>JAKRSK010005032.1:0-308009 GCA_029891615.1 Natrix natrix natrix | reverse complement strand
TGTTAGATATTAACATATACCGGGATAAGTCTTCCCTCTGGTCCGCTCCTACAGCGGGAAACAGGTATTCCTCTGATTGGTCGAGGGGCGTGCCCAATCCCTATAAAAGGGGAACCCTCCGACCACAGAGCAAGCTGGATCACTACTACTACTAATAAATGAGCTGATAAGTCATTTCGTGTCCGTAGTCTGTCTCTCGTTGCCCAGATCTAACATTGGCGACGAGGGTGGGATTGAGAGACAGATAGGACGAAGAACGCTACTTCAAGAATCTCCGGATTTGATCCAGCCCAGGAATTCGGCAGTAATTCCGGCAGCCATCTCAGATCACCGCAGCGCGGCAAATTCAAACCGAGAAGATGGCGATGCATGCTCCCCCCGCTCCTTTCGACCCAGCAAACGACGAATGGGAAGCCTTCATGATTCGCTTCGAGTGTTTTCTCGAAGCAAACGAATACACGGGGATCACCGAGGCAAGGAAGAAAAACATCTTCCTCGGCTACTGCGGAAAGGAAGTCTTCAATACGGCCAGAGACCTCACCGCACCTACTCCAATACAAGCAGTTTCATGGGCGACGCTGCAACAGACTTTGCAAACGCATTACGCGCCAAAACCTTCCCGCCATGTCTGCCGAAAGGAATTCAACATGAGGACTCAGAGGGCGGGAGAATCCATTAATCAATATGTTGCAGCCCTACGAAAAGCAGCAGCCCACTGTGAATACAGGGATTTGGAAGAGCACATCTTAGAGCGGCTCATCTGTGGAATAAGAGACATTTCTTTGCAAAAGAGGCTGTTGGCAAACCCGAATTTAACCCTACAATCAGCGTTAAACGAAGCAAGAGCGTCAGAATCAGCGGAGAAATCATCGGTGACCATACAACGAGGGGCCAGCGTAAGCCAGCCAGCACCGAGACAAACCAGAGTTCACTATGAGGACACAAGCCCCGAATACGAAAATCCCGAGTTCGAGGACAGTCACCTGATGCAGAGCAGTCACTTGAGGCCTGGGGGGAGACCCGGATCCCGGTTGCCGCCCTGCGCAAGCTGCGGAGGGAATCACCCCAGGTCTACTTGCAGGTTCAGGAACGTTGTTTGTTCGCACTGCAACAAACTTGGGCACATCGCACGAGTGTGCCGGAGCGGAGTCCCTGCCTCACGGCAGCCACCCATGTACCGCCAACAGAAGCCCAACCCAGGGGCTTGGCGAAATCAAAAAGGGCGCCCAGAGAGAAATCCACAAGTGTTTACCCAGAGAGAAAATTTCCAAAGAGCTGAACGAGCGTATTCCCAGAGAGATTACTCACAAGGAAGTGAGCGAGCGTATCCCCAGAGAGAATACACACAGAGAGCTGAAAGAGCGTTCTACCAAGACGCTCAACAAGAGTATTTTCAGGATGTTGACGATGAGATAGAGTTGACCCAGAGAGAGGAGTTGCGAACGTATCTCACTACGATACATCAGGTCCGCCCTAAGCGGCCCAAAAGGCTGAAAGTCACAGTCCTCTTGGAGGGCTCACCCTGCGAGCTAGAAGTTGACACAGGATCAACCCTGACGATCATTTCATGGGCATCCATGAAACAGGCTATCCCTAGCCTCAGAAAGAGCCAACTGCGTGCTCCAGACGTCCTGCTACGAGACTACCAGGGGAACCAAGTCCCCATCGTGGGCCAAGGCACATTCCACATCCGTTTCAAGGACATCGAAGCCCAGCTGCCCGTGACCATCGCCAGCGCGCCATTGCAGAACCTTCTGGGGCTTGATTGGTTTGAAGCCCTGGGATTAGAAGTCACCGGAATCAACGCCGTGAGAAACAGCAGCGCTGAAAAGATTTTTAAGGAGTTCGAGGATGTGTTCAGCCCCGGTCTTGGTAAGTATGTGGGCAAACCAATATCATTTAATTTAGACCCCAATGTGGCGCCAATCCGACTTAAACCGAGACGAGTGCCTTTTGCACTCCGCCCAAAAATAGATAAGGAGATAGATAAGTTAGTGGAACAAGGGATCCTTGAGCCGGTAGATCACGCGCGCTGGGAAACGCCTATCGTGACCCCAGTCAAACCAGACGGATCAGTCCGCATCTGCGCGGACTATAAATGCACAATTAATGTCGCGCTACAACAGAGCGCATACCCTGTGCCCGTAGTACAGCACTTATTGCACTCATTGGGGCCGGGAAAGGTTTTCGCTAAGTTAGACATGGCACAAGCTTACCAGCAACTGCCAGTGGATAGCGCCACAGCGGAGGCCCAGACTATAGTGACGCATAGAGGAGCTTTTAAATGCAACCGGCTACAATTCGGCGTGAGCATTGCCCCAGGATTGTTCCAGAGCGTCATGGAACGACTGTTGCAAGGGATACCGGGAGTCGTCCCATATTTTGACGACATCTTGGTGTCCGCTGCAAACGAGGAGCAACTAAACAAAAGAGTCAGATCTGTTCTGGCCAGAATCAGAGAAAAGGGTCTCCGCCTCAAAAGGGAAAAATGCCAAATTAACGTGCCTAGCGTAGAATTCCTGGGTTATAGAATTGATGGTCAGGGAATACACCCCACTTCAAAGAAAATTAAGGCGATCCAGGACGCCCCCACACCACAAAATCAGACCGAGTTGCAGGCCTTCCTCGGATTACTTAACTTCTACAGCGTTTTTCTGAGACAGAAGGCGACCGTTGCTGAGCCTCTACACCGTCTACTCCAGAGGAACGCACCATGGAAATGGGGACGAGCCGAAGCTGCAGCATTCGCCGGGGTAAAGCGCCTGCTCACCACTGACTCACTACTTGTTCAATACAGTCAGACCCTACCGCTGGTATTGACCTGCGACGCATCGCCTTTCGGGGTTGGAGCAGTCCTCAGCCACAGGATGCCCGATGGAAAAGAAGCACCCATTGCTTTCTACTCCAGAACTCTTTCATCGGCCGAAAGGAACTACAGCCAAATGGACAGAGAAGCGCTGGCTGCCGTAGCTGGTGTGAAACGTTTCCATGAATACCTCTACGGCCGCAATTTTGAACTCATCACAGATCACAAACCGCTGTTGGGACTTTTGGCGGGAAACCGCCCCACTCCGGTCTCCCTTTCTCCACGCATGACCAGGTGGACTGTTTTCCTGGCTGCGTACTCCTACAAGTTAATTCATCGACCGGGCTCCACCCTAGGACACGCAGACGCGCTCAGCCGTTGCCCATTACCAGACATTTTGCCAGACCCCACTCCAGAAGTACCGGTATTGCTCATTGACTGTTTGGATTCGGGACCGGTTTCTTCCTACGATGTTGCAAGGTTCTCCTCTAAAGACAATTTAATAAAGCAAGTGCAAACTTGGGTATGGAGGGGGTGGCCAAAGGGAAATGTGGGCCCGGAATTCAAAATGTTTTGGTCAAAACGGGACGAACTCTCCGTATTACAGGGATGTTTGTTGTGGGGGGATCGAGTTGTTATTCCTTATGCTCTACGAAAAAATGTATTAGATGCTTTGCATATGGGTCATCCGGGGATCGTGAGAATGAAAGCGTTAGCGAGAAGTTATGTGTGGTGGCCAAATATGGACAAAGAAATAGAGGAGTGGGTGGCCACTTGCGACCCATGCCAGGAGTCGAGACCAGCACCCCCGGAAGCGCCCGCCACCGAATGGGAGAAACCCAAGGCACCCTGGTCACGTATACATATTGATTTTGCAGGGCCATTCCAGGGTCAAACCTTCCTCATAGTTGTAGATGCTTATTCTAAATGGCTAGATGTAGTCCTAATGACGTCAACCACGGCAGAGGCAGTCATAAAGGTTCTTCGGCGGCTTTTCGCCACCCATGGTCTACCAGATCTTTTAGTATCAGATAACGGGCCCCAATTCACGGCCATGCAGTTTGAGACATTTTTAGCGGGGTTGGGAATCAGGCATGCCCTCATCGCGCCATTCCATCCAGCGTCCAACGGTCAGGCAGAAAGAATGGTGAGATTCGCGAAAGAGGCCCTCGCTAGGATCGGTCCAGGGGATTGGCAAACACTCATTGACCATTACCTCCTCATTCAACACATTACCCCGAGCGCAACGACGGGTAGGAGCCCCGCTGAACTACTCATGGGTCGCCGCCTACGGTCTCACCTGGACCGGCTCCACCCGAATTACTCTGCCACGGCTCCCCCAGACTCTACAAGTAAGGTCCGGTCTTTCAGAGTAGGGGACGCGGTATATGCTCATAATTACACAGGGGGGACATTATGGATGCCGGCAAAGGTCATTGGCATCATGGGTCCTCGATCGTATTTGTTGGAGCTAGAAGATGGGCGGAATTGGAAAAGGCACATCGATCAACTTCGAGGTCGCCTGGCACACTCCAACTTGAGGAATGAGGACGAAAGTTTCCTGTCTACAGAGAGCCAACCGCAGGAAAACTCCATCGCAGGGAACAACGACACCGGCGAGCTAAGCGTGGAGCAGGACAACACGCACGCAGCTGAGCAACCCCCAGTCAATGCAGCCGAACAAGCCCCTGAATGCACGAGCAACGAAAACACAAGACCTCCAGAACGGGAAATAGGAAAAGCACCCGATCCTGCAACTACTTTGAACCAACCCGCACCCAATCCTGCAAGCACTTCAACCCAACCTGAACTACGACGTTCCTCACGAGCAAGACAAACACCCACCTACTTAAAGGACTATGTCACCTACCGTAACGTCCCATCTAGGAGGGGAGGGGTGTTAGATATTAACATATCCCGGGATAAGTCTTCCCTCTGGTCCGCTCCTACAGCGGGAAACAGGTATTCCTCTGATTGGTCGAGGGGCGTGCCCAATCCCTATAAAAGGGGAACCCTCCGACCACAGAGCAAGCTGGATCACTACTACTACTAATAAATGAGCTGATAAGTCATTTCGTGTCCGTAGTCTGTCTCTCGTTGCCCAGATCTAACATTCTCCTTTCTCCCGGTCCCTCTCTCCCCACTCCCTCTACCTCTCTCCCGCCCCTCTGTATATCTCTCCCTCCCTCTCCCCTTTTCTCCCCTCTCCCCCTCCCCTCTGTCCCCCGCTCCCACTCTTTCTCTCTCCCTCTTGCCCCTTTTCCCCCTCCCTCTCTCCCACCCTCTCTCCCACCCTCTCGCCCTCCCCTCTCGCCCTCCTTTATATATCTCTCTCCTGCTGCCCCTCTTTCTCCCCCTCTCTCCCCCACCCCTTCCCCGGCCCTCTCTCCCCTCCCTTGCCCACTCTCCTCTCTCCCTCCCCTCTCTCCCCCTTCTTCTATATATCTCCCTCCCTTTCCCTCTTTCTCCCCCTCTCCCCCTCCCCTCTGTCCCCCTCTCCCACTCTTTCTCCCTCCCTCTTTCCCATTTCTCCCCCCTTCTCTCCCCCACTCCCCCCTCCTTCTCTCCTCTCCCCCTCGCCTCTCCCCCCTTCTCTCTATATATATCTCCCTCCCTCTCCCCCTCTTTCTCCCCCTCTCTCCCCTCCCCACTCTTTCCCCTTTCCCCCCTGCCTCTCTCCCCACAGTCCCCCCCTCTCCTCTCTCTCCTTCTCTCATCTCTCCCTCCCCTCTCTCCCCTCTCCCCCCACTTTCCCCTTTCTCCCCCTCCCTCTCTCCCCCAGTCCCTCCCCCTCTCTCAATCTCTCTCACCTTCTCTCCTCTCGCCCTCCCCTCTCTCTCCCCCTCTCCCCCTCCTTCTCTATATATACCTCCCTCTCCTCCCCCTCTCCCCCTCCCCCCTCTCCGTCCTCTTCCCCCTTTCTCCCCCTTCTCTCCCCTACTCCCCCCTCTGTCCCCCTCTCCCCTCTCTCCCTCCCCTCTCCCCCCTCTCCCCTTCCTTCTCTCTATATATATCTCCCTCCCTCTTGTTAGGGTGTAACCAACAAGTTGGGTAGACAATATATTGTTGTGTATCTTTAAGAGAGGAGATCTGCTAGTTAGTAGATTGCAGCATATAAATTGCAGCTGATGTTCTCTCTCTCTCTCTCTCTTGCTTAATGTATGATAACTGCTGTCTAACTGTTATTACTGTTGCTACTACTTACTGTGTGTAAGTTATTGGACTGTTTTTCTCTGTGTATGACTTTTTGGCTGTGTTTATGGATTTTGCTATATTCTTCAGAAAGTAAAGTTTATTTTTGTTACTTTACTATCCATTATTTAGTGTGGTTGCTTTATATATCGCACGCTGCGTATACTTTACAGGGTTGCTCTGTTATAACCTCGACCTGGGGTTCATTGCTAGTGCTTAATCGCACTAGTACCACTAACACCTCTCCCCCTCTCTCCTCTCTCGCCCCCTCCCCTCTCTCCCCTCCCCCTCTCTGCCCCCTCTCTTCCCTCCCCCTCTCCCCCATCGTCCCCATCCTTCTCTATATATCTCCCTCCCACTCCCCCTTTCTCCCCCCTCCCCCTCCCCCCTCTTCCCGCTTCCTCCCCCTCCCTCTCTCCCCCTCCCTACCCTCTCTCCTCTCTCCTCACCCTCCCTCCTCTCCCTCCCCTCCTTCCCCTTCTCTCTTCTACTCCCTTCCTCTCTGCCCTCTCTCTCCCTCCTCCCCCTCTCTTCCCCCTCTCTCACTCTTCCTCTCCTCCCTCTCTCCCCTCTCTCTCCTCCTCCCTCTCTCACCCCTCCCTCCTCCTCCACCCCTCCTCTCCTCCTCCCTCCCCTCCCTCCCCTCTCCCCCCTCTCCCCGCCTCCTCTATCATCCTCCCTCTCCCCTCCCCTCTCCCTCTCCCCCCTCTCCTCCTCTCCCCCTTCTCCCCCCCCTCTCCCCCACTCCCCCCTCTCTTCCCCCTCCTCCCTCCCCTCTCCCCCCCTCTCCCCTTCCTTCTCTCTATATCTCCCTCTCCCTCTCCCCCTCTCTCTCCTCTCTCTCTCCCTCCCCTCTCTCCCCCTCCCCCTCTCTGCCCCTCTCTCTCCCTCCCCTCTCCCCCTCTACCCATCCTTCTCTATCTCTCCCTCCCTCTCCTCCTTCTTCTCCCCCTCTCCCCCTTTCTCCCCTCTCCCCTCCTCTCTCTGCCTCTCTCTCCCGCTCTCCCCCTCTCCCTGTCCTTCTCTCTATATATCTCCCTCTCTCCTCCCTTTTCCCCCCTCTCTCCCCTCCCCCTTCTGTCTCCCTTTGCCACTCTTTCTCCCCTCCCACTCTCTCCCTCTCTCCCCCACTCCCTCCCCCTCCTCTCTCTCATCAAGGATGCGGTGTGAATGCAACAGCATAAGAGTGCTACAGGGAAACGCTTCGAATGATCTTGATAAGCCCATGTCCATCTTGATTGCCAGCCTGTCCTTATCCCCAAAATCCCCAGAGCTTCTGGCACAGGCAGGGATTTGCTTCCCAGAAGCTTCCTTCCATCCCAAAAAGTTCCCAACCTAGGGGCACTTGCTGAATTAAAATGTTATAAAATATTATAATTTTATTCTTCTTCCATATTCTTATTATTTGATTCAGCTTTCAGAATTAAAAATGTGAAACATTTGTTAAAAAACAATTTAAATCTTGAGATTTAAAGGATGTGGACTGTTTTATTCCTAATTTGTCTGCTCAACCAAATGTGGACTCACAGCCTACAGAGTTTTCCCTGCATGGCCCCACTGGAGTCTGACAACCAATCAGAATACAAGATCAAGATCAAAGGCCAGAGAGGGCATAAAACTAGGAACTTTCAGCATCTCTGCCTCTTTTTCTTCTTCACCCAACATTGAAACATGTGATCACCTTTTTCCCCCCAGACCTCAAGCCATGTGGTCCTGTCCACCATTAAACCATCTTTCCAAGCAGCCTCCATGTTTCCAGTGTCTTTTTCCCCACTTGGAGCCGAACCCAGGAGGACATTTCTTCCAACAAAGACTCCCATTTTGCTTCCGGTGCCTTTCTCCCGGCTTGGAACTGGTCCATCTGATTCCCTCTTTCCGCTCTTTGCCTCTCAATTGTTTCTTCGTTCCACCCTCCTGTTAGATCTGGGCAACGAGAGACAGACTGCGGACACGAAGTAACTTATCAGCTCTTTATTAGTAGTAGTAGTGATCCAGCTTACTCTGTAGTCGGAGGGTTCCCCTTTTATAGGGATTGGGCACGCCCCTCAACCAATCAGAGGGATACCTGTTTCCCGCTGTAGGAGCGGACCAGAGGGAAGACTTATCGCGATATATGTTAATATCTAACACCCCTCCCCTCCTAGATGGAACGTTGCGGTAGGTAACATAGTCCTTTAGGTATGTGGGTGTTTGTCTTGCTCGGGAGGAACGTCGTAGTTCGGGTTGGTTTGAAGTGGTTGCAGGACTGGGTGCGGGTCGGTTCAAAGTAGTTGCAGGATCGGGTGTTTTTTCTATTTCCCGTTCTGGAGGTCCGGTGCCTTCGTTGCTCGGGCGTTCAGGAGTTTGTTCGGCTGTGTTGTCTGGGGGTTGCTCTGCTATGTGCGTGCTGTCTTGTTCCACGCTTGGCTCGCCGGCGTCGTTGTTTCCTATGATGGGGTTTTCTTGTGGCTGACTTTCTGTAGACAGGAAACTCTCGTCTTCATTTCGAAGGTTGGCGTGTGCTAGGCGACCCCGAAGTTGATCGATGTGCCTTTTCCAATTCCGCCCATCTTCTAGTTCCAGCAAATACGATCGTGGACCCGTGATGCCAATGACCTTTGCCGGCATCCACAATGTCCCCCCTGTGTAGTTGTGAGCGTATACTGAATCCCCTACTCTGAAAGACCGGATCTTACTTGTAGAGTCTGGGGGAGCCGTGGCAGAGTAATTCGGGTGGAGCCGGTCCAGGTGAGACCGTAGGCGGCGACCCATGAGTAGTTCAGCGGGGCTCCTACCCGTCGTTGCGCTTGGGGTAATGTGTTGAATGAGGAGGTAATGGTCAATGCGTGTTTGCCAATCACCTGGACCCATCCTAGCGAGGGCCTCTTTTGCGAATCGCACCATTCTCTCCGCCTGACCGTTGGATGCTGGATGGAATGGCGCGACGAGGGCATGCCGGATTCCCAACCCCGCTAAAAATGTTTCAAACTGCATGGCCGTGAATTGGGGCCCGTTATCGGATACTAGGAGATCTGGTAGGCCATGAGTGGCGAAGAGTCGCCGAAGAACCTTTATGACTGCCTCTGCCGTGGTTGAAGTCATTAGGACTACATCTAGCCATTTAGAATAAGCATCTACAACTATAAGGAAGGTCTGACCCTGGAATGGCCCTGCGAAATCGATGTGTATTCGCGACCAGGGTGCCTTGGGTTTCTCCCATTCTGTGGCGGGCGCTTCCGGGGGTGCTGGTCTCGACTCCTGGCATGGGTCGCAAGTGGCCACCCACTCCTCTATTTCTTTGTCCATGTTTGGCCACCACACGTAACTTCTTGCTAACGCCTTCATTCTCACAATCCCCGGATGACCCATATGTAAAGCATCTAATACATTTTTTCGTAGAGCATAAGGAATAACAACTCGATCCCCCCACAACAAACATCCCTGTAACACTGAGAGTTCGTCCCGTTTTGACCAAAACATTTTGAATTCCGGGCCCACATTTCCCTTCGGCCACCCCCTCCAAACCCAAGTTTGCACTTGCTTTATTAAATTGTCTTTAGAGGAGAACCTTGCAACATCGTAGGAAGAAACCGGTCCCGAATCCAAACAGTCAATGAGCAATACCGGTACTTCTGGAGTGGGGTCTGGCAGAATGTCGGGTAATGGGCAACGGCTGAGTGCGTCTGCGTGTCCTAAAGTGGAGCCCGGTCGATGAATTAACTTGTAGGAGTACGCAGCCAGGAAAACAGTCCACCTGGTCATGCGTGGAGAGAGGGAGACCGGAGTGGGGCGGTTTCCCGCCAAAAGTCCCAACAGCGGTTTGTGATCTGTGATCAGTTCAAAATCGCGGCCGTAGAGGTATTCATGGAAGCGTTTTACACCAGCTACGGCAGCCAACGCTTCCCTGTCCATTTGGCTGTAGTTCCTTTCGGCCGATGAAAGAGTTCTGGAGTAGAAGGCGATGGGTGCTTCTTTTCCGTCGGGCATCCTGTGGCTGAGGACTGCTCCAACTCCGAAAGGTGATGCGTCGCAGGTCAATACCAGCGGTAGGGTCTGACTGTATTGAACAAGCAGTGAGTCAGTGGTGAGCAGGCGCTTTACCCCGGCGAAAGCTGCAGCTTCGGATCGTCCCCATTTCCATGGTGCGTTCCTCTGGAGTAGACGGTGTAGTGGCTCAGCAACGGTCGCCTTCTGCCTCAGAAAAACGCTGTAGAAGTTAAGTAATCCGAGGAAGGCCTGCAACTCGGTCTGATTCCGTGGTGTGGGGGCGTCCTGGATCGCCTTAATTTTCTTTGATGTGGGGTGTATTCCCTGACCATCAATTCTATAACCCAGGAATTCTACGCTAGGCACGTTAATTTGGCATTTTTCCTTTTTAAGGCGGAGACCCTTTTCTCTGATTCTGGCCAAAACAGATCTGACTCTTTTATTTAGTTGCTCCTCGTTTGCAGCGGACACCAAGATGTCGTCAAAATATGGGACGACTCCCGGTATCCCTTGCAACAGTCGTTCCATGACGCTCTGGAACAATCCTGGGGCAATACTCACACCGAATTGTAGCCGGTTACATTTGAAAGCTCCTCTATGCGTCACTATAGTCTGGGCCTCCGCTGTGGCGCTATCAACTGGCAGTTGCTGGTAAGCTTGTGCCATGTCTAACTTAGCAAAAACCTTTCCCGGCCCCAACGAGTGCAATAAGTGCTGTACTACGGGCACAGGATATGCGCTCTGTTGTAGCGCGACATTAATTGTGCATTTATAGTCCGCGCAGATGCGGACTGATCCGTCTGGTTTGACTGGGGTCACGATAGGTGTCTCCCAGCGCGCGTGATCTACCGGCTCAAGGATCCCTTGTTCCACTAACTTATCTATCTCCTTATCTATTTTTGGGCGGAGTGCAAAGGGCACTCGTCTCGGTTTAAGTCGGATTGGCGCCACATTGGGGTCTAAATTGAACGATATTGGTTTACCCACATACTTACCAAGACCGGGGCTGAACACATCCTCGAACTCCTTAAAAATCTTTTCAGCGCTGCTGTTTCTCACGGCGTTGATTCCGGTGACTTCTAATCCCAGGGCTTCAAACCAATCAAGCCCCAGAAGGTTCTGCAATGGCGCGCTGGCGATGGTCACGGGCAGCTGGGCTTCGATGTCCTTGAAACGGATGTGGAATGTGCCTTGGCCCACGATGGGGACTTGGTTCCCCTGGTAGTCTCGTAGCAGGACGTCTGGAGCGCGCAGTTGGCTCTTTCTGAGGCTAGGGATAGCCTGTTTCATGGATGCCCATGAAATGATCGTCAGGGTTGATCCTGTGTCAACTTCTAGCTCGCAGGGTGAGCCCTCCAAGAGGACTGTGACTTTCAGCCTTTTGGGCCGCTTAGGGCGGACCTGATGTATCGTGGTGAGATACGTTCGCAACTCATCTCTCTGGGTCAACTCTATCTCATCGTCAACATCCTGAAAATACTCTTTTTGAGCGTCTTGATAGAACGCTCTTTCAGCTCTCTGTGTGTAATCTCTCTGGGGATACGCTCGCTCACTTCCTTGTGAGTAATCTCTCTGGGGATACGCTCGTTCAGCTCTTTGGAAATTTTCTCTCTGGGTAAACACTTGTGGATTTCTCTCTGGGCGCCCTTTTTGATTTCGCCAAGCCCCTGGGTTGGGCTTCTGTTGGCGGTACATGGGTGGCTGCCGTGAGGCAGGGACTCCGCTCCGGCACACTCGTGCGATGTGCCCAAGTTTGTTGCAGTGCGAACAAACAACGTTCCTGAACCTGCAAGTAGACCTGGGGTGATTCCCTCCGCAGCTTGCGCAGGGCGGCAAACGGGATCCGGGTCTCCCCCCAGGCCTCAAGTGACTGCTCTGCATCAGGTTACTGTCCTCGAACTCGGGATTCTCGTAGTCGGGGCTTGTGTCCTCGTAGTGAACTCTGGTTTGTCTCGGTGCTGGCTGGGTTACGCTGGCCCCTCGTTGTATGGTCACCGATGATTTTTCCGCTGATTCTGACGCTCTTGCTTCGTTTAAACGCTGATTGTAGGGTTAAATTCGGGTTTGCCAACAGCTTCTTTTGCAAAGAAATGTCTCTTATCCCACAGATGAGCTGCTCTAAGATGTGCTCTTCCAGATCCCTGTATTCGCAGTGGGCTGCTGCTTTTCGTAGGGCTGCAACATATTGATTAATGGATTCTCCCGCCTTCTGAGTCCTCATGTTGAATTCCTTGCGGCAGACATGGCGGGAAGGTTTTGGCGCGTAATGGGTTTGCAGAGTCTGTTGCAACGTCGCCCACGATACTGCTTGTATTGGAGTAGGCGCGGTGAGGTCTCTGGCCGTATTGAAGACTTCCTTTCCGCAGTAGCCGAGGAAGATGTTTTTCTTCCTTGCATCGGTGATCCCCGTGTACTCGTTCGCTTCGAGGAAACACTCGAAACGAATCATGAAAGCTTCCCATTCGTCGTTTGCTGGGTCGAAAGGAGCGGGGGGAGCATGCATCGCCATCTTCTCAGTTTGAATTTGCCGCGCTGCGGTGATCTGAGATGGCTGCCGGAATTACTGCCGAATTCCTGGGCTGGATCAAATCCGGAGATTCTGGAGGTAGCGTTCTTCGTCCTATCTGTCTCTCAATCCCATCCTCGTCGCCAATGTTAGATCTGGGCAACGAGAGACAGACTGCGGACACGAAGTAACTTATCAGCTCTTTATTAGTAGTAGTAGTGATCCAGCTTACTCTGTAGTCGGAGGGTTCCCCTTTTATAGGGATTGGGCACGCCCCTCGACCAATCAGAGGGATACCTGTTTCCCGCTGTAGGAGCAGACCAGAGGGAAGACTTATCGCGATATATGTTAATATCTAACACCTCCGCCTCCTCTTTCTATTCCATCAGCTCCCCTTTCCTTTCCCCTTCTTCCTCTGCCCTCCAGGTCTCTCCTTGCTCCTATAGGAAGTTAGCACCCACCCCTCTCCTAGAAAATGAAATATTTTAGGAAATACTAAAAGGGCAGAATATTTCCCCCTAAAAGGGAGGCAGAAACTCACGCCCCCCACCCACCTTTCTCAATGGACCATTAAGGCCTGAGCCAGTCTATTCTACATAACAAAGATCTGCAGGCAGAGTCATAATAGGAATCCCAAAGCCCTTTCATTGCATCATCGCCCAGCAAGGCTCAAACTTGGACTCAAAGCACAGCCTACAGAGTTGCCACAGCATGGGAGCCTGACAGCCAATCAGAGTGCATTTCTTGCACAGGAGTGGGAGGCCCAGGGGCGGGGCCCAACAGAGGGCATAAATCCAGGGACTCTCAACAAGCTGGTCCTTTTTTCTTCTTCAACATCTTTGAGTCATGCGATCCCCCTTTTC
Source organism: Natrix natrix natrix (assembly GCA_029891615.1). Classification (NCBI taxonomy): domain Eukaryota; kingdom Metazoa; phylum Chordata; class Lepidosauria; order Squamata; family Natricidae; genus Natrix; species Natrix natrix. The sequence goes on along the minus strand of JAKRSK010005032.1, from coordinate 294,676 downwards.
TGCTCGGGAACTCAAGCCATGTGGTCCTGTCCACCATTAAACCATCTTTCCAAGCAGCCTCCGTGTTTCCAGTGTCTTTTTCCCCACTTGGAGATGAACCCAGAAGGACATTTCTTCCAACACTCCCCAGACCCTCAAATTGGGGCCTGTTGTGCTCTACTGTGAGGCAGCAGGGAGATGTGGCTCAGTCTGAATATGAAACTCCACCAGATATCTTAAATCAGGTTGAAGTTTCAACAGGGGGGAATGAGGCAGCAGGGAGAGACCGCACCTATGTTAGCCAGTCAACCTGAGAGTATGGCAACCGAACAATGATCAGAAAGGCATGTGGGTATATTAAATGTAGCTGGCATATTAAAGGACGAATGATATCTTTTGCTTTAGGCTTATTGCACTATTTACGGGAATATGTTACAATCCGCAGCTTCTAAGGAAGGTCATGGTGAACTAAATGTCTGTGTAAGATACAGTGCGCCGGAGGAAAACATATGAATAGATCATAGCGTATCTAGACTGCTGACACAATCCGGCTGTTGTTGCTGAAATAATCACTTTCAACTTCCCTGTAACCTTGCAAAATATAATTTCTGTATCTTCTGTGAAATGTATGTTTTGTCTATGGACAAAGATGCCATGTATACTCCTTTCCTTTGATGAAACAAATCTGTATTAACGCCTCCTCTCTAGGAGGGTATAAAACTTCTGTCCTGAACGAAATAAGTTCAGTTCAGACTTTGGTGTGTGAACACGCTGAACTCAGGTGCATCAATAAACCTGTTTCTCTTGCACCTTCGTGGTCTCACGTCCTGTCTTTGGCGTGCATTGAAGGAATAGGCCTCCAATCCGCCGCAACATTTCGATCTGGGTCCCTCAGCTGAAGCCCCTTAATTCTATCCTCCTGGGTTTCTTCCAGGGTCTTCCTCGCACTCCTTGAAGCATTTCTCCACCTTCATCTTGGAGCCCAGTCAGGGGCAACCCCACTTTTTTGTTCTGGGCTACGTGGACGATCAGGTCTTCATTCACTATGACAGCAACGGCCAGAAGATGCACCCTCGAGTCTCCTGGATGGAGAAGATAAAGAAGGAGAATCCCCAGCTTTGGGACAAAGAGACCGAGAGACTACGTAGTATTCAGGACCTGAACAGAGCCAAGCTGGAGTTTCTGAATAGTGGCTACAATCAGAGCGGAGGTGAGTGAGGGATTGGGTGGCTCCTCCGGCCCCATATTCCCTCTCACGAAATGCTTTTTTCAGCTGAGCAGAAAAGCAAGAGACTTTAGGACAGGGAACAGCGGGAGTGGGAGGGGGTGGCCAGCCAGAAGTGGTATTTGCCGGTTCTCTGAACTACTCAAAATTTCTGCTACCAGTATGCCAGGACCGGTCCGAACTGGCTGAATACCACCTCTGGGGAGGAGTGGGAATTGCTAGGGAGGAAATCAGGGTGTCAGTGCTCCACTATTGTCTCAAAGTCCCTGTGGGGTAGGGCAGGGCGTCTGTCTCTCCTGAGGACTAGCGAAACCATCTGCCTATCCCTCTTTCAGGCTTTCACACACAGCAGTGGATGTATGGCTGTGAGGTCCGGGGTGACGGGAGCAAAGAAGGGTTTATAGAGTGTGGCTATGATGGGAGGACATTCATCACCTTCGACAAGGAGAACCTCACCTGGGTGGCTCACCAGCCCCAGGCCCAGATCATCAGTGAGGAATGGAATGCTGCTCCAGAATCTAAGCAGGGATGGAAGTCCTACCTGGAGGAAGCCTGCATTCAGTGGCTGCAGCTGCACCTGTACTATGGGAAGGAGATGCTGTTGAGGACAGGTGAGCATCTGGATCCAGGCTGGACTTTCCTCCTTTATGAGGGGCCCTTGGAGCTCTCTGAGCTTGCTCGTTTTCTTGCAGACCTTTCATTGCCTTATCTAGGTAACATCATCAGTGCCAGTAAGGAGTGCTGTTTGCTGTCAGTTTATATTCTAGTGACTTCCTTCACTGTGGAGATTGGGGTGGTCTTAGAGATTCTTTGGTTGGGTGTTTACTGATGGCTCTTTGGCAGCTCCTGATTACTGGTGGAGAAGTGCTGGCATCTTTTTGTTCTCTTTTGGGCTGGTTGATTGTCTCTTTTGCATAGTCTATAGATCAGTGATAGCTCCCCTGCCCCCATGCATATGTGCGTGACTGCCCCCCCCCCCATGTGCTCACCGTACATGCACGCCAGTGGTGGGTTTCAAAAAATTTTAGAATCTCTTCTGTAGGTGTGGCCTGTTTTGTGGGAGTGGCTTGCCAGCCATGTGACCAAGTGGGAGTGGCTTGCCAGCCATGTGACCGAGTGGGAGTGGCTTGGAAGTCATGTGACTGGGTGGGCGTGGCCAACTTGTAAAATGTGGTGAAACTCACTTAACAACGCTCTTGCTTAGCAACCAAAAAGTTGGCTCAGGAACTCTGGCATTGAAGCACGCAAGTCTTAAAGCTGTCAAGTTACAAGATCCTTGCACCCCTAACCCTTTAGGGAAAAAACCCCAGGGGTGTTCAAACTTGAAAGCTTTAAGACTTGTGGACTTCAACTCCCAGAATTCCTCCTCTCACTCTTCATCTTGATGATGTGTGGATGGGAGGGGGGAGGGAGCTGGAACCGGTTCTAAACGGCCCTGTAGATTTGTGGGACTCTTCTATAGAAGAGGTTAGAACTGGCAGGAACCCACCCCTGATGCACGCATACTCCTCCTGCATTCATCCCGCATGCAGAACCCCTGCATGTTCGACCCCCCGGCATGCCCACACATATATGCACACACGACCCCTCCGTGGGCACCCCGTACATAAGGCCCTTATGATCACCTTATGATCTGGAGGCAGCAAGAGATCAACCACGGCCATGTTCCTGGAGGCAGGCGCTTTGCTGCCAGCAGTTCAGGGAGGCAAGGAAGTGGCGGGACATTAAGTTGTTCCCAAGCCCAGTTGACTTGTTCCATACCAACCCGGCTGTGCCCAGTCATACGCACCCATCTATCTGCTCCCATTTGCTCACACCAACCCATCTGCACCAGTGGTGGGATCCTGCCAGTTTAACAATCGGTTTGGTGATCTTGCACTTTGCGCATGCATGTGCCTGACAGTTTCGTGTTACTGCTGGGGAGTAACACAGCTGAGGCGCGGCAATCCGCTCTGCGGTGCGAATCAGCTGAGATTATAGTATAGCACAGATGGGCGGGCGGGTCCACCTGATCGTTGGACCTACCCGTTTGCCCGAACCAGTCTGAACCGGTCAAATCCCACCCCTGATCTGCACCTACTTTGGTGTGCCAAATCATCTGCACCGACCCAGCCACACCCACTCTTTTGTGCCCACCCGGCTATGCCCACTGGGCTGCTGCCTCATTCCTCCCCCTGCCCTGGTAGGACTGTCTCTCTTTTCCCTTGGCATCACCCCTCTCTGCCCCCCTCCCCCTTTGAGAGAGACAATCATTTTTCCAAATTGACCAGTGTGGGAACCCAAAAGGCTCCATGCCTTTGCTTTGATTCTGGTTCTCCCTGACTTGATATTGTGGTTGTGTCCCATGGAAAGAGCATTACAGTTTGAGGAAGTGAAAGTGTCTGTGTCATTTTTTTAAAAAAAGGAAACTTAAAACTGTTCTCATGGGAACAGTTCAAGTTCGGTTAACAGTTCAAAGCAGTCTGAGTGACATTTCCTTAGAGCCACAATCTGCTGCAAATTTTAGGCTGTCACTAAAAAATCAAGAATCATTGAGCTTGAATATTATCCAGATTTGGAGCATTTATAAGACTCTTGGCGATGGTGCAGTTGTGGCATGTTAATAATGCAGTTGAGGCTTTAAGAGTTGTTAACCTAATTTTGCGAAGCTTCTTCTTTGGTAACATTGTATTGCTAACTAGGACATACAAAACCTTTGCCAGACCAAGCTCATCTGCCTGGAATTCACACTGTATATCGGACATTAATACAATTGAGCAAGTCCAGAGGTATTTCACGAGAAGAGTCCTCCACTCCTCTGCTCACAATAGGATTCCCTATGCCACCAGGCTCAAAATTTTGGGCTTGGGCAATCTGGACCTGCAGTATGATCTAAGCACAGTACACAAAATTGCTTGTTACAACATCTTACCTGTCAACGACTTCTTCAGCTTCAACCTGAATAATACACGGGCAAACAATCGATACAAACTCAAAGTAAACTGTTCCAAACTCAATTGCAGAAAATACGACTTCAGCAACAGAGTGGTCAATGCCAGGAATGCTCTACCTGACTCTGTTATTACATCCTCAAACCCCCACAGCTTCAACCTTAAACTGTCTACCATGGACCTCACCCCATTCCTAAGAAGCCCGTAAAGGGGGCGTGCATAAGCACACCAGCGTGCCTAACGTCCCTTTCCTACTGTCCCCATCAATTTGTACTCATTTCTTTCGTTCATGTCCATATTTATATTTATACCTGTTATCTTGTACTTGTTTGACAAACTAATAAATACAAATGTTGAATCCCTAAATTAAAACTACGGGCAAGTAACGGGAGACTTTCAAATTTCTCATCAACCTTCCAAGCTCTGGAGGGGCTCAGAGTTCATTCTTTTCTGCAGATTCCCCAGTGGTGACAGTGAGCAGGACGGAGACTGAGGATGGTATGGAAACGCTTGCCTGCCGAATCCACGGCTTCTACCCCAAGGCAATTGATGCTTCCTGGACAAGGGACGGAAAGGTCTGGTTGCAGGACACCTTCCATGGGACTGTGGCTCCCAATGCAGATGGGACCTACCACTATTGGCTCAGCATCCAGATTGATCCCAAGGACAGGGACCGCTACCGATGCCACGTACAGCACAACGGCCTGCAGGAGCCTCTGGACGTGGCCCTGAAAGGTGAGAGACTGCAGGGAGGGAAAGGCTGAGCTCTTTTTCAAGCTGATGGATTGTGGGAGAGATGTTTGACCCCAGCTGTGTCCAGGTGTGAGCATACTTGAAATTTAATCTATCGGTTTTCCATATCACCCTTAATTTGGGGGGTTTCCAATCCTTTGACTGTGTTATGTCCGCCAATTAGAATGATTGTTTGGGGTTCTCGTTCCATGATCTGCTCTTTCTCCCAATTCAGCTCCAAAGTCCAACAAACGATTCTACATCGGCTACCTTGTGGCTGGTCTTGTCCTGGCATGTGTGATTGTTGGGACTTTGATATTCTTCAGTAAGTATCCTTATTTACAATACTGTAATTGGGGAGATTCTGTCAGAGCTTGTTGCAAAAAATCAAATCCAGAAAACACAAACAGATAACTGATTCAGCAGGATTCATTTAAATAAGTAACTTCTTTATATACAAGAATATATATATATATATATATATATATATATATAGTACCAACAGCAGAGAAAAGTTTCATTTCATTTCAGATCAGCAGACAAGTGCAGACTAGTTTTGTTTCAGAGCTCAGAGCTTAATACAGCTAAGCCACACCCAGACTTCTTACCTAAGTTTCTGTTTCCAAATAAGCCTCTTTGGCTGACCTGTTACCATGCCTATTCATTGGCTGACCTTGTTACCATGTCTCTGCCAGTTCATGAATATTCTGACAGATTCCTCCAAAATCTGTTTCCTGGGCTTCCTTCTGTCCTATTTTCCCAGCCTTCTTGGGGAACATCGGACAGCTCGGCCTGTTGCTGGGTTTTCAGTTTTGACTTGGCTGAGTGAGGTTGGGACAATCCCATCTTCTTCTGAGTTGGGAAGAGGCATCCCGGTGCTGTCCTTTTCAAAGGTTTCGGTCGAAGAGCAGCAGAGAAGGATTTCCATGAAAACCTTCCTCTCCTCTCCTCCCTGCTGCTGCTTCCCCCAATTCCCCTCCATCCATCTCAGAGGCAGCAGGTCTCTCTTGGGACAAATCGGGTGTTGTGCTTGTAGTCTGTGAGTGTTAATAATAGTCTGAGGGGAGGTTGTGTCTAAACAACTGCTAAACTCTCTCCTGGGGTGGTTGTTTTTTTTTCTACAGAGGGAGGGATTGGATGATTTCTGGTGGATTCTTATTCTTAGTGAGCTTTCACTCATTTTTGTCCTTACAGAGAAATGTCAAGCTAAGTACAGAGCAGCACCAAGTGAGTGATTCCTCCACTTTATATGTAATCTCCAACTGAGGCAGCATCAGTTGAAGACTTTTCTATGTATATTTGTGTATGTCCAAACCCAAAAGCAGCTCATGGAGGTGCAGAGGTGTGCTATCTTCCTCTCCCTCCAAAGAACTAGGCTGGGGAAGATGGGGGCCCCTTTTCATTACAGCCAAGCTGTTCGTGGGAGTGGAAGCCCCAAGGAGAAACATCTGGGGCAAGGAATTCCTCAAGATGGTGAGAAGACCGAACTGCGTGGAAAGATACTTCTGATTAAGAAGCTCTCTAACAATATAACAGTGTTCAAAGGGACCTTGGGGGCCTTACAGTCCAACCCCCTGCTCAAGCAGGTGACCCTGTGCCATTCAAGAAAAATGGCTGTCCAGTCACCCACAAGCCATTCCACTGATTAATTGCTCTCCCAGTCAGGAAAATTTCCCTTAGTTCTGGATTTGTCTTTGATGAGTTTTCATCCATTACTTCTTGTCTTGCCCTCAGATCCTTTAGAGTCCAGGGGTGGGCTGCTGGGGGTTCGCAGGGGTTTGGGAGAACCTCTAGCTAAGATTCTGTGCAGTTCGGAAAACTCCCAAATCCCACTCCTGGCTGGCCCCACCCCTCCCCTCTCCTCCCAGGAGTCCCCACACGGCCCGTTTTGAATGCAGGTAAGTGCAAGGCGGGTGCAGAGGCTCAGGGTGGGTGAAAAACGGGCCTACCAGAAGTTTAGGAAGGCAGGAAACGGGCCCGTTTCGGGCCTCCAGAGCCTGGAGAAGCCATTTTCGCCCTCCCGGAGGCTCAAAGAAAGCCTCTGGAGCCCAGGGAAGGCAAAAAGCACACACACACACACACACACACACACACACACACACACACGGTATAGGAGGCTGACTAAGCCACGCCCACCATGGCCACGTCCACCCAGCAACCGGGCAGAGAGCCCCTTGCTAAAAATTTTGAAGCACACCCCTGCTTTAGACTAGATAATAGATCGACCCCCTCTTCTCTTTGACAGCCCTTCAAATATTGGAAGATTGGTACCTAGTCCTTCTCTTTGTTAGACTAGACCTACCCAGTTCCTGCAACTGCCCATCATATGTTTTAGCCTCCAGTTCTCTAGTTGACTTTATTGCTCTTCTGTGCATTCTTTCCAAAGTTTCAACATCTTTTTTGTGCCATGGTGACCAGAACTGGACACGGTATTCCAAGAGTGGTCCTCACCAGAGCGGTATAGAGTAGTGCTAACACTTCACACAATCTTGATATCTGATATCTGATGCAACCTAGGATTGCATTGGCTTTTTTGGCAGTATGAAGTGATTGGAAGAAGAAACTTTGGAGCCAACTGTATCATCACATCCGCTGTGTATTCTAGATGAAAAATTGCTGAACGATTGCTCTGTGTGGTGATATATAAACGTTGAGAATTACTTGCTATATTTGCAAACTAAAGTGCTTTGGTTCCAAGTCAGTATGTGTGTGAGAGAGAGGTGGGGGGGGGGGTTAGAGAAAGAGAGAAAGAAAGAGAGAGAGTGAATGAAAGTGTTGGAATCAGGAATCAGTGATGTAGGGTTTCCTGCCTAAGCAGGGGGTTGGAATAGAAGACCTTCAAGGTCTCTTCCAACTCTGTTTTTCTAAGTTCTAAGGTCTGAGTTTCTCCATCTCCTCCCTCTAGCCGAGAGGCTGATCTTTCTGGCTTTCTTTTCTTTCTTCTCCAGCAGGTGACAGAGGAGACAGTTTGCGGAGGACAGTTCATGCTCATTTTTGAATGAGCAAAAGTGTTCTAGCTCTTAAAGAGGCTTTTGGGGTTTGAAAAGGGGGAGGATATAAATAAAGACAGAACTGGAAATTGGGATAGATGAGTCTATTGAGATTGCATCTTAAATATTGTCACCCCATTTATGAACACTTTTCCACATATCAAAAAAAAAAAAAAAAAAAAAAACCAGATCATGCCAGACTAATCTTATTGCATTCTTTGACAAAGTGACAAAATTAGTGGACCAGAGGACTGCCGTCGATATAGTTTACTTGGACTTCAGAAAGGCATTTGATAAGGTAGACCATACCCTACTACTAGATAAAGTAGAAGAATGTGGGTTGGACAGTATCACCACCAGATGGATTCAGAAATCGCTGACCAACCGCACTCAACGTGTAGTCCTCAATGGAACTGCATCTTCATGGATGGAGGTATGCAGTGGAGTACCCCAAGGCTCTATTTTGGGCCCAGTACTCTTCAACACCTTCATCAATGATTTGGATGAGGGAATAAATGGGGAACTCATTAAATTTGCAGATGACCCCAAGCTGGCAGGAATAGCCAACACTCCAGAAGATAGGCTTAAGATACAGAAGGATCTTGACAAACTTGAACATTGGGCACTATCTAATAAAATGAAATTCAGTGGTGAAAAGAGTAAGGTTCTACATTTAGGCAAGAAAAACGAAATGCTCAGGTACAGTATAGGTGGCACCTTGCTCAATAATAGTAACTGTGAAAGGGATCTTGGAGTCCTAGTGGACAACCATTTAAATATGAGCCAGCAGTGTGCAGCAGCTGCCAAAAAAGCCAGTTCTAGGCTGCATAAACAGAGGGATGGAATCAAGATCACGTGAAGTGTTAATACCACTTTATAACGCCTTGGTAAGGCCACACTTGGAATACTGCATTCAGTTATGGTTGCTTAAGTTATGGTCACCCTAAGGATGTGGAGAGGAAGTGGTCAAGCTATTCTCCAAAGTACCTGAGGGCAGGACAATGGGTGGAAACTAATCAAGGAGAGAAGCAACTTAGAACTGAGAACTTAGTTCTAACTGACAGTTAGAACAATTAATCAGTGGAACAGAAGTTGCCTCCAGAAGTTGTGAATGCCCCAACACTGGAAGTATTTAAGAAGATATTGGATAACGATTTGTCTGAAGTGGTTTAGGGTTTCCTGCCTAAGCAGGGGGTTGGACTAGAAGACCTCCAAGGTCCCTTCCAGCTCTCTTATTCTATTCTATTCTATTCTATTCTATTCTATCATCATCTCTTAAACACTGATGGGAGAATTGTGGTTTTTCTCTTCACTCAGAAGAGAAATTGTTCAATGACAATTAACAATATTTTACAATAGCATGTGAATAATACAAAATTGGTGAAGTGGGTTCTTTTTGAAAAGGGGCATTGGGGAAATGATTGGGATTTTTGCTTCCCCCAAAAGGAGAAACCAGAGTTCTTTTTCCTTTCAATTTTAGTGATTTTGTTCCCTGCTTTTCCTTGTTCCTCCTTTTACTTTGGACAAAAATCAAGTCTTCCTCTTTTCTCCAACCACGATTTCTACCCAAGTTTAAAAAAAATGTTTGCCTTGCACTGGTTTGTTCCTGCAGCAGAAAAAGGGAAACTCTTTCCCTGTTGGATTTCTAGCCTCATTTATTCTGGCAAAGAAGGCAGCCTAAGATCCCCCTTTGGAGCAAAGAGGCCCTCAGTCCTAGGATAGGGAGACCAACAGCGATACCCTGAGCCCCAATGGTTAGAGACTGTTCTGATGGCACAGCCTGGTCTCCTCTGAGAATCTCTTGAGCTTGCAGAAATTGAATGGTGGAGAGAGAGAGGACCAGGGCAAGGCAGAGGTTCACTCTGTGTCTTTCTCTCCAATGCAGGGAGCAGCCGGTTCATTTAGCAGCCTCCTTGCAGGTAAGTAGTCTCATGCATGCTCTCTAGGTCAGCCTGCTGTGGATAAAGAGTTGGGGAGGGAGAGGGAGGTTATACTGGGTGGGATGCAGGAATGGAAGTGAGGGACCCTCCTTTCTTGTACCTTGGAAAACTCCACCAAGCTGATTCCTCTCTTGTGTGGAAAGGGACAACTCACCATGGCCAACTTGCTGCAGCCCACTCACGGCAGGACAATTTAACAATTATATTTATTTAAAATAAATTAACCTTTTTAAAAAAAATGTGAATGAAGGCGAATGCACATGTCCCAGGATAATGTTGAAGGATCCAATCTGGGTTGGTCAGTGGGACTAAAGGTTTTGTCTTCCGAGCTTCCGGACTATACTGAAGCCCATCTTCAGGGAATGTCTCTCTAATACAGTGTGTGCTGTTCTCTGTGTGGTATTTATAGTGTTTGTTGTAAATGGGGTGGGAAGCACACCCCAAGTGCCAGGAACCACTAAAGCAGTGCCAAAAGACTTAAAACATCCCTTCCCTCTTTAAGAAATTCAAACCCCAAAGCAAAAGGACCAGATGAAAGGATTACTCAGAGCAGCCAAAAGCCATTAATGGCTATTACAAAAGTAACAAAACCACAGAAATACTTAAGCAAAGCAATAAAGATAAGTAGAATCAGGCTAAAAATAACTCACTGAAGTACACCAGAACTCTTCTCTCCTGCCTCCTTGACAAGATTAATCCCCAGGATAGGAAAAAAAGAAAAGACTTTGGACCAGGATTAACCCAGTAAAGCAGGAAAACAAAAACCCAGGGCAATCACTTCAGCTAGAGTCACATCAAAACCCATCAAACTATAGGAGTGTCAAAGGAAAATCAAGTATAAAAAGATATGGTTTTACCTCCCCTATCTGCTTGCCAGTCAGGGACGCTTGAGCTATGTCACTATTTTTCTTGCCTTCCTGAATTAAATGTTCCCACTTTCTGGCAGCTTGCTTCCATCTCTATTCCTTCTCAGCATCAGTGACTGCTTCCCAGCTGGGGAATGAACCAGAGAGATTTCGTCCAACAGTGGCTTTTGATATGGATCAGGGTGTGTTAATGGCTGGCTTTTAAGTCATTATTTAATTTTTGTCATTCACATTTCATGTTGTCCCTCCTTTTGCATCCTTTCTTTAATGATTCTATTCCATCGTTTCTTCAATAGTGTGTAACTTTTGTTCTGCGGTTAGTTGGCTGGGGTGATTGTCTCATGCTGAGTTGGCCATGGCAAGTTGGCCATGTGAAGTTGGCTGCAGTGAGTTGGCTGTGGTGAGTTGTCCCAAACCCCTCTTGAGGCTGCTGCTTCTCCTTCCCTGGGCTGATCTTTGCTGATCCCTCAGCCTGGATAGTGGGATTCCTCATCATGACTCCCTCCCAGACTGACCCTTTTCCCTTCTCTTTGCAGCACAAGTGGACCGTCCCAGCATAAGGAGAGAGGAAAGAAGATGGGATCAGCCTTCTTCTGAATTAGGCTGGACTCTCAAGAGGAGCCCTTCAGACTCTTCCACAATATGCTTGAACCAAGATATATTTTTGGACTTTCATCATTACTTTTATCATTAAATAAAATACCATTTTTATTCTGAATGAGGATCAGAGCAGAAAAGGAAATGTGGTGTGCTAATAATTGTGGATTGAAAAAGATTCAAACGGGGTTTAATAGATAATTTGCAATAATTATGTGGTCTTTTGTGATGACCTTTAATGGACTTTTGCTAATAGGAGAGATGAGGTTATAGAGATGAGTGTTTAGAGAATAGGTTGAGGAATGGGATGAAGAGGAATTATTATTATTATTATTATTATTATTATTATTATTATTATTATTATTACTACTACTACTACTACTACTACTACTACTACTACTACTACTACTACTATTACGTGGTTAATCTTTGGTGAGATTCACAGCCTTTGGGGCTGGTTGGTAGCTCAACAGCTCGAGTCCTAACCAAGGACCTAGGAACTGTTAAGGTAACGTCGAAGGATATAAGATGTTCCAAGTAGGGCGGGTTGCTGTTATTATTATTATTATTATTATTATTATTTATTATTATTATTATTATTATTATTATCATCATCATCCATCATCATCATCATCATCATCATCAAGCTGCGATGCTGCCCGTCTCATCAAGGCAACTCTAGGCAGCTTACAGTCATATAATAAAAACACAATATAAAACATTTTTAAAATGTTTAATAACCTTAGATCTAAACTTCAGTTAAGATTTACTTGGTTTTACTTTAAGGAAAGATTGATAAGTTGTTTATCCTGATTATACTTGCTTGGAATGAAAGGGGAGTTTTCTTTTCTTTTCTCTTCTTCTTTTCTTTGCATTAGTTTTATCTGTATAACATAATCTTTAACAAAATCATTATTTTAAAAAGTGTGTATTTTGAAATGTATGCTATTAAAGGAATCCATGTTTTTTTTCCTTTAAATTAATTATTGCAGAGTGAATTGACCATATGCTTCATCATCCAAACTTTAACAAATAATCAATCTACCAAATCAGCCACTGAATTTTTCCAGATTGCCATTTATGGATTTTCACAATTTAGAAAAATGGGATGCGAGATCAATTGTGCAGCCCGGCTGCTTCCTTGCAGGCCTGACCATCTCCTGACACCAATGTCTGAAAGGAAAACGAGATCTTTCCAAATGGCCAGCAGGATTCAGTCTAGTATAATTTCAAATGAAACAACGTTCCAGTGGGCAGGTGGGAGAGCCATTGTCCTGCCATTCCTTGATAACATTAAGAATAGCACTTGAAAAAAAAGCATAACACATATAACATAAAAGCCTCTTCAATTACACACAGTGTGTCGATTGGTTACAAAGTTTTTCTGTGTCCTTTCCATAGTCCTCACTTGAATTTTATCAAAATTCACATATTAACAATCAAGGTATCTTTGTATACATTGTTATTATGCTTCCTCCTATTCTAAGTCATTCAATCACTTTAGCATTGATAACATTCTCTAATAGTTTCCAATTCCATGTTTTTTCCCCATTATTAGTATCATCAATCTAATATACATGCATACAAATTGATATTAAGCATCCATTAAGCCTAGCTATTATTGCATCCTTTCAACAGAAGGCATATTAAATTTAAAGTAAATTTATATTATGACATTTTATTACATCATCCTGAAATCATCCAGTGATATTACATCTTTATAGTCTATTCTATATAAAATTGTTTAACTTTTATAAAAAGGCTTTTCAACATCATCTCCAAATCCTCACTTACAGTATTGTATAAAATTTCATATTATCAATCTAGTATATATAAATGCTTTGTTATCATTATTAAACATTTATTTGACTATAGCTATTATTACATTGTACATAGCACTCAAAATTTAACTACATTTAACTAAAATTTATTGTGACATTTCATTTCATCATCCTGTATCCTTCCAGAGATAGTGTAGTCCAATATCTCTTGCCATTTATAAAGTCTGTATTCTAAATGTTTTCTTAATAAGTCTTATGTGGACTCCTCTTGTTATTCATTATAAGAATTTGAAACCCTTTATCTGCTCTTTTTATCAGCTTCACTTTTGTTATCATTAGTGCTTTTGCAGAGATTACTCTCATTATTTCTGCCAAATTTTCTCTCCTTTCTTCATCTATTTTCTGACATCCGAAATGAAGATCCGGTTCATCAATTTCTCCTTTCTGTATTTCACACCTGTCATTTCCCTCCACTCTCAGTTTGCTGTCAGTGTCAACAATTTTCTTATCACTTTCATATGTCTCTGTTATTTTTTCAGCTCTGTCCTCAAACTTCATCGCTGTCCCCGTACTTTTTCTTAGGCGCCGTCTTCGAGGTTGAAGCCTCTGCCTCTGCCCCCTTCTCTTTCTCCTTTTGTTTGTCAGCCTCAGTCTTGACGGCTGCAGTACTTCTGGCCTTGAATAGCAGGCGCTCACGCGGTTTGGCGATACCCCTAGGTTAGTGAATGGTGCTGTGCTCGGCTGGAAAGGGGGCTTGCCGGGTGGCTGCTCATGAGCATGGTCGCTTCATGGCTGTTGTGTTGCGCTGCTGTGAGAGCACAACACATCCATTCGCCCATGAGGCTGTGCCCGGCTCTTTGGGAACCTGCTCGCAAGAGAGCAGCCGCCCGGCAACCCCAAAACAATAAACCCCTCATAATAAGGCCCAAGCCATATTTTGTGGGTAAAAAGAAAATAAGACCCTATCTTATTTTCGGGGAAACACAGTACAGAAGTCCCAGAAGGAAAAATTCACCAAGGTTGAAGGTAACCCAATGTAAGAAGGTAATGGAAAGGTATCTCTTAGGTTCATGACTGACTCAGTTACATCTACTGTGTGAATTTGGCCTTTGTGGGTCTGGAGAATCCCTGGTCAATGAGATGCTGGGCTGCTTCCTGAGCCAGTATTTTGGAAAGGAGCCAAACACGAGACAGGCTGAAGACGCTTAGGGCAGCCTTTGCCTATGAAAATCAGAGGAAGGCAAGGCAGCTGCCCTGGCCAAGCATTCTGGGTCCTCCTTCTCCAGGCACAGCCCCCCACATGCCTCATCTGGGGAGGACCCTGGTCGACCCAGATATACACCCCCTGCCTCTCCAGACTCCTTCCTTAGGGATGCCCAGAGTGTATTGATATATTAGTCAAAGGTACATAGCCATCCTGGCTGTGTTACTCTAATGCACTCTACATGGGGCTTCCCTAGAAGAGCCTCTGGAAGGTTTCAGCTAGTACAAAATGGGGTGATGTGGGCAGTTATCATGCACCCCAAGAACAGCACACCTGACACCTCTGCTCCACAAGAGGCATTGATTGCCAGTTTGCTTCTGGGTCCAATTCAGGCTCCTGTTTTTGACCTTGAAAGAACTTTGTGGAATGAGACCCCTTCTTCCGATTACATCCGCCAACCCCACCAACTCTAGCAGAAGAGAGGCATGTTGTGGGTCTTGGTCATTAAGGAGTCACATGTAGTGGGATCCAGGAGATGGGCCTTTTCTGTTGTGATCACCATCCTTGTTATCTTTCCAGAAGTGCTTTAAAATAATGGTTGTATGAATAGGCTTTGGGATCTCAAGGAACTGGGGAACTAGCAATGGGGCTGCATTGCTGATCACATCAAATCCTTCCTTCTGGTCGATTAATAATACAATGATTTGTTAAAAGTTGCACCAAATGTTTAAAATATTTGAGTAAGAAAGATTCAGGGTTTAATACACAAGATTCTCAAAAGGAATATAAAAATTAAATCAGAGAGGGTTTTTTTATAGAAGTAACGGACAAAGAACTTGAAAAAATAGCTTTCTTTTAACAACGATAACTTTTTAAAAACAAAGATAACTTCATTGTTATCCACGTCAACAGCAGTGAGAATGGCCAGATTAAATGCTTTAATCAAAGAAAAGAAAAATACATCCAATTTTGTTTCTGCTTGGAAACCGCTTCTGGACTTTGTGCTCGAGATAGAAAAATATGATACACCGACTTTGGATTTTGTTGATTAGAAAAAGTCGTTATAGAAATGGAATATAGAAAATATATAAAAATAATACTTATTAGGTTTGCAAAAGGCAATGGTTGAGGTGGTGGTATTATTTTTATTCAATTTTCTTGAAAAGAATACACATTATTCCTTGGGAGGTGATAAAAAAAAGAACTGGCATTGCTTTCTTAGCCAAGAAGGGAATATGATCTCCTACCCCACATTTTCCTTTTCAGCTAAGAAGGCACCAAGTTCTCCCATTTTCCTTCCATCTTCCAAAGACCCTCTCTGATTCATAAGGGACGTGGTTGATTTTAAGATTACGTTTTTCTTTTTTCTGAATTTTCACTTTGGAGGCAACGTAAATAAAGAACAATGGGAATGCGAGGGGACTCGAGAGGCTGTATTACTTTCTCCTTCCTTGAGCCAACAAGCTGCTGTAGTTGCACAAGGCTTTTACGAACCGCTGAAAACAGACTGCAAATGCATGTGTGATTTTGTGACACTCCTGGAGGCACTGAGGGACTGGCGCGCTGTCAACCTCGTTGAGTCAGATCCCATTGCCATTTTAAGAGCACTGCAGGGAGCCTTCCACCATTTTAGGAACTGCAGGCAGCCCATCTGTAAAATATATATTAATAGAGTTAATGTATATCAATAACAAACTTCCTTTTTAAATATTTCTTATTATAATATCAGAGGTTTTGTGGTGCCACATTAATAGCTGTCCAGTTCTGAATTTGGCCTATCAGTCCTGTGTTGGGCACACCTGAAGTCTACTGTCAGACCTGGAAGCCATCTTTTTCATTGGGCCTTCAGGCCTGCCACAATTTCAACTGTGGGAAAATAAGATTTTCTTTTCTCCTCTGTTCTTCAGTCATAATAAAAAAAGGTTACTGATTCAATGATATAAAAGCAATCATGAAAGATCCAACATCTATCATGGTTCTGATATGCTGGAAGGCCCCGAAGGGCTCCTCTTAAGAGTCCGGCCTAACTCAGAAGAAGAAGAAGAAGGTCCCATCTTCTCTCCTCTCTCCTCATGCTGGGAGTGTCCATTTGTGCTGCCCAGAGGAGGGAAAAAGCAGGCAGGGTCACTCTGAGAAGAAGCCAAGAGGAGGAATCACACCGTCCTGGCTGAGAGGATCAGCAAAGATCAGGCCAGCGAAGGAGCAGCCTCAAGAGATGAATCAGCTGGGTGAGATTTCCAGAGTTGGAAGAGGGGAGGGGCTCCTGAAGGGTGAGAATGTATGGATGCTTCTCCCGAAATACGCAAATCCAATTCTAGTCCACATTGCCTCCAGAGACAAATGCCAATTGATTCACGGTCTCCAGAGAGTGTAGGTCTTCCTTCAGCATCTGGAAGGAGGGATTCCCAGACTCCATCCATGACTGCTGGACCGTCAAGAAGTCCCTCTTCCCCACTTGCACTCTGATCTCCTTTTTGGAGGTCTCTGAACCTCCTGATCCAAGATAGATCCTGAAGGGTCTGGCCTCAGTCTGGACTTGCAGGATAAGAATTTGGGGGGGGGGGGGCAGGCATAAAGCCTCCCCGGAGCCCCACTGCCTTTCCCCCAAATTCCTTATCTTCCTTCCCTCGCAGGGTTTGAGAGAAACAGGAGAGGGATTTCTCAACGTATCTTCACCATTAATTGGTGATTTGACCTCAAAGCTTTCCTCCCTCTCCCCCCCATGCAGCCCCCACTGTGGCCGCTCACCTGGGAGGGGTCTGCTAAATGGCCTGGCTGCTTCCTGCATTGGAGAGAAAGACACAAAGTGAGTCTCTGCCTTGTCTGGGTCTCCCCTCTTCACCATTAAACCTTTCATCCCCCCATGCACCCAAAATCTTCCAAAGGGGCAGAATGGCTCATGCAGCAGCAGAAGTATCTCCCTCCCACTTACCCTGGTCTGAACTATTGGATCCTTGGTCACTTGCTGGAAAAGAAGGAAAGAAAGAAAAGAGGGTGAGGAGGGGTATCTCTCGCTCTCCCTCCCTCCCTCTTTCTCTTGGCTGATAGGTGGGGAAGTTCAGCTCTTTCTGACTCCAGCTCCCTCCCTCCCTCCCTTTCTCTCTCCCACACAATCAAAGACTCACAAATAACATGGAGAGAGTTTGAACCAAACTGCTTTGGCTAAAAGGCATCAGAAGGAGTTCTTAAAATTGATATGTATATCACACAAAGCCAGAAGGCAAAGCTGACCTAAAAAGATACAGATGGATTCAAAGTTTCTTTTTGTAACCAGTTCAAACTTAAAAAGCCTTTGTGATGGGAGACCAAGAGGAGATCCAGCTGGCATCCCCAAAAGCTCCTTTTCCCTCAAAATGCCCCCTTTTCATCCCTAATTTTATGGCGCTTCTGACTCTCATTTGGCCAAGCCTTTCCTCTCTGCCTTCTTGGGAAACAGGACATGTCCCCAGTCAGAGGGACCTTCCACCAGCTTTGTCTTCTCATCTTCTTGAAGGTTCCAGATGTTTCTCTTTGGGGACTCCACTTGCAAGAACAGCCTGGCTATAATGAAAAGGGGGCCCATCTTCCCCAGCCTGGTTCTTAGCATGAAGAGGAAGATAACACACACACATACACAGACCTCAACTCATGATGCCTCTGATCCCTGCTCTAAGTTGGAGATTACATGGAAAGAGGGCAATTCACTCACTTGGTGCTGCTCTGTAGTCATCTTGACGTCTCTCTGCAAAAATAAAAAACAGTGAAATCTCAAAAGAATCCACTAGAGATCATCCAAACTCTCCCTCTGTAGGAGCAAGAACTCCAGAAATATTTTGCCCCATCAATAGGCAAAAAGATCTTCAAAATACAAATCTATCTCCTGATTTCCCCCAAGGGAGACCTACTGCCTCCGAGATGGATGGAGGGGAATTGGGGAAGCAGCAGCAGCAGCTGGGAGGGGAAGAAGGTTTTCATGGAAATTCTTCTCTGCTGCTCTTTGACCAAAGACTTTCAAAGGGACAGAACTGTGACGCCTCTTCCCAACTCAGAAGAAGACAGGACTGTCCCAACCTCAGACTCAGTTGTTAAAAATGGAATCCCAGCAAGAGCCTGAGATTTAGAATTTAGAATAACAGAATTGGAAGGGACCTTGGAGGTCGTCTAGTCCAACCCCCTGCCTAGGCAGGAAACCCTACACCAGAGTAATGGTTATCCAACATCTTCTTAAAAACTTCCAGTGTTGGAGTATTCACAACTTCTGGAGGCAAGTTGTTCTACTGATTAATTGTTCTGTCAGGAAATTTCACTTCAGTTCCACGTTGCTTCTCTCCTTGGTTAGTTTCCACCCATTGCATCTTGTCCTGCCCTCAGGTGCTTTGGAGAATAGGATGAGCCCCCTCTTCTTTGTGGCAACCCTGAGAAGACTGCTATCATGTCACCCCTAGTCCTTCTTTTCATCAAACTAGACATACCCAATTCTAGTAGCCATTCTTTATACGTTTTAGCCTCCAGTTCCCTAATCAACTTGGTTGCTCTTCTCTGCACTCTTTCTAGAGTCTCCACATCTTTTTTACATCGTGGCAATCAAAACTGAATGCAGTATTCCAAGTGTGGCCTTACCAAGGCATTATAAAGTGGATAGATCACTTCATGTGATCTTGATTCTATTCCTCTGTCTATGCAGCCTACAATTGTGTTGGCTTTTTTGGCAGCTGCTGCACACTGCTGGCTCATACATAAATGGTTGTCCACTAGGACTCCAAGATCCCTCTCACAGTTTTTACTATTGAGCGAGTAACCACCTATACTGTACCTGTGGATTTTGTTTTTTCTTGCCTAAATGTAGAACCTTACTCTTTTCACCATTGAATTTCATTTTGTTAGATAGTGCCCAATGTTCAAGTTTGTCAAGATCCTTCTGTATCTTAAGCCTGTCTTCTGGAGTGTTGGATATTCCTGCCAGCTTGGTGTCATCTGCAAATTTGATGAGTTCCCCATCTATCCCCTCATCCAAATCATTGATGAAGATGTTGAAGAGTACTGGGCCCAAAACAGAGTCTTGGGGTACTCCACTGCATACTTCATACTGTGTGCATTGGCGTATAGACATTTGATTCTATTTTGACTGACCCTGTGTTTACTGTCTACAAAACCTGTGTTGTGCCAGACTTCCCCTACTGCCTTACCACCTGTTTGATTAGTACACAATACAATACAATACAATAGTTGGAAGGGACCTTGGAGGCCTTCTAGTCCAACCCCCTGCCTAGGCAGGAAACCCTATACCGTTTCAGACAGATGGCTATCCAACATCTTCTTAAAGACTTCCAGTGTTGGGGCATTCACAACTTCTGGAGGCAAGCTGTTCCACTGATTAATTGTTCTAAGTCTCAGGAAATTTCTCCTCAGTTCTAAGTTGCTTCTCTCCTTGATTAGTTTCCACCCATTGCTTCTTGTTCTACCCTCAGGTGCCTTGGAGAATAGCTTGACTCCCTCTTCTTTGTGGCAGCCCCTGAGATATTGGAACACTGCTATCATGTCTCCCCTAGTCCTTCTTTCTCTTAAGCTAAACATACCCAGTTCCTGCAACCGTTCTTCATATGTTTTAACCTCCAGTCCCCTAATCCTCTTTGTTGCTCTTCTCTGCACTCTCTCCAGAGTCTCCACATCTTTTCTACATCGTGGTGACCAGAACTGAATGCAGTATTCCAAGTGTGGCCTTACCAAGGCATTATAAAGTGGTATTAACACTTCACGTGATCTTGATTCTATACACATGGTATGGCATTCACTATTAAATGCTTGTTTTCACTTGACAGCAAGGTTGATATTTTTACCCATACAAACATCTACGTTACATGCACTGATAACCCTATTAATTTTAGATTGCTGTGGACAGAAATGTTCTGTGTTAATTAATTCTCTGTACCCGCTCTTTAGTTTAACTGTTTATCCAGAAAATCTGTGACGATCTCAGTGCCTCCCCAAGAGAGCTGGAAAGCAGAAGAGGAGGAAGTCCAGAAGATGCTCCCCAAAGGGAGAGGCCTGGGAGGAATCTCCCCATGTCTTTCTTCCATCACCCAGAGAAGGATACTTACTGAAGAATATCAAAGTCCCAGCAATCACACACACCAGGACAAGGCCAGCCACAACAAAGCAGCCGATGATGAGCCCCAGGTTGGATTTTGGTTCTGAATTGAAAGAGCAGATAATTGAAGGAGAACCCGAAACAATCACCCCAATTGGGGAAGAGACTTAAACTAGCAAAAGCTGGAAATCCCCATATTATAAACTCTTATGTGTTCATTTTTGTGACCCTCTAACTGTAGCATGAAGATACCTTGCTAAACTGTTGTTAAAGCTATGGGTAGAGCTACTGCTAACTAGCAGTTCTTCTTTATTTATTGATTAGCCCTTGGGACATATCAAAGTGCAAAGTTCCAGAAACAAATTATTACTGAAATTTGATGAAAGCAATTTAAAATGGAATTGGATAAAATACAATTTAAAATGAAATGGGAATAAAATACAGTCTAAAATGAAATTAGTAATTGGATACAATAATTTAAGATATAGATAAAATACAATGAAATTATATTTTGGTGCCACCCCTGCAATCTACCCAAATCAGTCCCACATATGCAGATCTCAGCTGGACCATTTTGCTTAAGTACTGTGCTGTGTTAAATGTTATTTTTAGGTTCTGGCCGCACATAAGGTAAGTTGTTTTGATATGGGGATCCCAATGGGTCATGCGTTTGGTACATAGACCGAGGTACCTGTCACTCACTCTCTTACACAGGCAACAATCAAATAGGATGAGAGCCAGGTCTTCTACCTCTGGCGCTCTGCAAATGCAGAGACATTCATTGTAGGGTGTGGAATGGCATCTCCCATATCTGACCATTGTGTTGAGTTGTTCGAATCTTGTTCACATAAATATCTCCCTTAGATGTTGTAGTTGTAACTTCAAATAGCTATCTATTCGAAAAGATATATGTTTGTATTTGCTCAGCCATTTCAAGTTACCCACCTTACTAAGGATAGCTATGTCATTTTGTGTTTCTATATCCTTAATTCTTTGGGCAGCTCTTTTTTTAAATCCTTCTCCTGTTACGCAAGAGACACGAAGGCCACAGCTTCTGACAAAATGTGTTACTTTGATGATCCAGGAGGTTTGTGATTGTATTTGGAGTTATAATACCGGGATGTGTTTGGAGGGATATACACATGCTAGTTAACAATAGTTAACCCATGTTAGCGGACGTGTCCTCATGATGCTGCCTTCTTCTCACACCAATGAAAGCAATTGAATTCATCTTTAGCTTTTCCACTCAAAACAGCTGTTTGCCACCTAAATCATTTGAAGCCAATTCCATGGACAGGTTCCTGTAGGTGCACCAACTTCAAACATGGGAGAAACCAATGGATCAAAGCTCAGGTAAGTTCACATCTGGTCACAGCTGGGGTCATATTTCTCCCCCACCACCCTCCAGCCTGCCAAAGAGACCAGCCTCCCCCTCCCTGCAGCCTTTTACCTTTTATGGTCAGGTCCAGAGGCTCCTGAAGGCCATCGTGCTCCACGTGGCACTGATAGCGGCCCCTCTCTTTGGGGTCGATCCGGATGCTGAGCCAGTAGTGGTAGGTCCCATCCGCATTGGGGGCCACAGACCCATGAAAGGTGTCCTCCAGCCAGTCCTCCCCGTCCTTCCTCCAGGAGGCATCGATCTCCCTGGGGTAGAAGCCATGGACCCGGCAGACGTGTGTCTCCATCCCATCCTCCACCTCCGTCCGGCTGCTCACCGTCACTATTGGGGGTTCTGCAGAAACACCAGAATTAACTCTGGGCCCTTCCAGAGCCTGAAAGGTGGATGAGAAACTTGGAAGGTAGGAAAATCTTCCACTATTTCCAACTCCACACCTGCAGTGTCTCCAAGAGTTTTAGGAAATTATCCAGATCTGGAAAAGGCTCAACCAGAAGAACTCCTGATTTTGAGTCCTTCCCAGGGACTCAGCCTGAAAAACCTCCGGAAGCAGATTGAGGCTCCAAGGAAATTCCTCTCTGGCTGCTTTGAACTCTGAGTGATCTTGGGCTGCTCCCTCCAGGGGAGGGAAAGTGGAGATGGTCTTTTAGGTTCCCTTTCAAGACAACAACAACACAGAAGATTCTCCCTACTTTTTGCCTCCTCTTCTACTTCCCCTGAATCTGAGGCTGCTCCAGGCCTCTTTCCAAGGGACACAACCCCAATTATTATCTCTCAAAGGGGGCAGAGAGAAGTTATGCCAATGGAATAAAGAGGGAGGGAGGGGGAGAGAGTCCTCCCAGGGCAGGGAGGGGCTCATGGCAATTGTTTGTGTGATGATTTCCCCCATGGACCCTGATATCACTCAGTTAATAGGGAGGGGGTCAAGGCATGGAGAGGGGAAGAATTCAACCCAGGGGGGAGAAGTTAACTAGATGGGAAAATAGTAACAAATCACAGGAAAAGATTATAATGCAAGTGTTCCTGACAGTGGAGAGAGGGTTTGTTTTGAGGAATGACTCACTAAATCAGAATTGTGGGAACCTGTTTGAGGCTTAAGAGAAAGATCCACAGAAACCTAGGGAAGAAAAGAACCCTTCATTCACGGCCTTCTTTGCCCAAGTGGGGGCACTGATGATGTCTTATTAATGGTAGAAGTGGAGCGACCTAGTGGTGGGAGTGGGAGGTGCACCATGAGGTGCAAGGCCAGGAGGGAGCCCCCCTGTGATATGTGGGGGGAAGGAGAGTTAATGGGGGGAAATTAAGGAAACCCATCACACTTGGCTACAATTTGGCTAAAGGGGCTTCAATGAAGAACCCCAAGTGATTGCCTTTCCATGGGCTGTGAACAGGAGTTCTTCTGCTGCCTGATGCACCAGGCAAAGGCTTCATTTCCTGGTCCATTGAATGACGGCCTGGCAATAGGAGTCAAACAGGGCTTCCCACGTCCTGGACAGGTGCTGAAAGGGGAAGAGGAGGATTCGCACCAGGGCCAGCAGGTTACAGACCAGGGACACAAAGGGGCTGAATGTGTAGAAAAAACTCAGCCTGGATCCAGGTGCTCACCTGTCCTCAGCAGCATCTCCTTCCCGTAGGACAGGTACTTCTCCAGCCACTGGATGCAGATTTCCTCCAGGTAGGCCTTCTGTCCCTGATTCAACCCTGGAATAGCATCCCATTTCCTTTGGGTGATCTGGGCCTGGGGATCGGGAGCCACCCAGGTGAGGGTCTCCTTGTCGAAGGCGAGGAAGGTCCTCCCATCGTAGCCATGCTGGTTAAACCCTCCTTTGCTCCCGTCTCCACGGAGCTCACAGCCATACATCACCTGTATTATGTGAAGGCCTGAAACAGGGACAAAACAATGGTTTGGGGAGTCCTCAAGGAAGACAGAGACCCCCATCCTTGCAGGGACTTTGACACAGGCACTGACACCCCCATTTCCTCCAGGGAAAAGAAGCCCCCATCAATAACTGCCCTTCTCCCCTCCCTCAATCTGCCTCCCTGCATTCCCTCCCCCACCCCCACAAAAAGGGAGGCTGGAGAAGCCAACATAAGAGCTCAATGGACAGAACTTCCTCCTTCAGGGCAGGGGGGTGGGAAGGGAAGGGATCCCAGAGAGGAATCAATTGCCTGAATCTGTGGCTGCAGAGGGACAGAGAATCTCTTGGCCATAAAGAGGATCTAGTTGATCTGCAAAGAAATATGCAGGGATCCCTGTGAACATAAAACTAGATCTACATTCATAAATATCACCAGATCATAAGGGATGGTTCCCACTTTGGGCTAACCAGGAGCAAACCATGGTTTGGTGCAATGTGGGAATGAAGCCTCGAAGGGCCCCAAGGGAATATTTTCCTCAGCAGTAGCAGCAAGTGGCCCAGTCTGATCTGGAGACCCAAAAGGTTATTGACCTTTGAAATGAAGTTTGAAGTTTACAGGCTCTGGAAGGCCCTGGAGAAGACATTTCAACTTCAAGTGAACAGATTCTTGGATCTAAAAGGATTCTCAATGTTTAAAAAGGAAACAAAAGAAAATCCTAAAATACTTCTACTTCTGCTTGGGCTTGAGAGGGAGGAAGGATGCCAGGAAGTCTCAAATCTAATGGAAAACCACCTGGAGGTCCTGCAGGGATCCTTTCTCTGCATCGTCTGCTCAGCCTGAGAACTTCCCTTTGGACTTTGGAGGAAGAGAAAGATCCTTGGGAGCTGCAGTCTGATATTTGGCTGCAGTTTTCAACTTCTGAGAACAAGCTCTGTCTTATTTCAGAAGCATCAAAAGGTAAGACAGAAATTGTCTTATTTCAGTTAAAGAAGAAATAAGTGTGTTCTTATCTTACGTTTGGCACAGAATTGAATATTTGTGGAGCAAAAAATAAGCACAGGGATCTCATTGAAAAAGCAAATCTCTTTTTTATCATTAGTGTAAGAACACTGTTAATGCATCTATAGATGTCTATGCATGAAACAATCTCAGGCTATCTCTGCGCCTGGATATTCAGGGGTTTCCTGAGGCCTGAAAAATAGTTCAAGGAATCCTCCAGGGTCAAAAGTTTCAGAAATGCTGCTTTAGAGAGGCTCAAATATATTTATATTTATAACTGCTGTGAGGAATATCATAAATCACTTCTTGATGTCTTTTGTCTTTATTTTCTTCAATTGTTTTCTTTTCTTGTACTTTTTTATTTTTCTTTGATTGATTACATTTCTCTCCTTTAGTTTTTATTAATTTCTATTACGGTAGTTTTTACCTTCTTCTTGAATAGTAAAAATATACAAAAAATTAAATAGGCCAACAGGACGTCAGGGATCATTAAAATGGTATTGAAAACACAAGAGAGGCTAATGTCACAAAGCCTCTACATGAATCAAGGCAGAGAAACCACATCTGGAGTATCGTGTGCAGTTGTGATCCAAAGGCCTCATAAAAGGAGAGGAGGGAGCCGGGGAAGGTCCAGAGGAGGCGACCCAGGCGATGGGAGGGGGAAGCAGCCTCCCTTGGGGGGGAAGGTTGGGACCTTTGGGGCTGTTTAGCAGGAGTGGGTTTCTCCCCGTATGCACCGGTACATCCGTACCTGTTCGTCAAATTTAGCATAACTTTCAGAACCCATTAGTCCGGTGGCACAGTACCGGAACACTCCCTCCTGCCTGCCCCCCCTCGCTCCCTCCCCCCGCTCGCCCGGTCGCTGCTTGCTCGCCTTGCCCATCAACACCATGCTTTTCCCGCCGGCCACTCACTAATTGGCTGGTTCACCAATTGCCCCGCCTCTGAGAGCCTGATATAAACCGTGGCACGGATGGCCCACTTACCTCTTTTTCTGTTTGGCTCTCGCGTCATGGCTGATCAGAATCGGATCCTTGCTTCGCTTACCATCCCTGCTGCTATTGCTGCCTCCCTCAGGTAAGCTGCAACTAAGCGCAGGGATGGGGGGGGGCGGCCACGGCAGGAGCCTATACCGAGCGGCCTATGATGTACGCAAGCCCAGGGCCTCAATAAGGCCTTCGCAAAGTCCCTGGCCTCGCGTACACTGCGTGGCCACAAATAGGTGTGGTGTGGGCGGCTGCGGCGAGGTCCCTGGGCTCCGCAAGTAAGCATGGGGCCGGGGGCGGTAGGAAGCCAGCTAGAGCGGCCTGCCACAGCTCTGCTCTCTGGGCGAGTCCGGGGATCCCTTGTGGCCATCATTCCAGCCGATCCCTGAGCTCGCTTAGACCACAGGCCCGTGTGGCACTTGGCTGAAGCCTTCCTTGCCACCACCACTCCCCACCCAGTCCCCAGCCTCACCTGGCTGGCTAAGCCTGCCAGGCGGCCCTCGCTGACTGGGTTGTCCCTGTGTCCCTCCAGTCCAGCTTATCTGTTGCCTGGTCGCCTGTCTGCTCCCTGCATCCATCGCATCAGAGAGCTGCTGATTCTGCCTGCTGGTAAGTGACGGGTTTTTTCTTTATGCTTTTAATGTTTTTTTAAAGTATATTTTATTTATTGTTTATATTTTTTTAATGGCTTTTAGGGAGGGAATTTTTTTAATGTATTGCTTATAGAATGTTTTTTTTTAAATGCTATTAGGGATTTTTTTAATGTATTGCTTATAGGATTTTTTTAAAAAAATGCTATTAGGGATTTTTTAAAATTTATTACTTATAGGATTTTTTTAATGCTATTAGGGTATTTTTTAAAATTTATTGTTTATAGAATATGTTTATTACAAGAAATGTTATTGCTTTTTGCAAATGTTTTATTTGTGATGCATGTATTTGTGAATACGCTACAGAAACACACAAAATCGCCCAAAACCATGCACCAACATGCACACTTAAAAGCAGCCACTCTGAGGCACATAAAATTTATGTGGCTGCTTTTCTATGGGCAGGCCAGGTTGGTGCAAGGCAGCTTTGCTAGATTTTGTGTGTTTCTATGTGATACCTGGTTGTTGAGGTAATTGTGAGGTGGTTGCTTCTTGCAGCAATAACCAAGTGACTCCATGGCTGTTTTGTTGAGTTGTGTGCTGCTATGTGCAAAATTAAATATGTATTGTATTCCCTTTGAAATACCCAAGAAAATATTTCTGGTTTTAAATCCATATCTTGCTTTACCATTGCTTCTAACCATGACACCACTAACTCTTGAATAGCTACTTGGACTGACCTAAGTACTGAACCTAATTCCTGTATATTCCTGTTTTTTGAACTGAGGAATAAATTTCAGAAAAAGAAATCTGTATTGCTCTATGACTCTACCTATGACATTCATTTTTGATCTAACTTCTTAGATGAAAGACTATATCTTTCCTGTTTATTGGGGGACATCCTTCCTGAAAAGACTGTACATTGTTGGGTGAAAACAGAGGTCCCTTCTGTTACCTGTAGTCCACAGCTTACAACCACAATCGAGTCCAATATTGTTTTATTTCTTTTGCCGTTAGTATTATTTAACAGGATGAAGAAGAGACAACAGAGTATGACCACTTTCTTCTCCAAAAAACCAAGAGATGAGGAAAACTGATCCACAACAGTCACCAACACCAACACCACCAGCACCAACACCAGCAGTGCCAGCACCAGCACCACCACTTCCATCACTTGAGGTCGGAGAAAGCAGCAAGTCCACCTCCTCCACTGAAGTTCCACAACTTCCTGACTGCTGGAGTTTGCAGCAATACAGAAACTTTCAGGAGAAGTATGATGGACTGGCAGTATCTGACAAAAAGTTAGGTTGTGAGTACTGTGCAAAACCCATGTTCTCATTAGAGAAAGGTATTCATGTTTCTAAAGAGTGGAAACATTTCCAGGTTGTGGCAGTAGGAACAACTAAGGAGAATCGGCAATCCTCTCTCAGAAAAAAATTGAAGGAACATTTTCAATCAAAAGCACACCTTATTTGTAGAGAGAACAGTAAACAACGGGAGCAGGATGCTTTAACCAAATCCATAGATGTGAACCGACAAACATTTATCCAGTACTTGCAAAATATTTTTTACTGTTTACGATCTGGCACAAAGATGCAATCCATTCTCAGACATCAAAGCGCAGGTAAATTTGCTAACTATGGTTGGAGTAGATGTGGGAATAGGTTTACATTAGCGGAGATCCGTGGTGAAAATAGTTGAATTCATTGCAAAGGAAACTAAAACCACCGTGTTTTCCAGGATTATTGC
The DNA here is from genome assembly GCA_029891615.1 of Natrix natrix natrix. NCBI lineage: Eukaryota > Metazoa > Chordata > Lepidosauria > Squamata > Natricidae > Natrix > Natrix natrix. The sequence continues at coordinate 266,785 of JAKRSK010005032.1, read as the reverse complement.
AAAGAATCTAAAGGTGTGTTTAATAATCGATGAAGCTCAAAGCTTTCAATGAAAGCAGTTCTGATAGTTTTTGTTAAAGTTGAGGATCCAGAATGCCCAGCAACCATTTTTGTTGAGCTGTTGGAATTAGAGAAACAAGATGCAGAGACCATATGTTCTGCAGTGATGGGAAGCTTACGTAAAGTTGGATTTACCACCGAATATCTGCAGAAAAATTTAATAGCTTTCTGCTCTGATGGTGCCAACATTATGCTTGGGAGAAAATCTGGAGTCAGTACCAGAATAGCTCAAGACTTCCCAAACATTGTAATCTGGCACTGCTTGAACCACCGCCTCCAACTTGTACTGGATGATACAATAAAAGAAATAAAACAAGTGAACCATTTCAAGATCATCCTTGATAAAATACACACCACTTTCCAGAAATCCTACAAGAGCAAGAATGACCTTTTCCAAATCTCTGAACAATTGGGCATTGAAATTGTGAAGATTGGCAGAGTTTTGGTACCAAGATGGGCTGGGTGAAGTTTAAGGTCAACCATAGCTGTGTGGTGTGCTTATCCAGCACTACATTACTTTTTTCTGGGCAATGAAAAATTCCCAGGCATGGCTTCCCATTTTGAAATTTTAAATTTTTTGAAGGATTTGGCCCTCATGATCGATATTTTAAATGAGATTTCTCTTCTGTCAAATGCCCTGCAGGGGAGAAACACAGATATCATCAAGGATGAAAAATTAGTATTGCAAACAATTAAAGCATTTGAAGTGCTTAGACAGGGAAAGGCCCCATATGAAAAAAAACATTGATGCAATGCCAGCTACACAAGTCTTCAAAAACATAAAATTAGCTCCAAATCAACGATTTGTTGCCCTTCCTCGTGAAAACCTTTTGTCAAGCATTATCACCAATTTGAATAAAAGGCTGATGGATTGCGACCATCTAAAAATTGGTAGCCAATTGCCAGCCACAAACAAGTTACACTTTATCACATATTTGGAGCCGGATTACTGGAACATTGAAGATGTAGTCATTCCATGGGCAGAAGCAGAGGCAGCATTGATTGAATTTGGTGAAATTTTTAATTATGAAATTAATTTGAATGACTACAGAGATTTTTTGGAAAATGTGCTCAAAAATCTAAACAACTACAAAATTCCTGACGGTATCAGAAAAGCTACAGATATTGTCAGGACAATTGCTGTTAGTTCAGCAGAGGCAGAAAGGGGATTCTCAAAAATGAACCTCATATGTTCAGAGCAAAGAACCCGCCTAATTGTTCCAAACGTAAGTAATCTGATGACGATAAATGTTATTGGCATGCCTTTTGAGAGATGGGACCCAATTCCTGCAGTGAAAAAGTGGTTCAGAGCACACCATCACAGGGCTGATAATCCACGAGTAAAGACCAAGAAAAGTGCAACTGAGGAGTCTGGAAGCCTAAGAACAATCTGGAAATATCTTCAACCAGAAAATCAATATCACAAGTAAGTACTTGAGTGTATCTCTTTCATTGAGTTATTCTTATGTAAGGTATAAGTGCATGCAATTAAAGTCTTCCTTTCTGTGTCTCTTCTTTGTGCAGGTTATTGGAGCAAGGTGGTAAGTGGTGATGCAGAAGACCGGCAAGGCAGTCATCTTCTCTCTGTAAATAGCAGTTTTATTGCTTTGTGTGCTGGTTTCATCCTTAATGTAGTCCATGCAATTAAAGTCTTCCTTTCTGTGTCTCTTCTTTGTGCAGGTTATTGAAGCAAAGTGGTGAGGTGGTGGTGCAGAAGACCGACAAGGCAGTCATCTTCCCTCTGTAAGTAGCTCTTTTATTGTTTTGTGTGCTGGCTTCATCCTAATGTAGTGCATGCAAATTGAAGAGTTGATTTCTTCTTTGTGCAAGCCATTCGTTGGAGCAAGTGTGGTAAGTGATGTAGAAAACCGGCAAGGCAGTCATCTTTCCTATATAATTAACTGTTTTATTGCTTTGTGTGCTGGTTACATCCTTAATGTAGTAGTGCATGCAATTAAAGTCTTCCTTTCTGTGTCTCTTTGTGTAGGCCATTCATTGGAGCAAGGTGGTCAGTCGGTGATGTTGAAGACACACAAAAGGACAGTCATCTTCCTTTTCTATTATTTTGTGTGCTTGTTTCATCCTAATGCAGTGTATGCAATTGAAGAGTTAATTTCTGTGTCTCTTCTTTGTGCAGGCCATTCACTGGAACAAGGTGGTCAGTGATATTGAAGACTGGCAAGGTCATCTTCCTTCTGTAAGTAGCTCTTTTATTGTTTTGTATACTTATTTTAATCTTATTTAAGTAGTAAGTGCACAAAATAATAAATTTCCTTTTTTATATCTTATTTTTGTAGATCATTGGGGCAAAGAATTCAGTGACATCATTTTGGCCACTCCTGGTCACATGGCCGGCAAGCCACTTCCACAAAACAGGCCACATCTACAGAAGAGATTCTAAAAAATTTTGAAACCCACCACTGCTGTTAAGTCTGGAAAGGAGGCTCCCCTCCACTCTAGCGGTCTCCTTCCTCCTTCCTCCACCAGAGGGAGCCCTCCACCAGAGGGAGCCCTCTGGATCCAGCTCTCCAGCAGGGGGCCTGGAGGGATCTGGGGGGATCCTGGGGGATCAGGGGCAGGACTGGCAGAGCTCTCAGGTCTGGCTAGAGGGGGAAAGGGCAAGGAAATGGTGGAAGAAATTAGAGGGCTGCACCTCCTTGGAATGAAAGGAGGGAAAATGGCTGTTTTTGAGAAAATTGAACTCAGCCTAAAGCAGCCAATCATTACACATACATTTCCTCACAGAACCCATCCGCAAGTAATGTTCCTTGAAGGTGAATCTTGTCCCCCAAGGTAGCAGAAGGTGGGGCTTCTGAAGGCCTCCCCCCCCTCCAGGGCAGCCCCACCAAGAGGGCAGTGCAGGAGTTCATCCGAGTGCAAGATGGAGCATGGGAAGCCATGACGGCTCTAAGTGGCTCAGGATGGACCCCAAATTTGGGTGGGGGATGTCTTTCTTTTCTGTTTTTCTCCCCCAAAATTGGGAGATTCCTGAAAGTGGCTCTCTGCCCCCCCTCAAGAGCCCCCTTCCCTATTTTTGGCCTTCTGGCCTCTCCTTCCAACTGGAGGATGAGAAGAAACTCCTAGGGTTTAGGCCCCACTCCACTCTCATAAAATGGAGAGAAGGAAAGGATCTAGTCATGACCAGTAGCTCTGCACTTGATCCCTCATTTCTCTAGGGTGGACACAGACTGAAGGACGAGGATCGGCTTCCACCAGGTGTCAAACCCTGAAACTCCGGGGTTTGCCATACCGGGGGAGGGAAGACGATCCTGCACTAGTGATGGGCAGTGTAGACCCGGAAGCTTCAGTAGCATGTCAAAGAATGTCGTGAATCAGCTGTGCAGCAGGAGGCGGAGCGGCACAAGGCAAGCCACCTGCCAGGCTTTAGAAGCATCAATTACGGCCGACAATCAGCTGTTTGGCACTGTACGATCAGGTGGCGTCCAAAGAGCCGTTCCGATGCACAGCTGACAATGGAGCGAGGACTGCACTGGCGGAAGGTGTGGCCTGCCTAGATTAACAGCTTTACCTCTGTTGGCTTTTTGGACCTCATTGTGTGCCAGAGTCCGGCTCATTAAATCCAGTAAGCCTCATAACGGGTGGTGTCTTAAATACGGGTTTAGGCTAGAGCTCGGATCTTTTGAGTCCAGGATCTCTTTAGGATCCACCTGCCTCCTTTTGGTGGTGGGGGGGGGAGACACAGATCTGCAGTTCCCTTCCTCCCCCATAACAGGAGGTCCAGGACCCTCCAACTTTCATGGGGGGAGGGGAGATTTTGGTCTGTTTTTACCTCAGTTTATATCCATATCAATACCCAGAGAAATAGATGGATAACTTTAAACATGTTTTCATTAACTGCAATTAGCAGAAAATGTCAGCTATGGAGGCAAGGACAATTTTATATTGATTTATAAAAAATAATAAACATATAAAAATACTTTTTTAAAGGTGTGGAAGCAGGCTTTCCCTTTGAAGGGACCCCCCCTTTCTCCTCCCTCTGGTTCCTGGGGAGGGGATTATGGGGCCGGAGGAGCCACCTGACCCATCACTCACCTTCGCTCTGATTGTAGCGAGTCCTCAGAGTCTCCAGGCTTTTTTCAAACGCCTCCTCTTCGCCACGTGATGTCTGGGTCTCCCCCTCCCAGTAATGGGGAATGTCCTTCCCAAACTTCTCCATCCAGGAGACTCGAGGCCGCTCCTTCCGGCTGTTGCTGTCGTAGGAACTGAAGACCTGATCATCCACATACCCCAGAGAGACAAAGTGGGGCTGCTGCCCCTGACTGGGGTCCGAGATGGAGGTGTAGAAATACTTCAGGGAGTGAGAGGAGGCGCCTGGAAGGGACCCAGAGGGGGAGAGTTAGGGGGCTTCTCCTGGGGACCCTGATGCTATGGAGCACAGTTGGTCCCCTCTTCAGGTCTAGAAGGAAGAAAAGTCCTGAGGGGTGGAAGGAGGAAATGTAGGAGGAGATGACGGGAGAGAAAGAAAAAGCAGAAGGTGGAAAGAGGGAGAGATAAAGGAGCATCTTCTGAAGGGTTGGACGGAAGAGAGATTGGGGGAGAGAGAGAGAGAGGAAAAGAAGGAAAAGCAGGGCCAAAGAGAGAGCAGGAGCCCCAAACTTTATGTGCTCCCCTTCAGTTGTGCCCTCCCCCCTTCCAGCAAGGCCTCCCTCAACCCCCCCCCCTTCTGCATTGCTCAGTCTCTGCCTCAAGAAGGCTGTATGCACTCCACAGGAAAAAATGGGGGGCTCCATCCTCATAAGCTCAAAAGCAGCAAGAAACCTTATCTGATCCCCCAAAGGCGAAAAAATATTCTGACTTCACTGAGGGCCAATATGAATTGTTAATAGGTGCAGATTTGAGGGGGGGTTATAAAATGAGGAAGGGGAGGGGGGAATCCCAGTGTGATCCTTAGGGGAAATCCAAATATGGGAAGGCAAAGGAGGGAGGAAAGGGAAGGGAAGCAGCAATGAAGCTACACAGCCCCCCCCCCATCTATCTTCTCGGGAGGGGGGGCTCCAGCTGGGAAATTCCCCCTCCCCTCCCAGAGTTCAACCATCTGAGCAGGAAATAAGTTTTGAACCCAGGACTCAGAGGGGCTCCCTTCATCCCACAGAAAATCTCACTGTGATTATCCCAGGATTACTTCATTTCAGCAAACCAATTAGGGTCTGAAGCCATAATTCCCAGATGCTAGAAAGGCACCAGATTTATTCTGAATCTCATTTTCTCTGAAACTTTTCCTCTTCTGATGCTGATCCTGCAGTTTGTCAGCCCAAAGAAAGGCAGAAATGCCCCTCGGCCAACTTGGGAGGACGGTGATTTCATCCAACTCTTCTCACCATCAGCGACTCTCAATGTAAAGGCTTATCTCAGAGTTTCTCAAACTCAGCCATTTGGACTTCAGTGTGGACTTCAACTCCCAGAATTCCCCTCACACTCAGAAACCCATGGGGCTTCTCCACCCTGGCCCCACCTCCTGCCCCCACTGAGGCTGCTAGGGATTTGGGAGTTCCTGCTGGCAACGGCCTTGTTGCGGGGGGAGAGGCTCAGCTGGCCTCACTCAGCCTCTGTCTGGTGGGCCCTGTCACCTTTAAAGCCCCTCTGGTGAATCCAAGATGAATATACAAAATTATTTCAGTTTCTGTCATGGAAAGTCCTGACTGAGGAGCATCCAAGGTTTTTTAACTCTTCTTTGGAGGAGAGACTCAATTCACAAGACAAGAACTATGCCAAATTTTACTAATGATGACAACAAAAACCACATTAGGTCACCGTTAAGCTTTAATTGTCAAAATGCAAACACGGAAGAGACTCTAAAGCTGCCCAATGAACACAAAAGCAACAACTTGGTTAAAAGGTTAAAAGAATTAAATAAGATTAACCTGGAAGATCTCCAATGCCCCTTTTTGGTCTCCATTCTGAAATCTCTTCAGATCAGAAATTCTTCCACGGCACCAAAGATCTTAAAATCATTTTCAGAATCATTAATGGGACTTATTTGAGTAGAACCTGGGTCTGCACGGAAAAGGGCAGGACTTGCACAGCCCAGAAAAATAAAGTCCGACTACTCTTTCCCTCCAATACAGCCTCCCAGTCCTTCCCAGTCTGAGTGAAAGGCCTGGGCCTCCCGCTTCCTGCTCCACACAATCCCAGGGGCTGCTCAGAGCTTCTGGGGAGAGGGATCCCCAGATCCACTCCTTGCTCCCGGGAGATTTTAGAATCTAAAGGGATCAGAGCTTTTCTCTAACACCAGAATGTCAAACTCAAGGCCCAGGAGCCGGATCTGGTCCATGGGTTGCTTAGATCTGACCTGCGGGGCCGCCCTGGATACAACAAAGGACCGGCCCGTGGTGCCTCTGCCAGGGAAAATGGAGCTCGCGAGGGGCTCCATTTTCCCTGGCAGAGGGTCGCAGGAGGCAGTCGCAGCTGAAAATGGAGGTTGCAAGGGCCGCAGGTGGCCCTCACAAGCTCCGATTTTACTGGCAGAGGGTTGCAAGAGGCAGTTGCAGCAAAAAACGGAACTCCGGAGCCCGTTTTCACTGGCAGAGCGCTCCATAGGCACCTTCGACATGAGTGATGTCGAGCTGGCCACGCCCACCCTGCTGACCCCCCCAAGCTCAAATACAACCCCGATACAGGTGTCAATGAAATCAAGTTTGGCACCCCTTCTCTAACAGAAGGAAGGGAAATCTGACTCTTCCTGATCAGGAACAGTTGAAGGATTTGGATTTAGTCTGGTCTAGAGAAAAGTAGGGCTGGGGGGGACGTGATTGCAGTATTCCAGTATTTGCGAGGCTGCCACAAAGAAGGAGTTAACTTATTGGAATCAACCAGAACGCAAGACAGGAAACAATGGATGGAAACTAACCAAAGAGAGAAGCAACGTAGAATTAAGAGAAACTTCCTAACAGTGAGGACCACTAAGCACTGGAAAAGCTTGCCCTCAGAAGTTATAGGTCAGGCATGTCAAACTGGCAGTACACAGGCCGGATGTGTCACATACAGGCCATACATGTTCTATCCCAAGCCTCTACAATATATATGGACGCAGACTTGGCTGTCTGCCACAACTAAGGAGGGAGATAAGCAACCCCTTGGCTGGGAGCCCAGAAAGATATCTCTATGAAACAAAGCTTGAACTCACGAAAGTCTCCCAATCTTTCTCTACCGCTGGATCAGTAAATTGTTGTTTCTGCAAAATTCCCTTCCCGTTGCCCTACCTATAAGCTCTCCAGGAGGGGCCAATCAGTAGCCACCTGTTCCTATTTCCTTCTGTAACCCTTTTTCTAAAGCTGTTCCCTCCTCCTCGCAGCTCTATGCATACGTACGTCAGGGACAGCCTCCCTCTATTCTTCCTCACTGCTCCCTGACTCAGATGCCACCTGGTGGCCAACAGGCTTCTCTAGTCCCTGCTCTGACTCCGAAGACCCCCCAGAGTCTTCCTCAGCCTCCAGGGCAGTCCCATTGTGTTTATCGCTGTCAGATTCCACCAACAGTTCAGCTGGCCACTGTTGGGTCACAACACTATCCCTCATTACAGGGCCCTTCCTCGGGTCTGACGCTCAGACTGTGGCCTAGATGGCAATTGATCATGGAAGGCCTGCACCAAAGCAGGTGCGTGCGCGGAGGTCGCATCCTCCCAGGTAAAATCCTCCGGCCCATAGCCCTTCCGTTCAATCAGGTATTGGAAACGTCCTTTCAGCGATCGGGAATCCCAGATACTGGCAACTTCGTACTCAGGCGGCTCCTCATCGTCACAAGGTTCTGGCTGGGGATGATCTGGTTTGCAAAGAGGACAAGCCAGACGTTCAGGAACAAGGAGAGATCAATGAAAGACCGGATGGACTCGCATCGAGCGTGGCAATGTCAGGCGATAGGCGACCGGATTGATGACTGCTTCAACAGGAAACGGGCCAAGGTAACGGTGGTCTAACTTCTTAACTGGCCAGTCTGACAGAAGGTGTCTAGTGGACAGCCACACTCGATCCCCCACAGTTAATGCCGGGACCTGTCCGCGACTCCAGGGCAGTCCTATAGTGTTCCACCAACAGCTCAGCTGGCTGCTGTTGGGCCACAAAAATACCCATCCCGGTTCCGCAAAGGCAAAAAACATTGCAATATAGCACAATATGTCATGTGACGTGATCGAGTTTGTCACCCGCCTTGGAGGTGCTTCATCATTGGAGGTTTTTAAAAAGAGACTGGACAGTCACTTGTCTGAAATGGTATACAGCCGTGATGGCGGACCTATGTCATGCACGCCACAGGTGACATACGGAGCCATATTTGCCAGCACGGCAGCCCTCAGCTTCGGCTAGTTGGTTTTCGGCCTTCTGGAGGGCCAGGGGAGGCCATTTTCACCCTCCCCCAGGCTTCAGGAAAGCCTCTGGAGCCTCCAAAAACACCCCCAATGCACACAGTTTTGGCACACCTTTAGAAAAAGGTTAGCCATTCCTGGTATAGTGCCTCCTGCTTGAGGGGATTGGACTACAACACCTGCAAGGTCCCTTCCAGTTCTATTCTAATCTGATTCTGGTCACCATCCAGAGGTCCTTCTCTTCTCCTACCTTCAACCCAGCCCATTTAATCAATAAAACCCTGCCAACTTTTAAAATGATTTTTCAAAAGCTGCTGCATTTATATTTCCCCTTAGCAAACAACTAGGAACCCCTCAAGACCGCTTCCTGATTACTAGTGTGGGAAGCCACCACCCCCTTCCTAGAAGAATGAAATATTTTGAGGAATATTTTAAAAGAGCAGGATAAAATATTTCCCCTAACAGAGAAATTAAAAAAACTCAGAGTCTCAGCTCCCAGCAGATATTTTGTGCCCATTAAGAAAGACTGGGCCAGCCTATCTACAAAACAAAAGACCTCCAGCTCCAGGGTGAAGGGATTAAGACATGATCCTTCAGGACGTAATGGGATTAACCCTTTACCATCTATCAGCAGAGATTACTACATTGCACAATCTCCTAAGGACATTGCATCACCCTCAATTCAGACAACCTATAGAGCCAGCTATGACCCCTACACAAGCCCTACAACAGCCAATAGAATGTCCCTCTTGCACAGGAATAGGAAGCTCAAGTGCAAAGCCCAAGAGAAGTTATAAAAACTCCTCACTCTCAACTCCATGTGGTCAGCTGCATAGAACCTACATTGTTCTATTTCATCAATAAACTATCTTTCCAATCAGTCTCCAGCCTCCATTTTGTCTCCAGTGCCTTTCTCCCAGATTGGAACGGAACCAGATGGTTATTTCTTCCAACACGAAGGAATACAGGTAGTCCTCAACTTACAACAATTCATTTAGTGACTGTTCAAAATTACACTAGGCATCCCAATGATCACGTGATCAAAATTCAGATGTTTGGCAACTGATTCATATTTACGAGTAGGTAACATCCTCAGTGCTAGACTAGCACTGATGTTGTTACCCAATTCGGGTAATGAAATGCCTGCAAGAAAAGAACCAGGGTTAGAAAGCACCAAGGGCCCCTCAAAGTTATTTCTATCTACTGCAATTGAAAAAAAAAGAGTCCATTCTGAAAACTCTTCAGATCAGAAATTCTTCCAGGGCACCAAAGCCTTTCAAGATTATTCATAGGACTTATTTGGACATTAACCCCGAGTCTGCATGGAAACAAGAAGGACCTGCCCAGCCCAGAAAAGTAAAGCCGAAAGTCCAACTGCCCTTCCCTCTGGGAGTGTCTCCCAGTCCTTCCCAGTCCAAGGTAAAGACCTGGGCCTCCCTGTTCCTGCTCCTCCTCACAATCCCGGAGGCTGATTGGAAAGAGGGAGCCCAAGATCCACTTCCTGCTCTGGAGAGATTTCAGGATCCAAAGGGATCAGAGCTTTTCTCTAACAGAAGGAGGGGGGAATCGGACTCTCCGTGATCCAGAACCTGCTTTTTTCGGGACTGCCTCTGTCCAAGCAAACAGTTCATTTCATGGCATTTTTGGCAACAGTCAAAAGACTAATAGATTTCTTGGTTGTATAAACAGAGACATAAATCAAAATCAGGCGAAGAATTAGGACCTCTTTCTAAAGCCTTACCTGGAATACTGCAACCAGTTTTGGTCACCACATAACAAAAGAGATGTTGAAACTTTGGAAAAAATACAAAGAAGAGCAACTTAGATGAGTAAAGGCCTGGAGACAAAAAGATACGAAGAACGGTTGCAGGATTTGGGTTTGGCCAGTCTAGAGAAAAGAAGGACTACAGGATAACAGTATTCCGGTATCTGAGGGGCTGCTACAAAGAAGAGGGGGGACAAATTATTCTTCAAAGCACCAGAAGGCAGGACAAGAAATAATGGATGGAAACTAACCAAGGAGGGAAGCAACCTGGAATGAAGGAGAAACTTCCTATCAGTGAGGACCATTAACCAGTGGAACAGAAGTTGCCTTCAGAAGGCATGGGTGCTTCCTCACTGGAGGTCTTTAAGAAGAGATTGGACAGTCACTTGTCTGAAATAGTATAGGATCTCCTGCTTGAGCAGAGGGATGGATTAGGGGCCTTCCAGCTCTAGTCTCTTCTGTTCATTATTCAGAGATATTTCTCTTCTTTTACCTTCAACCCAGCCTATTTCATCAATAAGATCCTGCCAACTTTTAAAATTTTTCTTTGAAAAGCTGCTGCATGTAAATTTTTATTGAGCAAACAACTAGGAACTCCCCAAGAGCGCTTCCTGATTACTAAAGAATAACGATACATTTTAAATACAGGCAGTCCTCGACCTACAGCAGTTTGTTTAGTGACGGCTCTGAAAAAAGTGGCTTATGGCTGTCTTTCACAGTTACATCCAGCATCCCCATGATCATGTGATCAAAATTCAGATGTTCAGCAACTAGTTTATATTTATGACCGTTGGTGTATCCCAGAGTCACGTGATCCCCCTTTGCGACCTTCTGACAAGCAAAGTCCATGGGGAAGCCAGATTCACTTAACAACCAGGTTACTAACATAGCGACTGCAGTGAGTCACTGAACAACTGAGGCAAGAAAGGTCATAAAACAGGCAACATTCACCTAAGAAGTGTTTCACTTAACAACAGGGATTTTGGGCTCAATCATGACTGTAAGCCGAGGACCAGCTGGATTTTTAATTTTGCAAACTGTCCCTTATAGGGGGGCTTCTGAAATGGAAGAAGGGACATCTGAGGCAGCAAATGCCTGCCTGTCTCAGGGGAAAAGCTCTGGGGTTATTGGGCTTTAGGATGGGATACAGGGGAGAAAATGGAAATCAAGAAAGACGGATCTTTAGGAAGATTATTATTCCAAAGAGTTTTTTCTCTCTAGACTCCGACCGTGCAGCATTCACACCGCAGCCTTGACCCAATCGCTCCATTGCACCAGCCTCCAAGCCTGCAAATAACACGCAAGTGTTCCGAGAAAACAGGCCAGCACCAAAGCCAGGGGGAAAAAACCCAGAAAGCCCCTCCACCACCACCCCACCCCAAAGGCAGGAAAGGCGACCCACGTGGAGGGGTTGGGGTGAAGGCAGCCAGGGAGTTTGTGAACTGTCCTGATCTCCTGCAAACGCTGCTTTCCGGCAACCTTTTGAAAGAGGGAAAGAACTGTGCTTGGGGTCTCCCAGGTAGACTGGATTGAGATCTGGAGGGGCCACTCTTGTTCTGCTCCCAGAGGGGCTGTACTGGGAGGGGGGAGGGGAGAGCAGAGTCCCATCAGTCTTTAAGGTCTGTTCTGAAAGCATCCAGAGGGGGGGGGGAGAGAAACGGACTAAAAAGAGGACCGAATCAAGATTCCCCTTTTCAGAATAATCCGGGGGGGGGGGGAGAGTTTCCTTGGCAGTTAAAAAAGGCGGAACACCCACCCCCCCCAGATCCCCAAAGGGACTCACTGTAGCAGCTCTCCCGGAGGGCGACCCCCGCCAATACCAAGAGCAAGAGGGGCGCAGAGTGTAGAGCCATCCTGGCTCTGATCCTCACCCTGCGCCACACTTTCCGGAAATCCAGACAAAGAAAAACGCTCTCCTATTAATCAACAGAGCAACAATCCAGAGCAAGCTGATGATTGGCCAAGCTCAACCAATAGAAAAATAAGGAGTATTCCCAAGTCGTCATAGTTGCTAGGCAGACGTCCAGGCTCAACAGGTGAGAGGAGTGGGGGGGAGCGAAAGTTCTTTCGGAAAAACCTTCCAGGGATTCTTGGGGGAGGGGGAGAAGCAGAACTGCGGGGCTGGGGAAAAGCGAGAGGATTATTTGGGGCTGGGGAGCGGGAGGGCTGCGTTAAAGGGACCGTGAGAATGAATCCATGGAGTCGCTTCCTTCCTGGAGTTGTAGGTGCTCCATCACTGGAGATGTTCAGAAATGGACTGGACAACCATTTGATTGGGATGGTATATAAGGTCTCTCCTTCCTTGAGCAGAGAGTTAGACTAGAAGACCTCAGGGGCCCCTTCCAGCCCAATGATTCATACAACAGATTGGGTATGATTTGTCAGCCAGTTAAAACCCATCTGTGGGGGTGTTGCCTACCCCACCTTTTTCTGTATTTTATATACGTATATCAGTTTTACTTTCAGGTAATAGAAACGTCCTCAGGAGCCTTGCCTGAAAAGCATGTTTTTTTCAAAGGGATGCTTCCAAGAATCATCCAAAGTTGGTCCAAGGTCCAAGACCCAACTTAAGGTTGCCAGCAGTTCCAAGGGTCTAAGATTCAAGAGTGAAATTCCTGCACACCTGAGCTAAATGTTGTTTCCAGCAGAGAGAACAGAGCCAGTCCAACCTCTTATATAGGCTGCACCCAACTGTCACTCATTGGAATGTTTGGTCTGTTGCTAGGCAATGACCAATAGGATTTCTCTTCCACTTTGACTGGGCCATGACTAATTTTTCCCCCCAATTTATATGCCAACCGTTTTCCAATGCAGTTGGAAATTCAGATTTTTTTTTCACAATTCATCCGTATTTCCATTTCTCTTACTACTATTACATGCATTATTTATCACTTAGCTATTTAATTATCTATTAACTTTCACAGATAATTGCCTCTATGGAAGTTTAACTTGGTGGGTAATAGTTGTCCTGTTTGGGAATTTTTAAACTCTGAGAAAAGGGATTGTCTTGGGCTGCGTATAAATTGTATAATATAGTTAGTAAACCCTTGTATTATTTTTTTACATTGTTTATCATAACATTAAAAGTTTTGTGGGGCTTCATTATTAGCTGCCTAAGCCTGAATGTGACTCTCGTGTTGCAGGTTGGAAACTGTCCACCTTTTAGGGCAGTGTTTCTCAAACTTTTTTTAACCATCGCCCCCTTAAGACACAATTTGATTTGCCACCGCCCCCTAAAGATTATTTAATTGTATAATATACAAAATGTATTAAATTGCAAAATGTATTACATGTAAATAAATTTTAATGGTGCAGAACAATGTTTGATAAACTCAACTTTTATTCAGAACTTTTAATGAGATGGATGACACTGATGTTTCGCAACCAATTCACTCACTCTAGGATCGATGTTGCTTAGAAGTAGTCTCAAATCTCCCCTTTTTACAATTTGCAGGCGATTTCTTTGCTTGGTAAGAAGTTTAGAAACCGCACTAAATCCGCGTTCAGCCATGTAAGATGATGGGAAAGCAAGAAAATAAAGTTTAATTGCCTCCCACAAATTTGGATATCTTTCAGGAATTTCTTTCTGCAACCAAAAATCCGCGTACGATTTTTTGAAGAGAGGTTTCAATTCAAAGTCGTTCTTTACAGCAATTAAGTCTTCTTGAATTACAAGATTAGTGTCACTTCCACAAACATAAGTAAATGGATTTAGCACCCAGTCCGGGATTTCCATATTTATAAGATCTTGGTATCTTTCAATCATGTTCTCCTGCAGAGATTTCAAATGATCACAATAAATCAAGAGGTCGTCATCTACTATAGAAGTATCAGTGTCAGCAATTTGTAGTTTAAGAGTTGGAAAATGAGACAAATTCCAACGACCAATGTTTTCTCTGAAGAAACGCAGCTTTTCTATGAAATTACAAATTTTAGATTTTGCCTTAATGAGGCTTATATCATCACCTTGTAATTGCAAATTTAAATCATTGAATATACAGAATAAATCAGTTAAATACGCAATATCCGTTTTGCATGCCAAGAGATCATCACTCAAATCACTGCATTTATTTTCCTGTAAAAATTGCACGACTGTGTCGAACAGAGAATAAAATCGTTTAAAACAGTTTCCTTTGGATAACCATCTCACCTCGGTATGTAGAAGGAGACGGTCAAATTCTTCGTTATTCTCAACACACAATTGACGTAATATTCGAGAATTGAGGGGTTGATTCTTAATTTTATTCACTGATTTTACAACAATGCTGAGGGAATTATGAAGACGACAGCTCAAGTTTTTGGCAACCAAATGCTGTCGATGAATTACACAATGTATCGTAAAAACGTCTGGTACTGCCTTTTTTAAATAAGAAAGAAATCCCTTGTGTTTTCCTGTTAATGCGGGAGCACCATCTGTAGCACAAGCAATGATGTTTTTCATTGGTATATCTTGTTCTTTGAAGAATTGTTCAACTACCGTAAAAATAGACGCACCTCGAGTGTCTGTTTCCAACTCCTTAGCAAACAGTAATTCTTGCATTACTTCATTATCTTTAATAAAACGAGCATAACCCAAGAGCAGTGCTTCATTGCCTGGTAGCGTAGATTCATCCAGTTGCAGGCCAAATCTTTGTTTTTTCAGAATATCACACAAACTTTCTTCAATATCTTCAGCCATTTCATCAATTCTTCTTCGAACAGTATCATCACTGAGAGGAATAGATTTGGTGATGACACTAGGAGAGCTATGATGTACTACTGTGTGCAACACTTCTTCTACGACAGGTAAAAGAAGCTTCTCTCCAATTGAATGCGGATTCCCTGATTTAGCAATTAGTTTGGCAATATTGTAAGAACAAACGAGTCCATCGTCAGCTTTTTGTGTTTGTTTTGTCAGAAAAGAGACGATAGATTTTCTTTGCCCTAATTTGTCTCTTAAAGCTTGAAAGTACGATAGATCTTGGTTCACCTTATCAGGATGCATTTTTTTAAGGTGTTCAGCGAGTCTTGATGGCTTCATCGCCTCGTTAGAGAGTTCTTTCTCACAAATAAGACACAAAGGCTTTTGATCATTATGAGGAACAGTAATAAAGCCGAATTTCAAATATTCAACTGAATACTGTCTGCACTTTTTCTTTGATGTGTTCTGAGACATAACTTCGGTAACCAAAAAAATCTGAAAAAAAATATACGGTGTTATCAACTTACTATAAATATTAAGAAACCTTACATGCAAACTACCTAATGTAATAACCTAACAATACTAATTGATAAATAAAAAAACCAGGGGCTCGTAACATAAAGCCGATCGCAAAAGTCGTTTGCATTTGCAAACTTGTAAGTGGCTTTGCGCCTACTTGCAAATGCTTGTAACATAAAGCTTCTTGCTTTGTTTTGTAACCACTTGCTTTATTGATATAGGAAAGTATATCGATGTCAGCGTCGATGCACTTTAACAGCTGCGATCCAGTGGAAAATTCATAGAGATATAAATGGAAATTCGTTTGCTTTCTATAGAAAAATAGAATTCTATTTATATATCTGTGGATTTTCCCTCTGGGAAGGTACCCTGTGGAAACGCCATAGCATAGACAGGTGAAAAATATATTAATTGAATTTTTGATAGAATACAATAGATATTTGATCGAATTCTTTTCATAACTCTATATGGTCTTTTTCACCGGTAGATCTATGAACATGATGTCATAGAAGTATTAGGAAATTCCATTGATAACTCTATGGCTTTTTCTTCATTCTCATCGATGAATCATAGAAAGGTGACTTTGCAAGCGCCTCCAGCTGCATGCAAATTTGCGAACGGCTTTGCAAGCGGATTGGAGGTTTATGTTACATTGCCAAAAGCAAGTGGTTGCATTTTTTACGTTTGCGTGTGGCTATGCAAGCAGTTGCAAGAAAAAACTCAAGACCCACCTTTTTCAATTATCTGGCCTGGTTCAACCATAATTCCATCTTATTCCTCCTGACAGTCTTTTTAAATCAGTGATTTTAAACTGGGGTATTTTAATTCCTAATCTCATTATTATTATTTATGTATTGTAATGGTTGTTACCTCCTCCATGTAATATATATATGTGCTTTTATTTATTGTACGCCGCCCCGAGTCCCTTGTGGAGAGGGAGCGGCTAACAAATCAAATAAATAAATAAAAATAATTATGTTACAGGAATGTTTGCAAGTGCTTGCTATATCCTAGTTTTCAAGCAGCTTAGCTTTTATGTTACGAGCCCCAGAAACAATAGGCCAGCTTTATTATTATTATTATTATTATTATTATTATTATTATTATTATTATTATTATTATTTATTAGCGCTTATAGACCGCCCCCTCTCCCAAAAGGGACTCGGGGCGGTGACTGAACTCTATTAATTTATAACAAGATATTGAAGCACGGATGTTGTAATCTTGTACATCGACTTATACGAAATATTTATTTAAATTCTATATCAATAACAATAGTTCTAACGGTTAGAACGACCATAGAGGTGGTCAAACACTCACCTTATCTTAGGATGGCTGATAGTACAATTAATTTGAAAATCCGTCGATTAACAACATCATCCCGGTGGAAAAAGCCATATAGTTATCAATAGAATTTTACAATATTTCTATGGAAATCTATTCATAACTCTATGGTAGTAATTACTGGGCATCTCCGACGTCTGACACACAAATGACAATCTGTAACGTGATTGGCTGTTCAGACAGAAGGGAAGGACGTATCCGAAACTGGCATTTTCGCTCGTCAGATGTGCCAAGGACGCCTAAACTCTAAGGAAGAAGACCCAGCAACCCCAACAGCACAGCCATAGAAATTTAAGTAGAATACCGTAGAAATTTGATCACCTTTCTATGAGATTCTATTGAAATTTCTATTCCTTGTGCTACTGGGGAAGCCTCCATTCCTGGCGCAGTGAAAGGAGGCTGACTCACACAGCAGTCACTGCGCGCGGCAAACACTAGACCCCCAGTAGCACAGCCATAGAAATTTGAATAGGATATCATAGAAATTTGATCAGCATTCTATGGGATTTTATTGAATTTTCTATTCCTTGCGCTACTGGGGACGCAATGTTAGACCCAAGACTGACTAAGGAAGTGCACATTCGCTCGTATGAAAGCCATGTTTCCAACAGCAACGATCGGTGTTGCAGGTTTGCCCGCGTGCCACGCGCAATGACTGCTGTGTGAGTCCGCCTAGTCACAGAACAAGTAATAAATAGAATTTGTTCAACGCCCCCTTCTGTACGTTCAACGCCCCCATGTAAGGCGGAACTTCCTACCGCCCCCTTGCACTTCTTTAATGCCCCCCAAGGGGGCGATACGGACCACTTTGAGAAACACTGTTTTAGGCTGTCAATGATGGGAGCTCTTGAGGGCATCTGGGAGGCCCAAAAGGAATTAGGGTGAAAGACCCCCCCCCTATTTTTCACTCCTCTCCCAAAAAGCATCCGCTATACAGATGGAAGGTTGGTCCTACCTGAACGTTTTTCATAGCATGGTGCAGGACGGTCCAGAAGTGGGTTGTTCAATCCTTATTTGCTCAAGAGGCTGAGTCAGAATTGAAACCATGCCTCCAGCTTCCTCTGCTGACTTCCAGTTTCGACGAGGCGCAGCTCCAACTAAGGAAAGAGCAGGCCCTGCCCGCAGCATTAATAGCCCTGGGGATACGGACCTAAAACATTAAACAAGGGATGGATCTGGACCGTCCTGCGCCACGCTGAGAAGAACGCTCAGGTAGGACCAACGTTCCTTCTCCAGCTGATGGCGCAGGAGGGTCCAGAAGTGGGACATACCAAAGCGGCAGTCCCTAGGGCGGGAACTGATTGGTCCATGGTACCGGAGGGAGCAAGAACTTCCTGAAGCGCCCTTCGACCGAACGATGTCTTGGCAGATGCAAAAGCATCCAACCGATAGTGCTTAATAAATGGAGATGGGGAAGCCCACGTTGCTGCCCTGCAAATATCCCCAATCGGAGCCTGAGTGTTCTATGCGGCCGTGGTGGCCGCGCTTCTAGTGGAATGGGCCATTATTCCTTGTAGTACCGGCTTATCTCGGGCCTCATGGGCCCAGGCAATGCAAGCCGTTAACCACCGCCCAATGGTAGAAGGTGACACCCTAGATCATATTGCTGATGGCTGAAATGAGACAAACAAAGCCTCCGTCTTCCCGGAAGATGCTGTTCTCTTGATATAAACCTGGAGAGCCTTCCATACATCCAACTTGTGCCAGGTTTTCTCCCTTCTATGAATGGGATTGGGACAAAAATCCGGAAGAACTAACTTCTGGGCCCTATGAAAATAGGAATTTATCTTGGGGATGAAAATGGGATCAAGCCTCAGCATGACCGTGTTAGGATGGAAAATACAAAGGTCCTCTCTGACCAATAGGGCACCCAGTTCAGAGATCCTCCTTGCAGATGTGATGGCGACCAAGATGGTCACCTTCAAGGTAAGGAACTTCAAGGAGACCGTTCTCAGGGGTTCAAAGGGGGTATCCACAAGAGTCAGAAGGACTGTGGACAAATCCCACGACGGGAACCTGTGAACTACTGGGGGTTGGAGATTAGCCGCCCCCTTTAAAAACCTCTTCAACACTGGGTGACGGCTCAGACCTTCCCGACCATCCAGCACCAGGACAGTTGAAAGGGCAGAAACCTGCCTGCGAAGAGTATTATGAGACATGCCTCCCTCCAACCCATCCTGGAGAAATTCCAGTATATTAGGCAGCGAGGGGTGCTTGGGCTCCACCTGTGCCTCACTGCACCAATTATAAAAGATAGACCATGTGGTGTTGTAAATTCTGGTCATGAAGGACGCCTAGAGGCCATGATGGTTCGTATCACCCGCAAGGAGAACTTCGCCTCCTTCAAGATCTCCCTTTCAAATACCAGGCAGTCAGACGGAGCCACTGTGGCTCTGGATGGACCAGGAACCCCTGGCGAAAGGAGATCCTCTCTTGCGGGATCCTCCAGGGTTTGGCAATGGACAGACCTACTAGGTCCCCGAACCAAGGTATGTGTGCCCAATACGGGGTGACCACGATTACCTCCACCCCTTCCGCCACTATCTTCCCCAGTACCCCTGGAATCAGTGGGAGTGGGGGAAACGCATAAAGCAACCCCCGGGTCCACTTGCTGCACAAGGCACTGTTCTCCTCTGCTCCCCGAGTTGGGAACCTCGTAAAAAACCTGGGGAGGTGGGCGTTTTCTGGAGACGCAAAAAGATCCACCTGATTCCGTCTGAATCTCCGGCAGATCTCCTCGAACAGGTCTGGGTCCAGCTGCCATTCTGTCTCATCCACCATGGCCCTGCTCAGCCAATCCGCCTGGTGATTCGCTTTCCTGGAGATGTGTTCCGCCTTGATGAACAGCAGGTGTCTCTCTGCCCACAGTCCCAGATGTTAAGACTCCACTCAGAGGGCCCTGGAATGCGTGTCACTCTGCCTGTTTACGTGTGCCTTTGTAGCTACATTGTCTGTCAATAGCAGGACGTGTCTGTGCTCTACAAGGGTCTGAAAGTGTCGAAGGGCCAGATGAGCCGCCCGCAGTTCCAGCCAATTTATGTTATGAGTAAGGTCCGAAGGGGACCAATGACCCTGAGCCAGTTGTGTCCCTAGCAACGCCCCCCAACCATAAAGGCTCGCATCCATGGTCAGGGTGAGTCTTTCTGGCTCCCTGAACACACACCCCTTAGCCAAAGCTGGAGAAACCCACCATTTCGAGGAAAACCGCACCTGGGGAGGGGGGTACCTGAACCCGAAAAGAGGAGATGCTATGTTTGCTCCGTTGATACGGAAGGAGGAACCACTGGAGGGTCCTAGCATGGAACCTCGCCCAGGGGACCAGATCTATACAAGATATCATCTTTCCTAACAACTGGGACCAGGTGACAATAGGCACACGCCTCTCTTTGTACCTGTCGAACCAGCTTCACTAGGCTAGCCTTGCAATCCTGGGAGAGGAAAACCATACCGGTGGCGGAATCTATGACCGACCCCAAATGCAACAGCCTGGTAGAAGGCCGCATATGGCTCTTTTGAAAATTCAAAGAAAACCCATACCTCTGTAGGGTTTCCAATGTCAGGCCCAGATCCTGAAGGGACCGCTCTGGCGACTCCGCTTGGAGGAGGATGTCATCTAAGTAGTCTGATGGGAACTGTTCTGAGATGAGCTGCTAGAGCCGCCAGGACCTTCATAAAAGTCCTGGGAGCTGAAGACAGCCCAAAAGGAAGAGCTCTGTACTGGTAGTGGGTACCAGCGTAGGAAAACCTAAGGAACTTCCTGTGTTTGGGAAAGATTAATATGTAATAATAATAATAATACTTTAATTTATAGACCGCGCCCTTTCCTGGACAGGACTCAGGGCGGTGTACAGTCATATTAAAAACAATGTGGATACAAAAATATAGATATACATAGATAGACGGAGGAGGTAGGATATACACTGTACAATAATGGATTAAAATTTGAATAAATTAAAAATTACCCTTAAAAACTACCCCAAAATAAGATGTTTGCCAGGTGGTTGAAAGTGGGACTATAAATCAGCTAGGCCAGCTAATTGGAACAGGTGGGTCTTAAGTTTCTGTCGGAAGGAGCGGAGGTCGGTAGTAGTTCTGATATCGGGGGGGAGGTCATTCCAGAGGGTTGGGCCCATCACAGAGAAGGCTCTACTCCTGGGCGCTGCCCGTTGACACTGCTTAGTGGACGGCACCCGGAGGAGTCCCTCCCTGTGGGAGCGAATTGGTCGCAGGGATGTATGATGTGAAGATAGATCGAATCAATAGACGTCAAAAAGTCACCTTCCTGGACACCCTCCAGGATGAAGCGAAGGGATGTCATCTCAAACCGTTTGTATATTAGGAAACGGTTCAATCTTTTAAGGTCAATAATCGCCCTCCATCCCCCAGATGACTTTGGAACCACAAAGAGGTTCAAATAGAACCCCCTGCACCAGTCCTCCCGTGGAACCAATTCAACCAATTGGATCTCCACCAGATGGTTGATGGCCTGGTGCATAAGCTGCCTCTTGGTTTCACATTTGGAGGATGTGAACGTTCGAAAGGAATTTGGGGGGATGCAGAGGAATTCCAGCCACAAGCCAAATTTCAACGTATTCAAGACCCAGAGGTCCGATGTAATGCTCTCCCACTGGTCGGCAAACAACGCCAACCTACCACCAATGGGAGCCCCCAAAGCCCGCTCATTTATTCCTTCGGAAGGGGCATCCGCCCTCCCTCCCCGAAAGGGCTGTTTACCCTGGGGCTGAAACCGGGACCTATTCCTGTAGGAGGACCTATCCTGCCCCCTATCCTGACGTGGCTGAAAATTCCTGGGCTGGTAATGATAGTCAGTGTCAGAACCCCTGTAGGGTGCCCTACTTGTATAAGGCGTATACTTGTGTTCCTGCTTCTTAGTCGTGGCAGGCAAAACCTTACGTTTGTTCTTATCCTCGATAAGAACTGGGTCCAGAACCTCAGCAAACAGCTTCTTCCCTGCATACGGGCCCGCCGCTAGCTTCCACTTTGGTTTGGCATCTGCTTGCCAATTCCGGAGCCACACCATCTACCTAACTGAAACAGAGGAGGAAAGTGCCCTGGAAGGAAACTTAGTGGTGTTCAAGGTCGCATCAGCCGAAAACTGGGTCACAGCCATGACCTTGCTGATGTCCTGAAGCAACCGTACATCGTGTGCTGGTACACGCTCCTGCATCTGTTCAAGCCACATCAGCGTGGCGCGATTGAAGGACGCCAATGAAGCGGCTTTAATCGCCCACATTGCAGCTAGGAAGGTCTTACGTAACGCCAATTCAGTCCTCTTGTCCTCTGTCTTCAAATTGTCTGCCACATCACTTGCCATCATAGGCGTTGGAGACGCCAAGGCAGCCACAGGGGCATCCACCTCCGGCACCTGCAATGGTTGGGAGAAATCAGGCTCCATATTATAGAAACACCTGTCATTCCCACTTGGGGTGGGAAGGTACCTGGTTTGGCCCACTGCTTCTGAATGACATCCAGAAATAGCTTGGGCACAGGAATTTCTTCCTTCTGAGCCGTCAGGCTAAGGAACCCGTCAGGAACCGCTCACTGTCCCGCGGATGTGCGGCGCTCTGTCCACTCTCCCACCACGCCTATCGCATTGCCGCCTGCCCATTATTACCTCTGAGAGCCAGCAGCAAGTCGGAGCCTTTGAAGGAGCCCACAAACCGGCAACCACAATGGGAGAACATGAAGAGATGCCACAACAAAGCCTCAATAGCCAGTGCAGCGAGAAACACCCTAGAAAAAGCCTGGGAAGAGCCTCCAACAGGCTCCCGGCTCCAATTGCCTCAGTCAGAGATTGAATACGGCGAAAAAGAACTTGTGAGCCAAGTCCCCCACCATCCAGCAGTCAAGGTAACAAACAAAGGGGTAACTTAAAGGAAAATAACACTAAAACTAAAATACTAACTCACAGCAATGAAAATTATATCTCTTCTTGGGCAAGACTGAGTCAGAATTGGAAGTCAGCAGGGGAAGCTGGAGGTTTGGTTTCAATTCTGACTCAATCTCTTGGGCAAATAAGGATTGAACAACCCACTTCTGGACCCTCCTGCACCATCAGCTGGAGAAAGTCCTCGATTTACCACAGTTCATTTATTGACTTTTCAAAGTTATGGTACAGAAAAAAGGACATATGACCATTTTTCACACTTATGACCATTTCAGCATCTTCATGCTCTTGTGGTTTACTTTGGGACGCTTGGCAACTGACTCTTATTTATGATGGCTGCAGTTTCCCATGGTCATGTGATCCCCTTTTGCGACCTTTTCGCAAGCAAAATCAATGGGAAAACCAGATTCACTTAACAGCCTTGTTACTAATTTAACAACTGCAGTAATTCACTTAACAGCTGTGGCAAGAATGGTCATAAAATAGCAATAGCAATAGCACCTAGACTTATATACCACTTTATAGTGCTTTTGCTAAGCGGTTTACAGAGTCAGCATATTGGCCCCAACAATCTGGGTCCTCATTTTACCGACCGTGGAAGGATGGAAGGATGAGTCAACCTTGAGCCTGGTGAGATTTGATCTGCCAAATTGCAGGCAGCCAGTAGTCAACAGAAGTAGCCTGCAGTACTGCTAACCACTGCGCCACCTGGCTCATATACAGTAACTACACTGGATATTGCTAAATGTTAGAATGTACCTAACAACATAAATTTGGGGCTCAGTTGTGATCGTAAGTTGAGAACTTTCTGTAATACGGGGGACATCTTCCCCATCAATCAAAGGTCTCCCCACTCTGGCCACTGCATCTTATTGGGGACCTGAAGAGCCCAGAATAGATCTCCCAGAAGCAGGAGAAGCTGCCCTTCTGCAAGGGGACCAGGACGGCTTTGGCTGGGGATTGAACTCCTGTCTCCCAAAGGGCCCCTGGATGAGGCTCAGAGAGCAGCCACGACCAACAGCCTGAGGCAAGAGAACCATCTGGACACAGGAGCAAAATGGCTGCCTCCTCCCCAAGGAGCACACAGGAGCCCCTCCCCCAGGGTTTGCCTGGGTTCCTCCCCTTCCTCCCACTCAGAGTGAAATCAGGGTCTCTGAACAGTCAGGAGGGGGAAATACTTCTTATTTCCAACTTCCATTAAGAGGCAGCAACTCAGATAAGAAGAAAGCAAAACCATTTATTTCCAGCAAACTATACAGTATGTGCACAACAGTTAGGGGGAAAGGAGCCAGGCCAAACTCTGGGTCTCCTCTTCCATTTTTCTTAGAATTGACCATTTTATTTTATTTTAGAATCCAAAAGAAAAGAAATGAACAAAGACAGAACAAAAGTAAACAAAGACATTGAAAAAAATAATTAAAAAAACAAGAAAAGACACATTATGCCCCACCACCAATTGAACACTGAGAAATCTATTTGCCACCTAACTGACCTGTCATAGATTACATATGTGAAAGGAAAAATAGCTAATACTTGAACAACAGCAAAGTTAAAATTCAAAGCACAGTCTCTTATTATAATTTTTTCATAGAAGGTCTACACAATTTCTTATTTATCACAAACCGCTTCAACTGTTATCTCTGAGTCCAGTGTTAAATACGTGTTTGTTTCTTAATTGTGAAACCTTTCTTTGGATTTTTAATTAGGAACTTTACCAACAATTGCATGTCATTTCCAAAATTCTTAAGCCTCTGTTGTAACTATCTCTGCCAGATTCATTGTTGAATCATTCTCAACAACACAGCATTTCTCTTGCCAAGAAAGTCCAGTCCATCCTTTCTCATATCTGTTATCTCAAGAGTTTCTTCTATTCCTATTCTTCTTTTTTAATCTTTTCTGACAAACCAAGTACTTCTTTGGGTGTGACAGGGACCAACTAAATGCCAGTTCTTCAAATTGCAAATCAGGTCCGGCTGATATTTCCTGCTTTTGACTATCGTTTTGATTTTCCAGACCATTTTCAACCCATGGAATTTTTTGTTCATATTTTCAAATAAAACCTGTAAGTTGGAGAGCATTCTTTTTTCAGTTATTTCCCAAAATAATTTATCACCTTTGGAAGACTTGAAAAACACTTTTTGTTTTCTCTTCAAGGACAAGAGAAGCAGATAAGCAACAGCTTCCATGGAAAAAAAGGATATTTTCCCTCAGTGTTAAAAAGGGGGGAATTTTTCCATAAAAATTAAGTTAAATATCGAGGCTCTTAAAAAGAAAGAAGAAAGAGCAAGATATGTAGTATAATATGTATAATACTATGTAAATGTAAACGTAAAGTCCATTGCAACTTTCTTACGATTACAAATTCGTTTTTTAATTTAATGGTAAACAATGAAAGAGGAGAAAAAACAGTTGTAAAAGTGCAGGTATAAAATAGATCAGAAGTGAACTAGTCATAAATCAAGAGATTGTAAAGCTTCAAAATGTTCAGTTAAAACCCAGATATGCTTAAGAAAGCCGGTATGCTTAAAGAGCGGCGGGGAAGGGAACCAGGCAGGCTGCCTTTACCATTGGGTTGGGGTGGGCTGTGGTTTTTTGCGCAAGAGGGAACAGGCAGGAGGAGGTCATCGCATTGCTGGCTTCCTGCTCTTTTTGCGGCAGACTCTTTGCACGGGAGGGAACGCGGCGCAAAGCATTTTGCTTTGCCTGCTGCTGTTTTTGCGGCGGGCTCTTTTTGCACGGGAAGAAAGGGCGGGTGGTGGTGGAAGCACTTTGCTTCGCCTGCCGCTCTTTTTCCCGCGGGCCCTCTTTTTGTCCTGCAAGCTGTACCGGTAGGTGGTTCAGTGGTAATGGCGGGGACCGGTTGTGCATGTGGTTAAATAGTTGGGGGAGGGCTTATTTTCGGGGGAGGGCTTATTATGGTGCATGCTCTGAAAAGCCCGATTGGGCTTATTAGCAGGGCATGTCTTATTTTCGGGGAAACATGGTATATTACAGAGCTATTTACAAGCTATACAAGGCAGTTTGGTTTAGGCACCAGGCTAGAAAGCGACTGTGAGTTCAAGTCTCGCCTTAACCACGAAAGACAGCTGGGTGCACCAGTCATTCCCTCGGACGCCAATCCACTTCACAGGGTGGTTCTTGTAGGCAAAATAGGAGGAGAAGGTGTGTTAGATCTCTTCAATGCTTTCAGCAGGATACAAATAAATAAAAAATAAAATATCTACTAATCCCAGTTTGAATCCTGTTGATTCCACAATTATAAACACATAAGAAGTTCTTTTCTCCTCTGTTCCTCAATCCTAATACAAAAGGTTATTGATCCAAGGATAAAAATGATGGTGAAGGACTCCAAATACATCCTGGTTCCAAGATGCAGGATGGGCCTGAAGGGCTCCTCCTCAGAGTCCGGCGTAATTCAGAAGAAGGCTGATCCCCTCTTCTCTCCTCTCTCCTCATGCTGGGACTGTCCACTCGTGCTGCCAAAAGGAGGGAAAAAGCAGGCAGGGTCAGTCTGGGAGGGAGCCAAGAGGAGGAATCCCACCGCCCAGGCTGACGGATCAGCACCAATCTGCCCAGCTGATCCCACTGGTGAGGACTGCTGGTTCCTCAAGAGAGAGATCGGCCGGATCGGATTTTCCAAGGTAGAAAGAAGTGAGAGGCAGGGTTGGGACTGGCTCCTGAGGCGGCTGAGAACCTGCCCCACAAGTTACATAACGCCAATGTCCCCCCTCAAATACATGAATTAAATACTAGTCTGTGTTGCTTCCGGAGAGGAGTAGAAAGAAGCCCCTTCTCCATCCATGACTGGAGGAACCTCCAAGAAGTCCCTCATCTGCCCCTCTTCTCCTCCTGCACTGGGGACCCCCCCAGTCTTGTTAGGATATTAAATTCAGTAGCTGGAACAGGGAAGTGCACAATGGGCAGCAGTTGATTGGTTGGGCTGGCTCCTGCGCGAAGCAATCCACGCTATGATTGGTTGCTGTGGGTGTCGAGGGTGAGTTTCCCTTTTTCCCTACTTTTTTTTTTCTGTGTGTTCCGTCTGCCATTTGATTTCCCTGATGATGTTCCTGACTATCTTGTCTGCTGCAACTATAAATGTTAAATATATTTATGTATATAAAACAACACGTTTGTGTCCGTGTCTTTTGACTTCCTCTGGAGAGCTGCTACGTCATTCCTTGACCAATCTCCCCTTTGCAGCTCTCTGAGCCTCCTGATCCAAGAGAGTCGGATCCCAAAAGGAGTCACAGTCTGGCCTTGCAGTGTTTGGGGGCAGGCAGAGCCCCTCTGAATCTCCCCCAAATTCCTTCACCTTGCAGCGCTTGAGATGAGTAGGAGAGAGAAGAGGGATTTCCCAAAGCATCTTCACCATCAGTGGGTCCTTGGAACTCAAAGCCCTCTTTTCTCTCCCTTCCTCCTCCCCACACAGCCCCCAGTGGGGCCACTCACCTGCGAGGAGGCTGCTAGATGGCCTGGTTCCTCCCTGCATTGGAGAGAGAGAGAGAGAGACAGAGTGAGAGGATAGGACAGGACAGGACAGGACAGGACAGGATAGGGACAGGAATAGCTTTGTCCTGATCCCTTCTTCACTATTAAACTACTGCAGCTTCATGAACCTCTCAGGGGAGACCAGCCTATTTATTTATTTTATTATTAAACTTCCATCTGTTCAAGGTGACTCTAGGAAGCTTACAATAAAATCCCATGTAAAACATTTAAAACAATAAATTAAAAACCAGATTTCCACCACCAGATCCTGTTGCCATTTACTACAACAAGAAGATCATATCACGATATAAGAAAGTTGCTAAAACATATGGCTTTTATAAAGAACCAAAAGAAATAGATCAGATATTAACAAGGACGGATGAAAAACTAATTAAATGTATATCTAGCTATTTACTGAGTATTAAAATGGAAGATGAGCAAGTAAAGGAAACAATGTTAGTATGGGCTAAAAATTTTGGTTATACTATAGAGTTAGATAAATGGCAGAAATTGTGGGATAGGAATTATATATTAACAATGTCAACTGCATACAAAGAAAATCTATATAAAATGTTTTATAGATGGCACTTTGCACTGATGAGATTGGCAAAAATGTTAAAAGAGATGTCCACTAAATGTTGGAAATGGAATGGAAATGGAATCAGACACCGGGTACTTATTATCATATGTGGTAGACATGCCCAAAGCAAAAAGAATTGGACAAAAATACATTAGAAAAAATGATAAAGCAACATATAGATCTAAAACCAATATTCTTGCTGGGCATTTTACCAGAAAAATACAATAAAGGGAACACATCAGTCGTGGGATTCAAATAATTTAACAACCGGTTCTCTACCCTAATGATTTCTTCCAACAACCAGTTCACCAAACTGCTCAGAAAGTTAACAACCGGTTCTCCCGAAGTGGTGTGAACTGGCTGAATCCCACCACTGGAACACATACTTAATTTCATGTATCTTAAGAGCAGTTAGAATTGTGTTTGCACAACAATGGAAAAGAGAAGAGATCCCTGCAGTGGAAAATGTAATTTAAAAAATACTAGAATGCGCAGAAGTGGATAGATTAACAATTAAAATTAAGGAGAAGGAAGAAACTGAATACTTTTTAACATGGGACTTATTTTATCAATGGCTAACCAGCAGAAACAGAATTTAGAAATTTGGAAGCGTGAGAGAATGATTAATTACATAAGGAAGGTTTATCAAAATGGATAAGCAAATATTATTATGTGATCAATATTAATATTATAAATATTATTACTACTATTTCTCAAAATTAATTGTACTAAGGCAACACACTGTTTATGTAGAAATGGAATTTTTTATATTTATCCGGTATTTGTTGACCACTGCCTTGGGTCGGGGCCAAGATGATCTGGGAGAGGCCCATCATGGCCACCAGGCTCTGCAGATTGCAGCCTCCCAAGACCAATAAAGGAGAATCTGCGTAGCTCAGGGTTGAAATGAGGGGTCCTTGGTGTTCTCTGAGCTTCTTTGTTTTCTTCCAGATGTTTCATTACCATAACTAGGTAACATCCTCAGGGCTAGTCAAGCAAGCTCAGAGAGCACCAAGGACCCCTCTCGCAAGACCATAACGCTGGGGAACTCCACTGCCAACCCCAAAATGATCTCCAGCACTCAGGCAGGGAGGTGGCCACTCAGCAGGGAGGCTGGTTCAGTAGGAACAAGAAGCTCAACTGATTTCATGGACCCAGCTCCAAAACAGGAAGTAACAACCAGAAATTTGGGGCGCCAAGGGAAAGCCAAGAGAGACTCTCAGATGACCATGCCATCCCACCTGTGCTGCATCCTGGAGTATTGGCAGGTGACAAATCCTAAACTCAGCTGGACACATCTCTGAGAAGGGACCCCCCCCTTCCAGATTCACTCAGGACTCAGCTATCCCACCAGAGGAGTCTCTAACCATTGGGGATCAAGGCATTGTGGTGGTTTTCCTATTTCCCATCAACGAATGAAGGACTCCAAAGGGGACCAGGCTCAACCATGCAGACTGTGGGCTGCCTTCCCTCTCTGAATGAAAGTGCCTGGAAATCCAACAGGGAGAGTTTCCCTCCTCCTCTGCAGGAACAAACCAATGCAAGGAAAGTGAATTTTGTAAGTTCCTCCTACTTGGAAAACAGAGCAGCTTCTCACTCAGAGCAAATCTTTCACCCAAGTGGATCTTCTCATCCTCTTGAGGGTTTCTTGTCCTAGATCTTCACTCCCAACATCAGCCTGGCTGTTATAAAAAGGGGGCCTCCTTTTCCATGTTAGTTCTTAGGAGGAATTAGCACAATTCTGCAGCTTCATGAAGAGCTTTTTTGTGTTTACACACACACAAACACAAACTTCTCAAGTGATGGTGCCTCTGAGGCCTGTTCTAAGTTGGAAATTACATGGAAAGAGGACAATTCACTCACTTGGTACTGCATTGTAGTCATCTTGACGTCTCTCTGCAAGGACAAAAATCAGTGAAAGCTCAAAAGAATCCACCAGAGATCATCCAAACTCTCCCTCCATAGGAGGAAGAACCCCAGGAGATATTTCCTAGACCCTTTGTCTCATTTATAAAGACAGAAAGATCTTCAAAATACAAATCTATCTCCTGATTTGCCCCAAGAGAGACCTGCTGCTTCTGAGATGGATGGAGGAGAATTGGGGGAAGCAGCAGCAACAGCAGCTGGGAGGGGAGGGATGTTTCCATGGAAATCCTTCTCTGCTGCTCTTTGACCAAAGCCTTTGAAAGGGACAAAGGAACTGGGATGCCTCTTCCCAACTCAGAAGAAGACAGGACTGGCTGAATCTCAGACTCAGCTGAATCGAGACTGGAATCCCAGCAAGAGGCTGAGATCTCAGATGCTCCCCAAGAGGGCTTGGAAAACAGGACAGAAGGAAGCCCAGAAGAAGCTCCCCAAAGGGAGAGACTTGGGAGGAATCTCCCCATCTTCCTTCCATCACCCCCACTCCCCAAAAAAGATACTTACTGAAGAATACCACAATTCCAGCAATCGCACACGCCAGGACAAGAGCAGCCACAACGCAGCCGATGATGAGCCCCAGGTTGGATTTTGAATTGGATGGTTCTGAATTGGGAGAGAGAGCAGATCATTGAAGGAGAACCTCAAACAATCTTCCCAATCAGGGAAGAGACCTAAAGAAGTGAAAGCTGGAAATACCCCTAACTAAAAACTCCATGGCCTCATTTTTGTGTCCATCTAAAGGTAACATGAAGACACCTTGCTAACCGTTGTTAGAGCACGTGTCCTCATGACGCTGCCTTCTTCTCACACCAGCCCAGCATGAAGGCAACTGAATTCATCTTTGGCTTTTCCACTCAAAAACAGCCACCTTGTGACTCATAGCAGCTTCCAAAATAAAAATGCCACCAACACAATAAAGTAAACAAAATGTGTTAAACAAGAACATTCCTGTTCCTTTTATAGGCTGCCCTAATAAGCCATGACTCTGAGTGGAATTGAGCAGCTCTGTATGCTTTTTTCTTCAGTTTGAGTGTTTTCATTTTATTATTAAAAGTAAAAAAGTTCATATCACCTAGCCTTTTTTAAAGTATACACTTTCATTTTCTTTGGCCAGTCCAGAAAATTATAATTTGTGCTTCCAGAACTTCAGCGTGAAAAAATGGAATATGGTGATATCCAACTTCTGGATGGTCCCACAAATGGCAGAAATAGAATAATAGAATAACAGAGTTGAAAGGGACCTTGGAGGTCTTCTAGTCCAACCCCCTGCTCAAGCAGGAGACCTTCTACCATTCCAGACAACTGGCTCTCCAGCCTCTTCTTAAATGCCTCCAGTGATGGAGAACCCGCAACTTCTGAAGGGAAGCCATTCCACTGATGAATTCTTCTCCCTGTCAGGAAATTTGTCCTTTCTAAACTAGAAATGCCCAATTCCTGCAACTCCTCTTTATATATTTTAGCCTTCAGGCTCCTAATCATTTCTGTTGCTCTTCTCTGCACTCTTTCCAGACATATTTTCTATATCATGGCAACCAAAACTGGATGAAGAATTCCAAGTATGGTCTTACCAAGGAATTATAAATTGGTATTGGTTGGGAGGGGGAAAAGGTTTGAGGAGGAAACTTTAAATTTAAATTTGTCTTGCACAAAATTCAGCATTCCCACTGAATAACAATCATGCCACTTGTGAATTGATGCTTGCTATAAACAACAACAAAAATACAATACAATACAATAGCAGAGTTGGAAGGGACTTTGGAGGTCTTCTAGTCCAACCCCCTGCCTAGGCAGGAAACCCTATACCATTTCAGACAGATGGCTATCCAACATCTTCTTAAAGACTTCCAGTGTTGGGGCATTCACAACTTCTGGAGGCAAGCTGTTCCACTGATTAATTGTTCTAACTGTCAGGAAGTTTCTCCTCAGTTCTAAGTTGCTTCTCTCCTTGATTAGTTTCCACCCATTGCTTCTTGTTCTACCCTCAGGTGCCCTGGAGAATAGTTTGATTCCCTCTTCTTTGTGGCAACCCCTGAGATATTGGAAGACTGCTTATTTATTTATTTATTTATTTATTTATTTATTTATTTATTTATTTATTTATTTATTTATTTATTTATTTATTTATTAAATTTGTTAGCCGCTCCCTCTCCACAAAGGGACTCGGGGCAGCGTACAATAAATAAAAACACATATTAAAAAATTACACATTGTACGGATGTATGCTATCATGTCTCCCCTAGTCCTTCTTTTCATTAAACTAGACATACCCAGTTCCTGCAACCGTTCTTCATATGTTTTAGTCTCCAGTCCCCTAATCATCTTTGTTGCTCTTCTCTGTACTCTTTCTAGAGTCTCCACATCTTTTTTACATCCTGGCAACCAAAACTGAATGCAGTATTCCCAGTGTGGCCTTACCAAGGCATTATAAAGTGGTATTAACACTTCACGTGATCTTGATTCTCTCCCTCTGTTGATGCAGCCTAGGACTGCGTTGGCTTTTTTGGCAGCTGCTGCACACTGCTGGCTCATATTTAAATGGTTGTCCACTGGGACTCCAAGATCCCTTTCACAGTTACTACTACTGAGCAAGGTACCACCTATACTGTACCTGTGCATTTCGTTTTTCTTGCCTAAATGTAGAATAAAAGGAATATTTTATTTTGCCTGGGATATCAGCATAACAATTACATTTGAATATTTCTTCTTTCGTGGTAACAATACCTCAAAAAACTGAATTGGAATTTTGCAACTTTGGAAATCCAGTGTACATTAAGGACACTTCTGAGCATATGCAGAGTTCTCTGAGAGAGGGTTTTTTCCTTGGGTTTTATGCTGAGCCTCAGGAATTCATATATCATAAAATAATGTGCAACTATTTCCTTAGAGGAGCTACACAGAGAGACCTTTTGAGCTTCAAAGCAGGAAAACAAAGTGAGTCTCTGATGGGGAAAAAGCTCAGACTTGGGAGCCTCTTTTCTGACTCCGGATGCCTCAGTCCAGCCTCTCTCGGCCTTTCCTGAAGGCAGCTGCCCTTCATCCCTTTTAGCCAACATCTCCCTTCAGAAAAGGGGCTCCCAGACTCCTCCTGATTCTGGTCCTTTAGAGGGACTGGAAACAAGAGGAAATCTGTTTCTGGGGCTCAGCGTCATTTCTGCTCTCCTGCTGGAGAAAAGAAACAGGGAAGGCCTAAGAGAGGATCGGAGGGGATTTCATCAGGATCGGCCAAGTATTGGGATGGGATTCTGTCCTTTCCATCACCCGAAGTCACTTCTACGGTCTGGTCCCTGCAGCTTCACCTGCCTCAAACACTGGAAGGACCAATGGATGAAAGCTCAGCTATGACCACATCTGGACACAGCTGGGGCCAGATTTCTCTCCCACCACCCTCCAGCCTGCCAGAGAGCCCAGCCTTCCCCGCCCTGCAGCCTCTCACCCTTCAGCTCCAAGTCCAGAGGCTCCTGCAGGCCGTCGTGCTCCACGTGGCACCGATAGCGGCTCCTCTCTTTGGGGTCGATCCGGATGCTGAGCCAGTAGTGGTAGGTCCCATCCGCGTTGGGGGCCAGAATCCCATGGAAGGTCTCTTCCAGCCATTCCTCCCCATCCCTCCTCCAGGAGGCATAGATGTCCCTGGGGTAGAAGCCATCCAGGCGGCAGACGTGCGTCTCCATCCCATCCTCCACCTCCGTCCGGCTGCTCACCGTCACCTTTGGGGTCTCTGCAGAAACGGCACCCCCAGAATTAACCCTGAGCCCCTCCAGAGCCTGGAAGGTGGATGGGAAACTTGGAGGGGCAGGAAAATCTCCCACCACTTAGTTTTAACCCAGAGATTCACATTCCACACTTGCAGCCTCTCCAAGAGTTTTAGGAAATTATCCAGATCTGGAAAAGGCTCAACCAGAAGAACTCCTGATTTTGAGTCCTTCCCAGGGACTCAGCCTGAAAAACCTCCGGAAGCAAATTGAGGCTCCAAGGAAATTCCTCTCTGGCTGCTTTGAACTCTGAGTGATCTTGGGCTGCTCCCTTCAGGGGAGGGAAAGTGGAGATGGTCTTTTAAGGTCCCTTTCAAGACAACAACAACACAGAAGATTCTCCCTACTTTTTACCTCCTCTTCTGCTCCCCTGAATCTGAGGCTGCTCCAGGCCTCTTTCCAAGGGACACAACCCCAATTTTAAGAGGAAGAGAGATCAAAGGGAATCTCACACTGATCAATTGGGAAAAGAGATTTTGTCTCTCAAAGGGGGGGCAGAGAGAGACTGATGCCAATGGAAGAGAGAGAGGGTCCTCCCCAGGCAGGGAGGGGCTGTGGGCAATCATCAATGGGGGCTCCTGTTTGCAATTCTCCCATTGATCCTAATGGAGGGATGAAGGATCCCAGGGGGGAAGGGGGAGACCTAGGGGAGAGGGGGGGTCTACATGCAAGAGGGGCTGGAAGAGGAGGAGGGGGATTCCCACCAGGGCAAACAGGCTAAAGACCAGGGACCCAAAGGGGCTGAATGTGTACAGGAGATCCAGCCATAAAGGAGGAAAGTCTGGATCGAGATGCTCACCTGTCCTCAGCAGTCTCTCCTTCCCATAGGACAGGTGCTTCTCCAGCCACTCAATGCATTCCTCCTCCAGGTAGGCATTACATCTTTGATTCCCACCTGGATCAGCATCCCATTTCCTCTGGGTGATCTGGGCCTGGGAGTCGGGAGCCACCCAGGTGAGGGTCTTTTTGTCAAAGGTGAGGAAGGTCCTCCCTTCGTAGCCATATTGGTCAAACCCTCCTTTGCTCCCATCTCTCTGGAGCTCACAGCCATACATCCACTGCCATGTGTGAAGGCCTGAAAGACAGACAGGAGGATGGTTTGGGGAGTCCTGAAGATAGGCAGAGACCCCCTCACTGCAGGGACTTTGACACAGGCACTGACACCCCCATTTCCTCCCAAGCATTCAAGGGAAAGAAGTCCCCATCAGTAATTGCCTTTTTCCCTTCCCTCGACCACCATCCCTGCATTTCTCCCCCCAGGAAAAGGGAATCTGGAAAAGCCAGCAGAGGATCCCAAGGGAGACTGAGAAAAGAAAAGAGTCACAGAAGGAACGGAAGGACAGAGACCCTTCCATCTTTCCTTCTGCCATTCCTCTGCAGGGGGAACTCTTGTGGGGGGGCGAAGGGATCCCAGAGAGGGAACAGTTGCCTGAATCTGCAGCTGCAAAGAGGGAATGAGAATCTTGTGGCCTCAAAGAGGATCTGCTCAATCTGGAAAAAGCTTGCAGGGATCCCTGCGACCATAAATCATGCTCTACGTTCACAAATAGCACCAAGTCACAAGGGATGGTTCCCACTTTGGGCTAACCAGAAGCAAACCATTGTTTAGTGCAATGTGCGAATGAAGCCTCGAAGGGCCCCAAAGGAATATTTTCCTCAGCAACAGCAGCAAGTGGCCCAGTCTGACCTGGAGACCCAAAGGGTTATTGACCTTTGAAATGAAGTTTGAAGCTTACAGGCTCTGGAAGACCCTGGAGAAGATATTTCAACTTCAAGTGAACAGATTCTTGGATTTAAAAGAAAACCAAAAGGAAATCCTGAATTGTTTCTTCTACTGTTTGGGCTTAAGAGGGAGGAAGGACGCCAGGAATCCTCGAATCTAAGGGAAAACCACCTGGAAGTAGAGTTGAACTAAACTGACCAGTCATTTCCCTCCCTCTCCACACCCAGGAATGACAGGTGAGGGGATCCTTTCTCTGCATCTTCTGCTCAGCCAGAGAACTTCCCTTTGGAGGAAGAGGAAGATCCTTGGGAGATGCAGTCTGATCCTCCCCTTGAGAGGAGATTCCCTGATCTCCCCATGGAAAAAATAGTTCTGGATTTCTGTCCAAGAAGAATCTCCTGCCATTCACAGGAAGGCACTGAATATTTGGCTGCAGTTTTCAACTTCTGAGAACAAATTCTGTCATTTCAGAAGCAACAAAAAAGAAGACAGAAATTGTCTTCTTTCCCTTGAAGATGAAATGTGTTCTTATCTCAGGTTGGCACAGAATTGAATGTTTGTGCAGCAAAAAGAAAGCACAGGGTTCACATTGAAAAGGCAACTTTCCTTTTTGATGTTCAGTGTAAGAACGCTATTAATGCATCTCTACAGGTCTACGCATGAAACAATTCTGGCCCATCTCTGAGCCTGGATGTTCAGGGGTTTCCTGACATCTGAAAAATAGTTCAAGGGTTCCTGCAGGGTCAAAAGCTTAAGAAAGGCTGCTTTAGAGAGGCTAAATATGTATTTTTGTTTATAACTGCTGAGAAGTTATAAACTCTCCTCTCTCTGCTTTTCTTTATGTTACTTAATGTCACAAAGCCTCTACATGAATCCAGGCAGAGCAACCACATCTGGAGTATCGGGTGCAGTTGTGGTCCGAAGGCCTCATAAAAGGAGAGGAGGGAGCCGGGGAAGGTCCAGAGGATGCGACCCAGGCGATGGGAGGGGGGAAGCAGCCTCCCTTGGGAGGAAGGTTGGGACCTTTGGGGCTCTTTAGCCTGGAAAGGAGGCTCCCCTCCACTCTGGCCGCTCTCCTTCCTCCTTCCTCCACCAG
This sequence comes from Natrix natrix natrix, assembly GCA_029891615.1. NCBI lineage: Eukaryota > Metazoa > Chordata > Lepidosauria > Squamata > Natricidae > Natrix > Natrix natrix. The sequence continues at coordinate 230,633 of JAKRSK010005032.1, read as the reverse complement.
GGGGAGCCTCTGGGTCCAGCTCTGATCCCCTGGGAGGCCAGCAGGGGGCCTGGAGGGATCTGGGGGGATCCTGGGCAGGACTGGCAGAGCTCTGGGGTCTCCCTGGAGGGGGGGAGGGGGAAGGGGAGGGGGGAAGAATTGGGGGGGGGGGCTGCACCTCCGTGGGATGAAAGGAGGGGAAACGGCTGATGTTTGTGGAGAAGGTTTTCCTCAGCCAAATGGAGCCTTTAGCTACACACACATTTCCTTCCATCCCTTTTCCTAAATGAGGTTCCTTGGAGGGGAATCTTCTCCCCCCCAAAGGTGATAGAAGAAGGGAAGGGATGATGAAGGAAGAGCCTCCCCCCAAATCCAGGGCAGCCCCTCCAAGAGGGCAGGGCAGGAGTTCAGCCTGAGGGACCAAGGAGGGGAAGCCATGAAGGGCCCCAAATGGAGGTTTCTTTCTTTCCTGTCTTTCCCCCTCAAGCCCATTGGGAGGATCCTGGACCTCTGATCCCCCCCCCCCCCCCACAAGAGCCCCCTGTTAGATTCGGGCAACGAGAGAACAGACTCCGGACAACAGTGACTTAACAGCTCTTTATTAGTAGTAGTAGTGATCCAGCTTGGCTTGCGGTCTAAGAGCTCCCCTTTTATAGGGATCGGGTACACCTCCCGTCCAATCAGAACGACCCCTAGTTCCCGCCCTAGCGGCGGACCTGAGTGAAGACTTATCCTGATATATGCTAATATCTAACACCCCTCCCCTCTTAGACGGAGTGTTCCTGTTAGTGACAAAGTCCTTTAAATATGTCGGTTTCTGCCTTACTCGGGTGGATCGTCGGAGTTCGGGTTGAGCTGGAGTGGGCGTGAGATCGGCTTGTTCTGCTTGTTCCGTTTCGTAGTCGGGGGTTGAAAGGCTTTCCTCGCTTGGCTGCCGTTCCGTTCTATCGTTGATCTCCGGTTCCACTCCAGGCTCCGTGATGCTGTAGTCCTCTGCGTTTGGGGTCTCGGGTTGCGGATTTTCCGTCGGAATGTAGTCCTCGTTAGCAGATCGTAGGTTGGAGTGCGTGAGGCAACCCCGGAGTTGGTCTATGTGCCTTTTCCAATTCCTACCGTCCTCTAGTTCCAGCAAGTATGATCGAGGCCCCGTGATACCAATTACCTTTGCCGGTATCCACAGTGTTCCCCCTGCATAGTTGTGGGCGTATACTGAATCCCCTATGCTAAAATTCCGAATTTTGCCTGTAGTGTCTGGGGGCGACGTGGCAGAGTAATTTGGGTGAAGTCGGTCCAGGTGAGACCGTAGACGGCGGCCCATGAGGAGTTCAGCGGGGCTCCTACCCGTCGTGGCGCTAGGGGTAATATGCTGGATTAGTAGGTAATGGTCAATTCGTGTTTGCCAATCACCTGGGCCCATCCTAGCGAGGGCCTCTTTTGCAGATCGCACCATTCTCTCCGCCTGTCCATTCGAGGCCGGATGGAATGGCGCGACAAGGGCGTGCCGAATTCCCTGACTCGCTAAGTACGTTTCGAATTGCATGGCCGTGAATTGGGGGCCGTTATCGGAGACCAGGAGGTCGGGCAGGCCGTGAGTGGCGAAAAACTGCCGTAGTACCTTAATGACTGCCTCTGCTGTGATTGAAGTCATTAGGACTACTTCCAACCATTTGGAGTATGCGTCCACAACTATTAGAAACGTTTGCCCTTGGACTGGTCCTGCGAAATCGATGTGTATTCGCGACCAGGGTGCTTTGGGTTTGTCCCATTCCGTGGCGGGCGCTTCAGGGGGTGCTGGTCTAGACTCTTGGCACGGATCACAAATGGCTACCCATTCCTCTATCTCTTTGTCCATGTTTGGCCACCAAACGTAACTCCTAGCTAACGCTTTCATCCTTACGATCCCCGGATGCCCAACATGTAACGCTTCTAAAACATTTCTCCGCAATGCGTATGGAACAACAACTCGATCCCCCCACAATAAACAACCTTGTAAAACCGACAGTTCATCGCGTTTTGACCAAAACAGTTTGAATTCAGGTCCCACATTTCCCTTTGGCCACCCCCTCCATACCCAAGTCTGTACTTGTCTGATTACATTGTCCTTAGCAGAAAACCTGGCAACGTCCACAGAAGAAACTGGTCCTGAGTCCAAACAGTCAATCAATAAAACCGGTACCTCGGGAGTGGGGTCTGTTAATAGTTCGGGAAGTGGGCAACGGCTGAGTGTGTCAGCGTGCCCTAGTGTGGAACCCGGTCGATGTATCAGTTTGTATGAGTACGCAGCCAGGAAAACAGTCCACCTGGTCATGCGCGGGGAGAGTGAGACCGGTGTGGGGCGGTTTCCCGCCAAAAGACCAAGCAGTGGTTTGTGGTCTGTGATGAGTTCGAAATCGCGGCCGTAGAGATACTCGTGGAAGCGTTTGACTCCTGCCACAGCGGCTAATGCTTCCCTGTCCATTTGGCTTTAGTTTCGTTCGGCCGATGATAAAGTCCTTGAATAGAATGCTATGGGCGCTTCGTTTCCGTTCGGCATTCTGTGGCTGAGAACTGCGCCGACGCCGAAAGGTGATGCATCGCAGGTCAATATCAGTGGTAGAGTTTGGCTGTATTGGATGAGTAGCGAGTCGGTTGTGAGTAGGTGCTTGACTGCGACGAAAGCTGCTGCCTCGGGGCGTCCCCATGTCCATTTCGTGTTCTTGGCGAGGAGTCGGTGTAGCGGCTCAGCGACGGTGGCTTTCTGTCTTAGAAACACGCTGTAGAAGTTAAGAAGTCCAAGGAATGCCTGCAACTTGGTCTGATTCCGTGGTGTGGGGGCGTCCTGGATCGCCTTAATTTTCTTCGATGTTGGGTGTATACCCAGTCCATCGATTCTATACCCCAGGAATTCTACGCTAGGCACATTAATTTGGCATTTTTCTTTTTTGAGGCGGAGACCGTTTTCTCTGATTCTGGCCAAAACAGTTCTAACACGTTTTAATAGTTGCTCCTCGTTTGCAGCCGACACCAAGATGTCGTCAAAATAAGGGACGACTCCTGGTATCCCCTGTAAAAGCCGTTCCATGACGCTTTGGAATAGACCTGGAGCGATGCTTACGACGAATTGTAACCGGTTGCATTTGAAAGCACCCCTGTGCGTCACTATAGTTTGGGCCTCCGCCGGTGCGCTATCCACAGGCAGTTGCTGATACGCTTGTGCCATGTCTAATTTTGCAAATATTTTTCCTGGCCCCGAGTGCATTAGGTGCTGGACTACGGGCACAGGATACGCGCTCTGTTGTAGGGCGACATTAATTGTGCATTTATAGTCCGCGCAGATACGGACTGACACATCTGGTTTAACTGGGGTCACGATGGGGGTTTCCCAGCGCGCGTGATCCACCGGTTCAAGGATCCCCTGTTCTACGAGCTTATCAATCTCTTTATCAATCTTGGGACGGAGCGCAAAAGGCACTCTTGTAGGTTTGAGTCGGATTGGCGCCATGTTTGGGTCTAGATTGAATGATATTGGTTTACCCACATACTTACCAAGACCAGGGCTGAACATATCCTCGAACTCCTTAAAAATCTGTTCAGCGCTGTTGTTCTCTATGGCGTTGATTCCGGTGACTTCTAGCCCCAGGGCTTCGAACCAATCCAGTCCCAGGAGGCTCTGTAATGGCGCGCTGGCGACGGTCACGGGCAGCTGGGCTACGATGTCCTTGAACTGCACCCGAAACGTGCCTTGACCCACGATGGGGACCCTGTTCCCCTGGTAGTCTCGTAGCAGGATGTCTGGTGTCCGCAGTTGGCGCTTCTTAAGGCTAGGAATTGCCTTTTTCATGGCTGACCATGAAATGATCGTCAGGGACGATCCCGTGTCGACTTCAAGCTCACAAGGGGAGTCCTCCAGGAGGACAATGATTTTCAGCTTTTTAGGCTGCTTGGTGCGGACCTGACCTATCGTTGTGAGATAGGTTCGCATTGGTTCTCTCTGGGTCAACTCTCTCTCGGCATCGGTATCCTGGGGATACTCTCTCTCGGCTCTCTGGTAATACGCCCTTTCAGCTCTTTGTGTGTATTCTCTCTCGGCAAACTCCCTTGGATTTCTCTCTGGGCGCCCTTTGCTTTTCTGCCAAGCCCCTGGGTTGGGCTTCTGTCGGCGGTACATTGGAGGCTGCCATTGTGAGGCAGGGACTTCGCTCCGGCACACTCGTGCGATGTGCCCCAGTTTGTCGCAATGCGAGCAAACAACGTTTCTGAAACGACAGGTAGACCGGGGGTGGTTCCCTCCACAACTTGCACATGGTGGCAAACGGAATTTGGATTTCCCCACCGGTCTTGTGTGACTGCTCCTCATACGATGGCTGTCTTCGAACTCGCTGTCCTCGACCTCTTGATCGGTGTCCTCATAATGTACTCTGGCGTGTCTGGCTCCGGTCTGGGTCGCGCTGTATCCGCGTTGAATGGTCTCGGATGATCTGTCCGCTGATTCGGAGGCTCTCGCCTCATCGAGTGCAATCTGTAGGCTTAAGTTGGGTTTGGCCAACAACCGTTTCTGTAGAGAAATGTCTCTCAACCCGCATATCAGGCGATCCAGGATCTGCTCGTCCAGATCCCTGAATCCACAATGCGTGGCTGCTTTCCGTAGTGCTGCAACGTACTGGTTGATAGATTCTCCCGCCTTCTGGTTCCTTGTGTTGAATCCTTGGCGGCAAACGTGGCAGGAAGGTTTTGGCGCGTAATGTGTTTGCAGCGTCTGTTTCAGCGCCGTCCATGTTACCGCCTGTATGGGTGTTGGCTCAGAGAGATCTCTGGCCGTTTCAAAAACTTCTCTGCCGCAGTAACTCAGGAATATGTTCTTCTTTCGGGAGTCCGGTACTCCTGTGTAATCGTTTGCCTCGAGAAAACACTCGAACCTGAGCATGTAGGATTCCCAATGATCGGCGATTGGGTCGAATGGAGCTGGAGGAGTGTGCATCGCCATCTTGTCTGCGTTTGAATGTGCCGCGCTGAGATGGCTGCCGGAATTTCCGCCGAATTCCTAGGCTGGATCGAATCCTTGGATTCTGGAGGTGGCTTCTTCGTCCTATCTGTCTCTTGATCTCACCTTCGTCGCCAGTGTTAGATTCGGGCAACGAGAGAACAGACTCCGGACAACAGTGACTTAACAGCTCTTTATTAGTAGTAGTAGTGATCCAGCTTGGCTTGCGGTCTAAGAGCTCCCCTTTTATAGGGATTGGGTACACCTCCCGTCCAATCAGAACGACCCCTAGTTCCCGCCCTAGCGGCGGACCTGAGTGAAGACTTATCCTGATATATGCTAATATCTAACACCCCCCACCCCATTTGGGCCTCCTGGCCTCTCCTTCCAACTGGAGGATGAGGAGGAGCTCCTGGCATTTGCCACCCCCCCTCATTCCCCCCCAACAAAGAGAGTGAAGGAAAAGGATCTAATCTCCCCAGGTGGATCTGCACTTGATCCCTCATTTCTCTGGGGTGGAAACAGAGAGAAGGAGAAGGATCTGCTTCCCCCAGGATCCACCTTCCTCCCCCACAGCAGGAGATCTACCAAGGACCCTCCAACTGTCATGGGGGGAGGGGAGATTTCGACCTCTTTTTACCTCCATTTATATCAACATCCAGAAAGAGAGATGGAGAAATTTCAACACGTTTCCATTAACTGCAATTGGCAGAAAATGTCAGCTATGGAGACAAGGACAATCTTACGTGGATTAAAGAAAAGAAAAAACATATATAAAAAAAGTCTTTTCAAAAGGTATGGAAGGAGCCTTTCCCTTTGAAGGGATCCCCCCTTTCTCCCCCCCCCCTCTGGTTCCTGGGGAGGGGATTATGGGGCCGGGGCCACCCAACCCATCACTCACTTTCGCTCTGATTGTAGGGAATCCTCAGAGTCTCCAGGTTTACTCTGAACACCTCCTCATTGCCACGTGCTCTCCGTGTCTCTCTGTCCTAGTAATGGGGGTCGTCCTTCCCCACCTTCTCCATCCAGGAGGCTCGAGGCTTCATTGTCCGGCTGTGGCTGTCATAGTAACTGAAGAGCTGATCATCCACGTATCCCAGAGAGACAAAGTGGGGCTGCTGCCCCTGACTGGGGTCCAAGATTAAGCTATAGATATACTTCATGGAGTGGGAGGAGGCGCCTGGAAGGGAGCCAGAGGAGAAGAGTTAGGGGGCTTCAGTCAAGGACCCGGATCCCATGGAGGCTGCCATCTGAGGCTTTGGGGAGGAAGAAGGAGGAAGAGGGCTGGGGGGGGGGGTGAAGCGGAGGAAGGAAGGAAAGGAAGGGGGAGATGGGGGGAGAGGAGGAAGGAGGGGGAATGAGTGACTGAGAGGGAAAGAAGAAGCTTCTGGAGGGCCTGAAGGGTTGGAGGGCAGGGAAAGTGGGGGGTGAGAGAGGAAGGGAAGGTCCCCCCAACTTCACCTGCCCCAATTGTGCCCTCCCCCCTTCCAGCAAGGCCTCCCTCAAACCCCCTTCTGGATTGCTCAGTCTCTGCCCCAAGGAGGCTGCAGTGGCCCCACAGGTAAAAGGGGGGATTCCACCCTCCCAGAAGCTTAAAAGCAGAAGGAAACCCCACCTGGTCACCCCAACTTTCCATTCAGAGAGAAAAAAAATCCCATCACTGGGGACCAAAATGGCTGGTTAATAGCTGCAGATTTTATAAAAGAGGAGAGGGGAAGAGGAAGGGGGAATCCGGATGAGACCAGAGGCCCTTTTAACCCATGGAGGAAGCCTAAATATGGGGAGGCAAAGGGGGGGAGGGGAAGGGAGCAGCTGGAAAATCCCCCTCCCCTCCCAGAGTTCGGCCATCTGAGCAGGAATTGGCCTTGAACCCAGGACTCAGAGGGGCTCCCCCTCCTTCCACAGGGAATCTCACTGGGATTATCCCCAGATTCCTTCATCTCAGCAACCCAGTTAGGGCCCTGAAACCATCATTCACGGAGGCTTTTCCTCTGAATCTCCCCCTTCCCTTTCCCCAGAAGCTGCTCTGACCCTTGTCCTCCTCTGGGGCTCATCCTGCCCTTTGTCAGCCCAAAGAAAGGCAGAAATGCCCCTCAGCCTCCTCGGGAGGGGATTGGGATCCTGGCTCTCCATTCCCTTCACAGGATCAGAGACTCTCAATGTAAAGGCCTAAATCAGAGTTTTTCCAGATTCTGACACTTGGACTTCAACTCCCAGAATTCCCCTCATCTGCAGAAAACCTTTGGCCTCTCCACCCTGGACCCCCCCGCCCCCACTGAGGCTGTTTGAGTTCCTGCTAAGATCACCTATGTTTGGGGGGGGGGACTCAGCTGGGGTCTTCTCCCCAAACTCATCCTCTGTGTCTGTGGGGAGGGTCCTGTCATCTTTAAAGCCCCTCTGGTGAACCAAAGATTAAACATAGAAAATTATTTCAGTTTCCATCATGCAAAGTCCTGACTGAGGATCATCAACGTTTTTCCAGGCCTTCCTTGGAGGACAGGCTCCCTTCACCAGACAGAAAACTTTACTAACAATGAGGGGAAAAATCACATTAAGTCACCGTTTAGTTTTCATTCTCACAATACAAACACGGAAGAGACTCTAAGGCTGCCCAATGAACAGAAAAACAACCCCTTCTAAGCAGGTTAAAAGAATCGAAAGAAATAAAATGAATAAAATGCTGCTGGGAAATCCATGAAGCTGGAAGATCTCCAAGGCCCCTTTTTGGTCTCCATTCTGAAATCTCTTCAGATCAGAAATTCTTCCAGGGCACCAAAGATTTTAAAGATCATTTTCAGGATCCTTCATGGCACTTATTTGGGCAGAACCTGGGTTTGCATACAAAAGGGCAGGGCCTCCAAATAAATACAGGTAGTCCTCGACTTATGTCCATAACTGAGTCCACATTTTTTGTTGCTAAGTGAGACATTTGTTAAGTGAGTTTTGCTCCATTTTGCAAATTTTCTTGCCACAGTTGTTAAATGAATCCTTGCAGTTGTTAAATGAATAACCTGGTTGTTAAGTGAATCTGGCTTCTCCATTGACTTTGCTTGTCAGAAAGTTGCAAAAAGGGATCACGTGATACACGGATGCTGCAACCGTCATAAATATGAATCAGCTTGCCAAGCATCCGAATCTCGGTCATGTGACGATGAGGACGCTAAAATGGTCATAAGTCTGAAAAATTGTCAGACTGTCACTATTTTCAATGACTTTGAAACGTTGAACGGTCAGTAAATGAACTGTTTTAAATAGAGGACTACATGTAGTCCCACTGCCCATTCCCTCCAGTATGGCCTCCCAGTCCTTCCCAGTCCAAGTCAAAAGCCTGAGCCTCCCCCTTCCTGCTCCTCCCCACAATCCCAGGCAGCTTCTCAGAGCTTTTGGGGAGAGGGAGCCCCAGATCCACTTCCTGCTCTGGGGAGATTTCAGGATCCAAAGGGATCGGAGCTTTTCTCCAACAGAAGGAGGGGGGATCGGACTCTCCCTGATCCAGAACCCTTGTTCCTTTCCCTTGTGGGGCTGAGCAATGAGGAAGCCTGAAGTCTGCCTGAGAGGAGAAACGTCTGAATCTAAAGCAGATTGGGCAGCCTCACAGTCATGAACCTCCCTCAAGAGGGGGAGCGGACTAAAAAGAGGACTGAATCAGGATTATCCTTCTGGGAATAAACTTTTTTGGGGGGAGGAGAAAGAGACAGAGATTCCCTGGCTGATAAAATGGGAGACCCCCCCCCCAAGGCCCCCAAAGGGACTCACCGAAGCAGCTCTTTCGTAGGGCGACCGCCACCAACGCCAGGAGCAGCCAGGGTGCAGAGCGGAGAGACATCCTGGCCGTGATCCTCCACCTTCGATCCGCTCTCCGGAAGTCTCAAGCAAACCAAGAGGGGCTCCGGATGGTCAACAACGCAACAATCCAGAGCCGGCTGGCGACTGGGCGAACTCAACCAGTAGGAAAAAAAATCTCCCCATGTCGTTATTGTTGCTAGGCAGACGTCCTCTCGGCAACCGGCGAGAGAGGCCTGGGGAGGGAAGCGAAAGTTCCATTCAGGAAATCCCCTTCCAGGGATTCCGCCTCTTGGGGGAGGGGCGTAACTGGGGGGCTGGGAAAAGGGGGAGGTGTCCCTGGATCTGGGTCTGGGAGGGGGAGGGGAGACCCCGCACAGCCCCTCCCAGCCGGGGATCAGGAGGAGCTGCCAAAAAAGCCAAGGGAGTCTTGGGCTGCATCAACAGAAGGAGAACATCAAGATCAGGAGACTTGATCATGTCAGTTTCTGTTGCACAAGTGAAGCCCCCCTTGGAATGTTGGCTACAACTCTGGTGACCACCATACAGAAAAGACACTGAGACCCTAGAAAGTGTGCAGAGAAGAGCAACAAAAGATCATAAAGGATCTAGAGGCCAAATCTTATATGGTGAATAGACAGAGGGAGGGAGGGATTTCTAGCCTTTCGCTGAGAAGAATGGGGGAGGGAGAGAAATGGTAACTGCCTCCCAGTAGTTTGGGGGGGCTGCCCCAAAGAAGAGGGGATCAGCTTCTTCTCCAAAGCCCCAGAGAGCAGGAAAGAAGAAAAATGGGCAGAAGCTTGTTAAAGAGAGATCCAACCTAGAAGTAAGGAGAAAACTCCCAACAGTGAGAACTTTTACTCAGTGGAATAGTTTGCCTCCTGGAGTTGAGGCTGCTGCATCACTGGAGGTTTTCAGAAATAGACTGGAGAACCTTTTGACCAGGATGGTGGTAAAAGCTCTCCTGCCTTAAGCCGGAGGTTGGACTGGAAGACCTCTGAGGTCCCTCCCAGCCCTACAATTCTATGTTCCAGGTCAGAAACTCCAAGTGATCGTTGCTTTGGATAAAAACGCTCAAAGGCTCTTGTGGCATTTTCAAGACACAGCTGGCCAGTCAGAGGAGTCTAATAAATAAATACATCTCTAAAACTTTTAATTCAGAAGGAGGTGCTCAAATATGGATTGAATTCTCACCAAAAGCTTTAAAGCAGCTGTCTCCAATCTTTTGGCTCCCTGGGCAGCATTGAGTGAAGAGGAGTTATCTTGGACTGCATATCTACATACGCATATAAATGTGAAAACATTCATGCAGGAATCACAAAATCTCCAGAAGCGTAAAGCCTACAAATTTGATATTTGGCACCTATGTTCCTCTTGGCATCTAGGTGCTCGGTAACAAAGGATTTTTCAAAATGACCATCAAAGCATTAGTATTTCATATATTATTATTATGAACATGCTTTGATGCAAAGGAGTTAGAGGTTATACTCCCCTCTCCCCACCTGAAAATCTGGGCATGGCCAGCGCATGACTCATCCGGCCTGCTGGCTGAGAGTTCGGAGAGGAGCCTGAGGGAGAGAAGCTGATAAAATAGGTGGGACTTCTGTGGGGCAAACCTGAGGGAGAGAAGGTGATAAGGGATGTTTCCGTGGAGCAAAGATGAGGGAGAAAATGGGATAGCATAGGGGAGGCTTCTGTGGGGCAAATCTGAGGGAGAGAAGGTGAAAAAATAGGTGGGGCTTCTGTGCGGCAAACCTGAGGGAAAAGGGGATGGGATAGGTGGGACGTCCGTGGGGCAAGCCTGAGGGAGAGAAGGTGATAAGGGAGGTTTACGTGGAGCAAAGATAAGGGAGCAAATGGGATAGCATAGGGGAGGCTTCTGTGGGGCAAACCTGAGGGAGAGAAGGTGATAAAATAGGTGGGGCTTCTGTGGGGCAAAGATGAGGGAGAAAATGGGATAGCATAGGGGAGGCTTCTGTGGGGCAAACCTGTGGGAGAGAAGGTGATAATGGAGGTTTCAGTGGGGCAAAGCTGAGGGAGAAAATGGGATAGCATAGGGGAGGCTTCTGTAGGACAAAGCTGAGGGAGAGAAGGTGTTAAAATAGGTGGGGCTTTTGTGGGGCAAGCCTGAGGGAAAGAAGGTGATAAGATAATGGAGGTTTCTGTGGAGCAAAGATGAGGGGGGAAATGGGATAGCATAGGGCAAGCTTCTGTGGGGCAAACCTGAGGGAGAAAATGGGATGGGATAGGTGGGGGTTCCGTGGCGCAGGTCTGAGGGAGAGAAGGTGATAAGGGTGGTTTCCTGGAGCAAAGCTGAGGGAGCAAATGGGATAGCATAGGGGAGGCTTCTGTGGGGCAAACCTGAGGGAGAGAAGGTGTTAAAATAGGTGGGGCTTTTGTGGGGCAAGCCTGAGGGAGAGAAGGTGATAAGGTAAGGGAGGTTTCCGTGGAGTAAAGCTGAGGGAGAAAATTGGCTAGGATAGGGGAGGCTTCTGTGGGGCAAACCTGAGGGAGAGAAGGGGAGAGGAGAGGTTGATGGTAACTACTCATTAATTTTCAAGCTGTAAGTGTCAATTTATTAAGCCCGATCACATATTTTCGTAGTGGACCAAAGGTATTCAGCTAGTAAATTAAATAATATAGTAAGTATACACTTCTATTTTATGTTATTTATTATAAACGTAAAATATTTGTGAGGCTACATTATTAGCTGCCCAAGGCTGAATGTGACTCGCCTTACAGGTTGGACATACCTGCTTTAAATGTCCACTTTTTAGGGCTCTCAAAAATGGTAGCTCTTAAGGGCATCTGGGAAGCCCAAAAGGAATTGGAATGAAAGACTCCTCTTTCTTTTTTTAACTCTCCTTCCCCAATAATCATCCGCTATACAGGTAGTCCTCGACTTACAACAGTTCATTTAATAACCTTTCAATGTTACAGCAGCACTGAAAAAAGGACACATGACCATTTTTCATACATGACCGTTTCAGCCTCATGCTCATGTAATTTACATTTGTGAAGACTGACTCATATTTATGTCGGTTGCAGAATCTCATGGTCATGTGTGGTCCCCTTTTGCAACCTTCTGACAAGCAAAATCAATGAGGAAGCCAGATCCACTTAACAACAATGTTACTAACTTAGCAACTGCAGTGATTCATTTAACCACTGTGGCAGGAATGGTCATAAAAGGGAGCAAATCTGACTTAAATTAAACTTCTCACTTAGCAACATAAATTTTGGGCTCAATTGTGATCGAACATTGAGGACATTCTGTAATATGGGGAACATCCTTCCCATAAATCAAGACTCTCCCCACTCTTGTGTCACCATATCAGATGGGACAGAAGAGCCCAGAGAGGATCTCCCGGAAGCAGGAGAAGCTGCCCTTCTGCAAGGGGACCAGGATGGCTCTGGCAGGACATTGAACTCCTGTCTCCTGAAGAGTGGATGATGCTCAGAGCTCAGCTGTTTGGCCAACAGCCTGAGGCAAAGGTGGATTTGAGGGAAACGCAGCCTCAGTTGCCGCCACCACCAAGCCAAGACCAAATGGCCATTTTACAGGTGGTCAACTGGAGATGCTAGAGAAAGATCTGGACACAGGGGCAAAATGGCTGCCTCCTCTCCAAGGAGCACACAGGAACCCCTCCAGTTCTTCTTTTGATTCCTCCCTCCCACTCAGAATGAAATTGGAGTCTCTGAACAACAGAGGGGAAAATCCTTGTTTTTTCCAACTTCCAATAACAGCAGCAACTCAGATGAGAAGAAATAAAAATCATTTGTTTTCAGCAAACAATTTTGCTATTCTTACAGTATGCGTGCAATGGTTAGTGGAGAAGCAGCCAGGCCAAACTGTGGTTCGCCTGATCCATTTTTCTTAGAATTAACTATTTTAGTTAATTAAAATCCAAAAGAAAAAGATAAACAGAGACAGAAGAAAACTAAACAAAAATATTGGGAGGGGAGAGAAACACAATTATGCCCCCCCACACCGCAGTTGAACACTGAGAAAACTATTGCAACAATCATAGCTTTCCTCCTTGCAAGAGAGGTCCAAAATTTATAATCGTATACATCAATTGGCAACCTAACTGACCTGTCATAGATTGCATGTCAGGGTTCCAAGTAACACCCCCAACGAAAGAAAACTCTGAGGCTTGAGTTTCCTCAAAGTTCCATTTTATTAGAGATGTCATATTGGCACATCTGGGAAAACCCAGATCTGAAAGTTTCCAGGTTTTCCCCACCCAAAAGAAAGTTCAAGTCCCTGCCCAGCACCCACATGTCCATCACATGGTCCAATCAGGCACCATCCAAAACGGGAGATGCCTCCCAGTCACACCATCGCAGCTGCAGGACAAGGTGTCCTTGACTCTCTGGGAAAGGAATGTTATTTTGACTATATCTCACCCATACTCCATATAATCCCCCCTCCCATTTTCCCACAGTAGAAATTTTGGCAGGCCTGAAGGCCCAAATGTAAAGATGGCTCCCATGTGTGACAGCCAGCAGAAAAGTGTATCTTGTAACGAGAGTAACACAGGGGGTTAAAATCATACACCTAACCACCTTTCCCACCCCCAAGGGGATCCTTTGGATTATCTGGATACTTATCATGGAATTGCTTAACCAACCTGTCTGCCTTTACATCCCAGAAGGTATATAAAAGTCAATGGAACTGAGGGAGGGTTGGGCTTACTTTGTTTGTGGCTATGTGGGGATTCTAGGCTGATTTCTCTTTTAACTCCTCCCAGGGATTCTGCCACTCCTTCCCCTACAGCTCCAAAACCATCAAAAGGCTGTAGAAACTTAAAAAAAAAAACTCACCCAACTTCCCCGAAAAGAAGCTTCTTGTTCCTGGATTTTCAAATTCATTGCTTTCATAGGAGTTGCTTTATTTACAGCCAGCACAGGCCAAATAGGTTCAGTAGCTGGGGATGATGGGAGTTGAAGTCAAACTAAGCCAACATTTTACAGAAGATCAGCTGGTGATGCTAGAGAAACATCTGGACACAGGAACAAAATGGCTGCCTCCTATCTATTATGCAATAATACAAAGAAAAGGTAGAAAGAAACACTCTCCTTTCAGTTTAAGCAAATACGATGGAGAATCTCCCTTAAAGTAAAACCAGCAACTCTTCATCCTATTCCTCATCCCATTTGTTATGGGCCTTTCTCTAAAACCTGATAATCAGCACAAGCCCATTAAAGGTCATCAGACATAACAAGGTATCTTCAACAAGCTATACAAGGCAGTTTGGTCTAGTCGTTAGGGCACCAGGCTAGAAAGGGACTGTGAGTTCAAGTCCCATCTGAGCCATGAAAGCCAGCTGGGTAACCTTCGGCAGCTCACTTCACAGAGTTGTCGTTGTGGGAAAAATAGAAGGAGGAAGGTATGTTGGATAACTTTCATACCTTCAGCAGGATGCAAATAAATAAAAAATAAAATAATATCTCTCATGTTTCCCTGAAAATAAGACTAGGTCGTATATTAATTTTTGCTCCAAAAGATGCATCAGAGCAGGGGTGGCGAACACGCGGCTCGCGAGCTGCATGCGGCTCCCGGCCAAAATAAATGAGGCTCTTTGCCTCTTATCATTATTTAGTATACTGTGGCTCGGATCGCGCGCTCCCTTTCGGAAGCTGGGGAGGTCCTTTGCAGGCAGCTAGAACGGGCCGCCTGCAAAGGACTTCCCCAGACTTGCTTTGAGGAGCACGGGGCGACTGAGGCTAGTTGTGAAGCCCCAAAGCCCCCACCTCCACCGGAAGAACTGCTGCCACCTCCTCCTCATCCTCCTCTAACAGGCAGCACTGCCGGATTTGCCGCCCGGCGCTGCGGCTGAGATGAAGCCGCCAAAGCTCCAGCCGGCATCTCCGCGCGTGGCAGCGGCGCCTCCCCTCCGCTCGGAGCAGCTGAGCTCAGTCAGCGCTGGGTTACCCCTGCCCCCTCCTCCTCCTCCGCCGTGCTTTTGAGGAGCCATGAGGCTGCAGGAGCCAGTAGGAAGGCGGGGGGGAGAGCAGGGGGAAAAAAGCCTCATGGCTCCTCAAAAGCACGGAGGAGGGGGAGGGGGCAGAGGTAACCCAGCGCTGAGCTCAGGAGCAAATCTGGTGATTCTGTTGGAGGAGGAGGAGGAGGAGGTAGCAGCAGTTATTCTGGTGGCAACTCGTACTCGTCGGCATCTTCAGCAGAAGCCCTGCCCACAATGAAGAAAGCAAAGATGGAGCAAATCCACGCAGATGACGTCGCTGCAACATGACTGGAGGAGGAATTCTGGGAGTGAAGTCCACAAGTGTTAAAGCTGTCAGGTTTGAAGACCCCTGGGGGTTTTTTTTCCCTAAAGGGTTAGGGGTGCAAGGGTCTTGTAACTTGACAGCTTTAAGAGTTGCGTGCTTCAAATGCCAGAGTTTCTGAGCCAACATTTTGGTTGCTAAGCAGGAGCGTTGTTAAGTGATACTGATATTATATAACACTTTGAATTAAGCGGGTACCTTGAAGAAACATAACTTTGAGTTTCAAATAATACTGATTTCGTTGTTGTCTTAGGTGACATCTGTGAAAAAAATTCGGGTGCTCAGGCATGAAAATGTGCCGCTCAAACACTATACTTTTCTGCTCACATCGAAAAAAAATTAGAGGGAACATTGCTTCCGGGTCTGTTTTGGCAGGTCACTGCGTGGTGTGGCTCTCTGACTCTCACAGTTTAAAATTTTGGCTCTTTTTGTCGAACTTGTTCGCCACCCCTGCATCAGAGCTTATTTTCCGGTTAGGTCTCATTTTCAGGGAAATACGGTACTAAATGCATCCATCTAGCTGACAATCTTAACTGGTGCTTATTTTAATTCTGGAGGTGAGTTGTTCTACTGATTTAATTGTTCAAAATCGTTGAGGGAAATAGGCTGATTCTTCAATCCGGTCAGAGAGGGATGTAAAGCGCTGTGATATAAACTTACATGCTATTGCTATCTGTAGGTCTAAATAAGAGGAGGGGAAAGCTACTCCCCCGCGCCGCCGCCTTAGCAGCTTTAGGAAAAAGACTCTAGCTCCCCAGGGAGCAGAGGTCGACCCTGAGGCCTCTCACTTGTGGGGTGCCGCAGGGGTCGGTCCTCTCGCCTCTCCTGTTCAACACATATATGAAGCCGCTGGGTGAGATCATCCGTGGTTTTGGGGTGGGATATCATCTGTATGCTGATGATACACAGCTGTACATCTCCACCCCGAACCACCCCAACGAGGCCGTCGAAATGATGTCCCGGTGTTTGGAAGCCGTACGGGTCTGGATGGGTGACAACAGACTCAAGCTCAACCCCTCCAAGACGGAGTGGCTGTGGCTTCCGGCCCGCCAGTTCAACCAGCTGATCCCATCGCTGGCCATTGGGGGCGAGCAACTGGCCCCCATGGAGCGGACGCGCAATTTGGGCATCCTCCTGGATGCCTGGCTGTCCATGGATGACCATGTGGCAGCCGTGGAGAGGGGGGCGTTCCACCAGGTTCGCCTGGTGCGCCAAATGCGCCCCCTATTGGACCGGGATGCCCTGCGCACAGTCACTCACGCGCTGGTGACGTCCCGCCTAGACTACTGCAATGCTCTCTACATGGGGCTTCCCTTGAGATGCACTCGAAGACTACAGCTGGTCCAGAACGCGGCCGTGCAGGTGATTATGGGGAATACGAGATACTCCCATATAATACCTCTCCTGTGCGAGCTGCACTGGCTCCCTGTGGTCTATCGGGTGCATTTCAAGGTGTTGATCACCATCTTCAAAGCGCTCCATGGCACAGGACCTAGTTACCTGCGGGATTGCATCCTGCCCCACACATCCCTACGACCAATTCGCTCTCACAGAGAGGGACTTCTCCGGGTGCCGTCCACTAAGCAGTGCCAAAGGGCGGCGCCCAGGAGTAGGGCCTTCTCTGTGATGGGCCCAGCCCTCTGGAATGACCCCCCCCCCCGACATTAGGATTACTACCGACCTCCGCTCCTTCCGTTCAAAACTCAAGACCCACCTTTTTCAACTAGCCGGCCTGGCTCAACCATAGTTCCATTTAATCCTCCTGGCAATCTTTTAAACTTGTAATTTTTCTAGTGGGGTATTTTAATTTTAACCAACTTTACTAATTCTATGTATTGTAATGATTGTGTGTGATTTTTATACCTCCTCCGTGTAATGTTTCATTGTATAATATGTGTTTTTTATTTATTGTACGCCGCCCCGAGTCCCTTCGTGGAGAGGGAGCGGCTAACAAATCTAATAAATCAATCTAATAACAAATCTAATAATAATCAATCACTGAGGGAAAAGTACAGCTTCCCTCAGCTGAGGGAAAAGTACAGCTTCCCTCAGCTCGAGCTTTGGCGCCGTTACTGCGCGCAGGCGCTGTTCCCTCGGGTGACTCACAATCAACGTTTACCCGCGCGCGTCCCTGGCATTCTTTTAAATTAAAAAAAAAAGTTTCCTCGCGCATGTTCCTTTTGTTCTCTGCGGCTGCTTCGATTCGGGGATTGTGCGCATGATTGTTCTGAGGCGGTGGAGGGGGCGGTTCCGCGCGACGTAGAACGTGCTGGCTGTACGCTTCTCTAGGGAGGCAGGGCCAAAAGGATTCAGCCCCGCCCCTTTCCTCGGCACAGGACGCGCAGCCAGGACTTCCAGACCAGGCAGCCCCAATGGATTTCAGGCGACCCCAAAGGCTGCGGGAATTGGGGGTGGGATAAGAGGGCCTTTTCTTGGTCTCCCCTCTTGGCAGAGTTGGGGCGGGGGGGGAGGAGACTCTTTTGGCGCGCAAGTCCCGAAGATGGTGCGAAAAGGGATTCTCCTAGAAAAGGGATTGAGCTCTTCTCCAAAGGACCAGACAGCAGGACATGAAGCAACTGGTGGAAGGTTGTTAAAGAGAGATCCAACCTAGAAGTAAGGAGAAATTCTCTAACCCTGAGAACAATTAATCAGTGGAATAGCTTACATCCTGGAATTGTGAGTGCTCCCTCACTGGAAGTTTCCAATAATAGACTGGAGAACTGTTGGAGTGGGATGGTATTAGGTGTCATGCCAGGATCTCGGGGTTGGACTAGGAGACCTCTGAGGTCCTTTCTAGTCCTATGATTCTGTGTTTTAGTTCAGACAACCCCAAATGATCTTCGCTCTGGATAAAGATGCTCAAAGGTGTTTTTCTGGCATCTTGAAGGCGAAGATATTTCTTTATAGGAGAAAATGTGGAGAAAAACGGTAAGATGGCTGTTCTCTCCTTTGGCGGTTCTTCTGGAGACTCCTTGGACTAAAATAATAAATCCCTCTTCTGATTGCAGTTGTTATGATTCCCAAATTCAGTAGATTTTACATTTCCTATGATGAACCATGTATGAGAAACATCCAACGGCCTTTTCAGGGCTTGAATCATCTCCTTCCTTCTGCAGTCACCTTTCCACTGAGATGTACAGAGTGTAAATTAGGCCCTGTCTGTGGGGAAGACGAGGGATAGCTTGATAGCTCAAGAATATAAAATATAAACATAAAAGAATACAAATCTTGGGAAATCTTTCAAGGGGAGAGTCTCAGCACGGCCAGCGCTAAGAATTTCCGGAAAGACTGATGAGTTGAAGATTGGCTTCTGCTTTGCAGCTTTTCAGTTTCTCTTCTCAATTAGCAAAGGGGATGAGGAAAAACAATCTCAAACTAGCTAGATTCTTTAAAACATATGGTGGATACATGAGGAATATTGACCCTTTCAAGAGTTCTCAAAGAGAATTAACCACAGCTGCTCCAAGGAGTTTCCTTCAAGCTACTTTAACCATCCATCCAACCAAATCCAACCAAATCTTTACTGTCTGCCATTTCTTCCTCCTATCTTCCCAAGCCTACACAACTTCCTACCGCCTCATAGAATCACATCCAGGAGTATGTCACCATTCCCAAAATTCTTTGCATTACAAAGGCTCCCCCTCCTCCCCCCCCACCCTGTGCAGATCCTTTCCTAGAAACCGAGGAACCTGCTCATACTGAAACTCCTACACTCCTTGCGTTTTTATGCAGTTTCCCCCTTGTACATCTCTGTGTTGAATAAAAATATTTATATATTTGTCGAGTAAATGCATTTATGTGGTTTCTTGCAGCGTGGATCCTTTTATGGAAACTAAGACTGCGCCTCATTCTGAAGCTCTTTTCACACTCCACGCATTTATGATTTCTCCCCCCATGGATCCTTTTATGATATCTCCTAATTTGAAAGCGCTTTCCACATTCCATGCATTCATATGGTTTCTCACCAGTGTGGATCCTGCTATGATAAGTAAGTTAACTGATCTGAGTAAAACTCTTTCTACACAATTACATTTATAAGGTTTCTCCCAGAGGTGGGTTCCGACTGGTTCAGACTGGTTCGGCCAAATAGGTAGTGGCTTGGCTGCCTGTGTCGCTCTAACCGGCAGTTGCCCAGCCAGCCATGCCCCCAAACCAGTTCCCTGGTCACTTGTCCCGCCCATCAGCACCACCCAGTCACTCCTCACCTCCCGGGCAGTTTCCCTGCATAAACTGCCATGTGGTGCCTCCCCCGCACCCCAGCTGAGCTGCCGCCTCCTGCCTATAATTAAGTCTCACTAGCCCCCCTCCCCGGAGCTTGCTATGCCCCTCCCCCACATGGTCCCCACCGGGCTGGAAACCTTACCTTCCCCCGCCCCATCCAGGATCCCCTTTTGGCTCCCAGGAGGCTTCAGGCATTCCTGCTATGCCCAAAATAGGGTGCAAGGGTGCCTAGCAAGCCTCCCTGCAGCCCCCTGGGAGCAAAAATGGGAGAAAGAAAGAAATCCTCACTGCTTGGGGATCCCGAGGTGCAGGAGCAGAGGTCTGCAAATTTGGTAACTTTAAGACTTCTAGCCACTGACTCCCAGGATTCCTGAATTTTCCATTCTAATGGCTGGGGAATTCTGGGAGTTGTAGTCCACAAGTCTTAAAGTTGCTAAGCTTGGAGACCCGTGCACTAGATGAATCAATGAAGCTCACTGAAGTACTGCTACTGTGTTTCCTGAATAAATTAAATCCTCATTTTTCATTAATAAATGAAAACTACCACCAATGTTACTAAACATCTGGAATAAAAATTTTAGCTGTTTTGGAAAGAGCAGATTGTGTAAATCAAATCAAATTGGCAGGAGAGGAAAAATCCTCTCCCCTTGTTTTGTTATTATTATGTTAATTATATTAATTAATATAGTTAATTGATATTTTATTATGGTGCATAAGCGCACCAGCGTGCTTTCCATCCCTGTCCTACTGTTCCCATTTATTTGTACGCATTTCCTTTGTTCATGTCCTTGTTTATATTTATACCTGTTACCTTGTACATGTTTGACAAACTAAATAAAATAAAATATGTAGAGACAGAGCTGTTGTCTGTGCGCCATCACAAAGAGATATTTCTTCCAGTACTAGGGACATCATCCTATTTGCTTCCAGGGAGATAAAAAGACATTATTAAAGCATCAGCCTTCAACAGTGCAGTGAAATTATTCATAAAGGCCATTCTTATGCTTTTATTTGAACAGAAGATCACACTGGTGCGACAGCCACAAAGCGATGTGGAGGTTGGAGTACAAAGCAAAGTGGCTAATCCACTCAGTTATTTAATCCTCACCAACCTTACATTCATTGACAGTTCCCACAATGATGCTCAATAAGGAAACTTATGACTGCTTCTCAAAAGGTCTGGTCATGGCCATGTGAATGAAAACTGATGGCTGAAAAAGACCTAGTGGTCCATTTAGTCTATCCCTTGAGGGTTGTTTCCTTTTTAATTAAATTATTAAGAATCATTTGGCTTAAAATTAAATCTTAAAAAAACCAGGTTAATAAATTCACCAAAGAAAAAGTATTTTTCGGAATGTAAGACACACTGCACTCTGACGCACCTACGTTTAGAGGAAAGCAAGAAAAAAATTAGTTTTTTGCCTCCGTGCCTGCTGTTTTTGCTCTGTAAGACGCACAGACATTTCCACCCGTGGGGGGGGGGGGAGTGCATCTTATAGTCTGAAAAATATGATAGTATCTGGAGAACTAGACATAGTAGACCACTACACACAGATGAGAGAGGAGGACTGGACTCCTCCTCCAAATTTTTCCTTGAGGAGTTTCAGTTTCTTTAATGGAGCCTGTGAGGTATTCTCAATTTTAGGCCAAGCCTCAAATACAAATCAAGGTTTTCTTTGTATGCTTACTCTGAGGCTTGCTGGCACATCAGTGTCTTTTAACTTCTAACAACATAAGGAAGGTGGGATTTAGTCGTCATCACCATCTTAAACTGGAGCTATTTCAACAGCAACTTGGCAAGATTTCCACCGTCTTCTCGGCTGAGGCACCGTTATGGGGCCCATCTGAGGGACATATGATGAGGGCCCAGATTAGAAGAAAATGAGTTGGAAGGGACCTTGGACGCCTTCCAGTCCAACCCCCTGCGTAGGCAGGAAACCTTACACCACTTCAGACAAACGGTTGTCCAACCTCTTCTTAAAAACTTGCAGTTTTGGAGCATTCACAAATGCTGGAGGCGAGTTGTTCTACTGATTTAATTGTTCGAAATTGTTGAGGGAAATAGGCTGACTCTTCAATCCGGTCAGAGAGGGATGTAAAGCGCTGTGATATAAATTTAAGTGCTATTGCTATCTGTAGGTCTAAATAAGAGAAGGGGAAAGCTACTTCCCCGCGCCGCCGTCTTAGCAGCTTTAGGAAAAGACTCTAGCCCCACTGAGGGAAAAGTACAGCTTCCCTCAACTCGAAGGGAGCCTTTGGCGCCGTTACTGCGCGCAGGCGCCGTTCCGTGGCGTGACGTCACATTCAACGGTTACCCGCGCGCGTCCCTGGCATTCTTTTAAATAAAAAAAAAAAACTCCTGGGAGCTCCCAGCGGCAGTTTCCTCGCGCATGCTCCGTTTGTTCTCTGCGGCTGCCGTTGTGCTTCGCTTCGGGGATTGTGCGCATGATTGTTCTGAGGCGGTGGAGGGGGCGGTTCCGCGCGACGTAGAACGTGCTGGCTGTACGCTTCTTTAGGGAGGCAGGGCCAGAAGGATTCAGCCCCGCCCCTTTCCTCGGCACAGGACGCGCAGCCAGGACTTCCAGACCAGGCAGCCCCGATGGATTTCAGGCGACCCCAAAGGCTGCGGGAATTGGTGGTGGGATAAGAGGGCCTTTTCTTGGTCTCCCCTCTTGGCAGCGGCGGGGCGGGGCGGGGCAAGTCTCTCTTGGCGCGCAAGTCCCGAAGATGGTGCGAAAAGTGCACCGAGTGCCCCGCCCCGTGGGAAAGGAGCGGTGGATTTTCCCACGCTTAGCAAGCACACACCTGGCTACCACAGATTGTACAGTAGAGTTATTATTAGTAACCACTCCGGCTAAGGTATCTTAATAGTGTTCCTCTTTCACATCTGCAAGAGTTTCAATGGTTCTACCCCCAGCCAGTGCCCCTAAATGGTAAGAGGGTGAAAGTTGTTACCGTGTCTTAACACATCTGGAAAGCTCTGGGACTCTCCCCCCTTTCCGTAAAACAAAGAGAGGACTTGGCCGGATGAGAACAAGGAAATCAAGAGAGGCTGCAGCACACAAAGCACTACCCAAAAGCAAAGCTCCTATTTGGGAAAGGAAACGGAAAGGGGCTCTTTTGGGGTGTTGGAAGAAATGTCTTTCTAGGTTCAGTTTCAAGTGGGAAAAAAGACACTGGAAACATGGCGGCTGCTTGGAAAGATGGTTTAATGGTGGACAGGATCACGTGGCTTGAGCTGAACAGAAAAGGGGATCACATGCTTCCAGATATTCGATGAAGAAAAAGAGGGGGGGGAAGGGCTTGTTGAGAGTTCCTGGTTTTTTTTTCCTCTGCTCGGTCCCACCTCTGTTTCCTGTTCCTGTGTAAGAAATGTATTCTGATTGGTTGTCAGACTCCCGGGGCGGGGGTGTCTGAGCTAACCGTAGGTTGTGTGTCTTTTGAGTCCCAAGCTTCATTGAGTTCCCAGATGTCATGTGGTGAGTTTCAGTGGAAAGCTAATCCTACCTTCATTATGTAGAGTAGACTAGCTCAGGCTTTAATGGCTCATTGACAAGGTGGGGGCTATTAAGGGTGAGTCTGTTTCCTGCCCAAAAACATGGTTCTCCATTTCTTATCCATGAAATATAATATTCTGCCTTTTCAATATTCCCCAGGATATTTCATTTTCCTAGGAGAGGAGTCGGTTTCAACTTCCTACAGGGGTCTTTTGGGCTCTTGTGGGTGCTCTTAATACTGGACGTTTTTCAGGAGAGATTGGACAACTATTTGTCTGAAATCGTATCCGGTTTCCTACCTGAGCAGGGGGTTGGAATAGAAGACCTCCAAAGATCCCTTCCAATTCTGTTATTCTGGGGGTGATCCTTACAGGCAGAAATACCCTTCCCTTAGCACTCAACCCTTTATTCTCTCTGGCATAGCACATTTTGAAGTGACAGAATATGACTTGTTTTGCTCTGTGTGGGGAGGAACATAGGAACCAGAAGTCCAGAGTCTCAAATTATCTAGTGACACTAATCCCCTCCCCCCCCCCTAAGTGGGGAAATATTTACATTAGGGCCTTCAGAGTTTGTGTGGGAAGTTAACCTTGTTTTGATTTCTGTGTTTCAAATTAATTTAATCAGAAGACTTAATGTAGGCATTAAATAGCTCTAACTCATAAGGGAGCTATTTTAGGTTTGTCAAGTACTTGGGCATTAATTAGCCACTGTTGCAAGCTTCTTTCATCATCGCATCTTGGAAAGTCACTACATTTGCCCCTCCCAGAGAAATTTCAGAGGAGTTTCAAATCATGTAACCAAGTTTTGTTTACGGGCTCAGCTACAGTTCTGCCTCTGCAGAGGAGTTACGATGGGCTTCACTTTTCTCCCTTACAATTACGAAGACTGTAGGGATTTCTTTTCTCGCTGCTCTCCCTCTCTGGAGAGTTGATCATCTTTTGAAGCCAATAACAAACCAAATTAGCAAGAGGTGCAAAAACTTATTTTTTTTAAAAAAAAGCTTTCAATCATGCTCTGCTCCAAAATTCCCTTGAGGTAGCCCTTTTGCCAAATAGCAGAGAGGTAATGTTAGGCTAACATCCTGCACTGAACCCGAAGGCCATAAATGCAAATGCCTCTTGCCTGCTTACAGCTAGGCTGAGGCTCAGGTGCATTCAGAACCAGTGTTGGAAATCCCCATTTAGAACTTTGAGGGCAAAACCATATCCAGGAAGCCACCCGGATTGAAGCTTAAATTGAAGGAAAGTTTTCTTTTTTTAACTTTCCTCTGTGAAAAAGTAATGAGTTGGAGATTGCAGTGCTGGCTTAGCTATAGGTTTAAGTGAAAGAATAGCAATGGCAATAGCATTTAGACCACTGATGGTAAACCTTTTCAGCACCGAGTGCCGAAAAGGGAGCACTTTGCAAACATGCACGCCCGTCTGGGCCGTGATCAGGAACAGGAGCTGCCCAAGGGGCATCCACATGCCAGAAAATGAACTTCTGGTTTGTGGTGGCCACTAAGTCTTTCGGTTATTGCTGTGCAGAAAACAAGGAAGAAAACAAAAGCATTTATTTACAGCAAGTTATTTTGGCAAACTTACAATATATGTACAATTGTTAAGGAGGTAGCAGCCTGGCTAAAGCAGGATACAAATGTGAATTAAAATATAAAAGTAAGACGTGGCAGAAGGGAGAGAGAAGAGCCTGCTTGTAAGGCGTGTACAAAAACAGGAAAATGTCAAAAGCCCCAAACCACAGAAGTCCAGTAAAAGTTCCAGTAAAAGTTCTTATGTCAAATGCCCCAAACCAGAGTTCAGCTAAAGTTACAATACAATACAATAGTAGAGTTGGAAGGGGCCTTGGAGGTCTTCTAGTCCAACCCCCTGCCTAGGCAGGAAACCCTATACCATTCCAGACAAATGGCTATCCAACATCTTCTTAAAGACTTCCAGTGTTGGGGCATTCACAACTTCTGGAGGCAACTTCTGTTCCACTGATTAATTGTTCTAACTGTCAGGAAGTTTCTCCTCAGTTCTAAGTTGCTTCTCTCCTTGATTAGTTTCCACCCATTGCTTCTTGTTCTGTCCACAGGTGCCTTGGAGAATAGCTTGACTCCCTCTTCTTTGTGGCAACCCCTGAGATATTGGAACACTGCTATCATGTCTCCCCTAGTCCTTCTTTCTCTTAAGCTAGACATACCCAGTTCCTGCAACCGTTCTTCATATGTTTTAGTCTCCAGTCCCCTAATCATCTTTGTTGCTCTTCTCTGCACTCTTTCTAGAGTCTCCACATCTTTTTTACATCGTGGCGACCAGAACTGAATGCAGTATTCAAAGTGTGGCCTTACCAAGGCATTATAAAGTGGTATTAACACTTCACGTGATCTTGATTCTATCCCTCTGTTGATGCAGCCTAGAACTGTGTTGGCTTTTTTGGCAGCTGCTGCGCACTGCTGGCTCATATTTAAATGGTTGTCCACTAGAACTCCAAGATCCCTCTCACAGTTACTACTATTGAGCACGGTACCACCTATACTGTACCTGTGCAGTAAGTTCTTACAGAGACACATAGTCTGTACCTGTGGCCCAAGACAAAAGGAGGAGTAAGACAATATCCACTTACAAGGCTTCTTTCCTCAAGATAACCAGTAAGAAATAAGTTGTTTCCGTGTTACGCTGCCTTTGAGAATGTATAAGAATGCGTGCTTCGATGATACGTAAGGGTTGTTCAGAATTTGCAATACTAGCCTTTGACTAGTTTTTCTGAACCTGGCTGCCAATAAGCTTCTCCTGGATCTCGAGACGTCTAAGTCCGGTCATTTTCTGCAACATGGCTGTGCAATCCATCTCCTGTTCCCTTTTTCTATAGCATGAAAATCCATAAATGACGATCAGGAAACATTGAGTGTTTGAATGCTACACTTGTTATATTAACTATTTGTCAAACTTGGATGATCAAATATACGGTCAAGTTTAATTTGTTTTAAAATTTATTTTGTTTTTGTTTATCACTAAACTTCTGTGTCACCCATCTTGCCAGGGTAACTCTAGGCAGCTTACAGTAAAATTCAAGAAAATGCCATGTAGAATATTTAAAATGAGAAATAATAGCCAGATTCCCACATCAGATTGAAATCTCCCAGGACCAGAATCCTGGGCAACTCCATGCCAACCCTGAAATGGCCCCCAGCAGCTGAGGCAGGAAAGAGGCTGGTACAGTAGCAACAAGCCCAATTGTTCCCCTGACCCCAGATTCAGAAACAAAAATTCACAACCAGAAAGGTGAGGTGGGAGCCTCCTGAGTGCCAAAAGAGATTCTCAGATGACCACTGCATCCTGCATCCCCTGCCCTGGGGTATCGGTTGGCGCCAATCATTAAACTGGATGGGGACATCTCTGAGAGAGGGAACCCTCCCCCTTCCAGAGTCAGCCAGGTCTCAGCTATGCCACCAGAGGAGTCTCTAGCCACTGGGGATGATGGCCTCACTGGTGGTTTCCCTATTTCCCCTCAAAGAATGGGGGGCTCTTTCCTCCAGAGGGGGCCAAGGCTCCACCATGCAGACTCTGGGCTGCCTCCCCTGTCTGACTCCAACAGGGAGAGTTTCCCTTCTCCTCTGCAGAATCAACCAGTGCAAGGAAAGTGGATTTTATGACATTCATGCCTAAGGCGGGACTAGAACTCACGGTCTCGCCTGATGCCCTCACCACTAAGCCAAAGTGGGTGCAATTATTCTTATTATTCCACTAGAACCGGACTCAGAGGGAACCCAGGGAGGATGAATTAGGGGGGCCTTTAAAAAGTGGGGGCCTCTCGCTCTTTTCATCCCCCCCAAAGTCTTACAAAGGGACAGAATGGCTCATGCAGCAGCTGCTCCCTCCGACTTACCCTGGTCTGAACTGCTGGATCCTCTATCACTTGCTGGAAAAGAAGGGAAGTAAAAGAGGATGAGAAAGTCCCTCTCTCGGCTTACAGGTAGAGAAGCTCAACTCTTTCTGACTTTGAACCAAATGGCTCTGGCTAAAAGGCATCGGAAAGAATTCTTAAAATTTGTATTTATATCACACAAGGCCAGAAGGCAGAGCTGACCTAAAAGGATACAGAAGGATCCAAAGTTTCTTTCCGTAACCGGTTCGTACTTAAAGAGCCTTTGTGATGGAGACCAAGAGGAGATCCAGCTAGCATCCTCCAAAAGCTCCTTTTCCCTCAAAATTCCCCCCTTTCATCCCCTAATTTTATGGAGCTTCTGACTCTCATTTGACCAAGCCTTTCCTCTCAGCCTACTTGGGAAACAGAGCATGTCCTCAGTCAGAGTCACTCAGCCGGGTCTTCTCCTCTTCTTTTTTATATATGCAAACTTTTATTGATTTTACAAATTTTGCAGGGAAAAGGGGTTGAAAGGTTATAAAACATTTTGAGAGCTACATTGTGCGGGGTGGTGGTGGTAGAAGCCCCCCCCCAAATCTCGCAACTTTAACCAACAAGAATGGAAAAATATCAACATTTGCATAAGTATTAGCAGTTTTAAGTTTAACACTAAATCATCAGTATGTTTCAATCATTTTGTTTTGTATCACTTCCATAAAGGTACATTGTAACAGCAATTGCAATAATGTTTGAAATCACTTTTGTGATCTGAGTCTTCTAGTTGTCGCATCCTCCCCCCCCCCCCCCGTCCACTGGCAGAGCCTCAGCCCCTCCCTCCCTTCTTTCTTGTGTACCATCCCCTATTGCACCTGAGAGAGCACTGTGTTTTTTAGTGAAAGCCTCCGCTTCCACCACTGTGTTGATTCTTATTCTACTGCCCTCCACAGAAAATCAACATGCCTTCTGGTAACAACCACCTAAACCAGACCCCATTATTATATAATTTTTTGGCTAAGAATGAATATTTCCTTCTCTTATCTCTTACTGTCTTTGGGATCTGTTTAAGAATGGTTATTTCTTTATCCTTATATTTTAGTGGTCCTCCCCTTTGAGCTCCTAGAACCTCATCTCTTGTGATCTTTCTAAGAAATTTAACATGAACTTCCCTTGGAACATTGTGTGTTCTTGCATAGGCTGAATTAATCCTATAGATCAGATCAATATCCCACCAGAGCTGTTGTTTATCTCTATTAATGTATTCTGCTAGTATTGTGGTCATAATCTCCTTAAAATCTTCATTCTCAACTTCTGGCAAGTTTTGGAACCTAAGGAAAAAAGACATCCTTTCGAATTCCATTTTTATCATGTGGTTTTCAAATTCTACATTCCCCCTTTGGATTATCTTCACCTCGTCTCTCATCGCAACCGCACCCTCCTCCAGTACACATATCCTCTATTCATTCAGTATAGATTGTTGTTTCATTTCTCTGAGCTGGTCATTTAAGTCCTGCAATTGTTTTTTTCATTTTGTCCTGCCCCTTTAAGATAGATTGAAGCATCTGTTGAATAGACAAATCCTTTGAACTCTCTTCAGGGGCTTTAGGTTGTAAAAAAGACCCCAATTGTGACTGGTGAGCAATCGGGCTTGACGTGGAAGATGTCGGGGCCGATGAGGCCTTACCAGGCTGTAACTTCTTTGGACCCATCATGAAGCTCAGAGATAGTTATTGTTCTATACAAAGAAATGGTGTCTGTGGGAAAGCACAGCCGGTAGAGATCACCAGGCAAACAAGTCCAAAAGGGAATAAATCCTCTAATATAAAACTAAAGCAGATAGGTGGGTCAGGATATTCCAAATCCAAGGGAAAGACATATTTGAAGAGGCTCCTGGAGATCTCTGGGGTGGAAATTAGTTCAAAGCACACAAAGTTTTCCAAGGGAGGAGTCTCATTCACAAAAATAAAGAAGAAAGAGAAAGTTGGCCATCTTGGCTCAGCCAGCACAGGTGGTCAGGAAACAACAAGATCAAAGTTCCCATACATAGTTTAGAGAAGAATCAGTTCAGCCATCCTTTCTCTCGCAGTTATAGTCAGAAAAGAAAATTTTTTCCCCATTATTTAAGGGAAGTGAAAGTAGTTTTGAACTTTCTCCCTCTCCCATAAAAGGGAGAGATTTTCCAAGTGCCGCTTTTCTGAGGGGGGTGGAAATTTCCCCCCCCCCTCCAATCTTGACTCCTCCAAAGGTTGAAACAGAGTCTCCCCCCCCAAAAAAAAACCCCTGCAAGTCAATCAATAGAGTAGAAACAGTAAAAGACCCGGGGAGATCTCTCACCTCTCCGCGCTTCAGCTGTAACTTTCAATTGCCATTTCCTTCCAGGCTGCGTTCGGCGAAGCTTGTGCGCCCCCTGCGCTTCCCGGCTCCTGGGGCAAAGCTGGAGACCCCCCCGCAGCTGCCGCCGTTCCAGGGGGTCCCAGCAAACCGCCCCTATGGCAGGGCGCCACTCCAAGGCACCCTGTGCTCCCCTTAGGATTCAGGGGAGCCCACCGAGACAGCGGGAGGCGGACGCACGTGTCCGTCGCCTTCGCCTGCCGGAACTCTTCTCCTCTTCTTGAAGGTTCCTTCTCCCAGATGTTTCTCCTTGAGGTCTCCACTTCCAAGAACAGCCTGGCTGTAATGAAAAGGGGGTGGGCCAGCTGGGTGGGCCAGTCATTCTCTCTGACCCCAACCCACTTCACAGGGTGGTTGTTTGTGAGGAAAATAGGAGGAGAAGGTGTGTTAGATATCTTCAATGCCGTCAGCAGGATACAAATAAATAAAAAATAAAGTATCTCCTAATCCCAGTTTGAATCCTTTTTATTCCACAATTATAAACACGTAAGATGTCATTTTCTCCTCTGTTCCTCAATCCTAATACAAAAGGTTATTGATCCAAGGATAAAAACAATGGGGAAAGACACCCAAATACATCCTGGTTCCAAAATGCAGGATGGGCCTGAAGGGCTCCTCCTCAGAGTCCGGCCTAATTCAGAAGAAGGCTGATCCCATCTTCTCTCATCTCTCCTCATGCTGGGACCACTCGTGCTGCCAAAAGGAGGGAAAAAGCAGGCAGGGTCAGTCTGGGAGGGAGCCAAGAGGAGGAATCCCACCGCCCAGGCTGAGGGATCAGCACCAATCTGCCCAGCTGATCCCATTGGTGAGAACTGCTGCTTCCTCAAGAGAGAGATCGGCCGGGTCGGATTTTCCAAGGTAGAAAGAAGTGAGAGGCAGGACTGGGACTGGATCCTGAGGCGGCTGAGAACCTGCCCCACAAGTTACATAACACCAATGTCCCCCCTCAAATACACGGATCCAATACTAGTCTATGTTGCTTCCGGAGACATATGCATCCCCTATGTCCCCCCTAGGCCTTCCTTCAGCATCTGGAGGGAGGGATTCCCAGAGGGCTCCAAGGAGTGAAGCCCCTTCTCCATCCCTGACTGCAGGATCCCCAAGAAGCCCCTCATCTGTCCCTCTTCTCCTCCTGCGCTGAGGACCCCCCAGTCCTCTTAGGATATTAAATTCAGTAGCTGGAACAGGAAAGTGCACAATGGGCAGGAGTTGATTGGTTGAGCTGGCTTTTGCACAAAGCAATCCACGCTATGATTGGTTGCTGTGGGTGTTAAGGGGGGGGGGTTCCCTTTTTCCCCGCCTTTTTCTTCTGTGTGTTCCGTCTGCCGTTTGATTTACCTGATGATGTTCCTGACTATCTTGTCTGCTGCAACTATAAATGTTAAATATATTTATGTATATAAAACAACACATTTGTGTCCGTGTCTTTTGACTTCCTCTGGAGAGCTGCTACGTCATTCCTTGACCAATCTCCCCTTTGCAGCTCTCTGAGCCTCCTGATCCAAGAGAGTCGGATCCCAAAAGGAGTCACAGTCTGGCCTTGCAGGATAAGAGTTTGGGGGCCGGCAGAGCCCCTCTTCCCAGAGCCCCTCTGAATCTCCCCCAAATTCCTTCACCTTGCAGCGCTTGAGATGAGTAGGAGAGAGAAGAGGGATTTCCCAAAGTATCTTCACCATCAGTGGGTCCTTGGAACTCAAAGCCCTCTTTTCTCTCCCTTCCTCCTCCCCACACAGCCCCCAGTGGGGCCACTCACCTGCGAGGAGGCTGCTAGGTAGCCTGGTTCCTCCCTGCATTGGAGAGAGAGAGAGAGAGACAGAGTGAGAGGACAGGACAGGGCAGGACAGGCTAGGATAGGGACAGGAATAGCTTTCTCCTGATCCTTTCTTCACTACTGCAGCTTCATGAACCTCTCAGAGGAGACCAGCCTATTTATTTATTTTATTATTAAACTTCCATCTGTTCAAGGTGATTCTAGGAAGCTTACAATAAAATCCCATGTAGAACATTTAAAACAATAAATTAAAAACCAGATTTCTCCCACCAGATCCTGTTGCCATTTACTCCAACAAGAAGATCATGTCATGGTATGAGAAAGATGCTAAAATGTATGGATTTTATAAAGAACCAACAGAATTAGATAAGATATTAACAGGGACGGGTGAAAAACTAATGAAAAATATATCTAGCTATTTACTCAGTATTAAAATGGAAGAAGAGCAAGTAAAGGAAACAATGCTAGTATGGGCTAAAATTTTGGTTATGCTGTAGAATTAGATAAAGGGCAGAAATTGTGGGAAAGGAATTATAAATTAACTGTCAGCTGCATGCATAGAAAATCTATATAAAATGTTTTATAGATGGCATTTTTCATCGTCAAAATTGGCAAAGATATTTAAGGAGATGTCCACTAAAATTTGAGAATGTAATCAGACACCAGGTTCTTATTATCATATGTAGTTGACGTGCCCAAAGGCAAAAAGATATTGGACAAAAATACATACATGGTTAGAAAAAATGGTAAAGCAACACATAGATCTAAAATCAAAAATGTTCTTGCTGGGGATTTTACCAGAAAAATACAATAAAAGGAAGACATACTTAATTTTACATCTCTTAACAGCAACTAGAATTTCTTTGCACAACAGTGGAAAAGTGAAGAGATCCCTGCAGTGGAAAATGTATTTAAGAAAAGAATACATTTCACTCCGCAAATGTTTTTACTGGGTATAGCTAAGGATTTCTCCAAAGGGGAAATAAAATTGGCCTTGCATATGGTCACAGCAGCTAGGTTGTTGATTGCGCAACATTGGAAAAAAGATTTTTTACCGACAATTGATCAATGGATTCAGAAGGTGGCGGGGTTCGCCGAAATGGCAAAAATTTCAGCTTTTTTAAAAGCTCAGAAACAGGAGGATTATACACAGGAATGGGTAAAATGGATTGATTATATAGAGAATAAATACCAGATTAGGAGTTATTATGTAGCTTTTAGGTAAGAATGCTTAGATTGATAGATGATCAGAGTAAATAATATACGGGATGTTTGGAATTGTTAGAGTGGTATACAGCGGAAGTCAGGGGGGTGGGTTTCTGTGGGAGGTGGGGGAGGGTTAGGGTGGAGGGTGGGGCATTATATTTGTATGAATAAATTAGAAGATGGGATTAATGAAACAATGTTATTTTAGGAGAAATTTATATTAAGAGTTATATATGTTAAATTAGCTTAGAAGATGGGATTAATGTGTTATTATTAATCTAAGAGAAATTTATATTGTGTTTGTTGGGAGGAGAGGGGATACAATATGAGTAATTTACTTTAAGATGGGGGGAGGGGAGGGGGCAAAGTATTTGGTATAATATTTGAATGTGAATTTTTGCGGGGGGGTTGGGGGCGGTATAGCATTTGTATGAGATTTACAATGTATGGCGGGGGGGGTGAAAAGGGGGAAAATCTGTTTGTACAAAACTCTTAATAAAAAAAAGAAAAAAAAGAAAATGTAATTTAAAAAATACTAGAATGCGCAGAAGTGGATAGATTAACATTTAAGATTAAGGAGAAGCAGTGACATGCGGTGAGGTTTATGGCTGGTGAGGCACTGACACAGTAGTGGGTTTCAAATGTTTTTAGACTTGTGGACTTCAACTCCCAGAATTCCACAGCCAGGCATGCTCACTTCCGATTTAAAGCGACAGCATTTGTTTTTCTCCTTTGCGAAAGAAGTTTACTTCTTTCTTTTTCTTCTCCCTTCCCCTCCTTCCTCCCTCTCTCCCTCCCCCATCTCTCAAACACACACACACACGCACACAGAACTTGGATTGGACTATCTCCCCTTCCCTCTCTCTCTCACTCACTCTCTCTCAAACAAACACACACACACACACACAAAAGTTGGATTGGAGGGAAGAGCACCAGTGAGGAGACCACAGGAGGAGGCAGGAAGCCAGTCAAAGAGCCATACTGGAGCACACACACCTTTCCCCCAGAAGGATCCAGCCCAGCTTCACTGATTACAGGTTTGAAAAGGCAACGTGGCTCTGCCTGCGATCAAACTACACTCCAAGGAGAGCACAAGCGAGCCAGACTCCTTCCCTCCAGCCTTTGCCCAAAGCCCCGCACCAGGAGGATGACGTTTGAATTCCTCCCCCTCCCTTCAACCCACACGTACCTTTTCCAGCTGTTTCAGAGAGGATTTCAACTCTGCTCTTGCCTCGGGACCTCTGAAGAAGCCCCGCCCAAACGAGCGCCCTCTACTATGAGGCAGGAGAATTGCGTGCCTCACCTACGTCAGGAATTTTTAGGCTTTTAACCCTTGCTTAACTCTGCTCGAGTGATCATAAAACGCCTAAAGTCAGACTAGAGGAGGCATGCAGTTCTCCTGCCTCAAAGAAGAGGGCACTTTTTTAGAAGCTTTTTTAAACAGTTAAGCAGAGTCATCCACGGTGAGGCAGCAACTAGCTCAGCCTGACCTCAGCTCTCACCTTTTTCCTTTTACATTTTTTTTTCTTTTCATGATGACAATGGTGAGGCTGTGCCTCCCCTGCCTCACCTGGCTGCACGTCACTGGAGAAGGAAGAAACTGAATACTTTTTAATATGGGACTCATATTATCAATGGCTAACTAGCTGAAACAGAAATTAGAAATTTGGAAGCATAAGAGAATGATTAATTATACATAAGGAAGGTTTATCAAAATGGATAAGCAAATATGTGGTCAACATTAATATTATGAATATTATTATTATTATTACTATTTCTCAAAATTAATTGTACTCAGACAACACACTGTTTATGTAGAAATGGAATTTTTTATATTTAATAAAAACTTTTTAACTCTTAGATCATATCCGGTGTTTGTTGACCACTGCCTTGGGACCACAGCCTCCCAAGACCAATAAAGGAGAATCTACATAGCTCAAGGTTGAAATATCAGCCTGGCTGTTATGAAAAGGGGGCCTCCTTCCCCAGCTTAGTTCTTAGGAGGAAATAGCACAACTCTGCAGCTTCATGGAGGGTTTGTTGTGTGTGTGTTTAAACACACATATACACATAAATATACACAAACAATCCTCAAGTGATGGTCTAAGGCCTGCTCTACGTTGAGAACAGGCCTGTTCTAAGTTGTAAATTATATGGAAAGAGGACAATTCACTCACTTGGTACTGCATTGTAGTCATCTTGACGTTTTTCTGCAAGGACAAAAATCAGTGAAAACTCAAAAGAACCCACCAGAGATCATTCAAACTCTCCCTCCATAGGAGGAAGAACCCCAAGAGATGATTCACAGACCCTTTGTCCCATCAATAAAGCAGCAGCAACAACTGGGAGGGGAGGAAGGTTTCCATGGAAATCCTTCTCTGCTGCTCTTTGACCAAAGCCTTTGAAAGGGACAAAGGAACTGGGATGCCTCTTCCCAACTCAGAAGAAGACAGGACTGCCTGAATCTCAGACTCAGCTGAATTGAGACTGGAGTCCCAGCGAGAGGCTGAGATCTCAGATCCTCCCCTAGAGGGATGAGAAGGAAGCCCAGAAGAAGCTCCCCAAAGGGAGAGATTTGGGAGGAATTACCTTTAAAAAGATACTTACTGAGGAATATAAAAGTCCCAGCAATCACACACGCCAGGACAAGAGCAGCCACAACGCAGCCGATGATGAGCCCCAGGTTGGATTTTGAATTGGTTGGTTCTGAATTGGGGGAAAGAGGAGATCATTGAAGGAGAACCTCAAACAATCTTCCCAATCAGGGAAGAGACCTAAAGAAGTGAAAGCTGGAAATACCCCAAATTAAAAACTCCATGGGCTCATTTTTGTGTCCATCTAAAGGTAACATGAAGAGGCCTTGATAACCGTTGTTAGAGGACGTCTCCTCATGACGCTGCCTTCTTCTCACACCAGCCCAGCATGAAGGCAACTGAATTCATTTTTTTCCACTCAAAAACTGCCACCTTGTGACTCATAGCAGCTTCCAAAATAAAAACTTCACCAACACAATAATGTAAACAAAATTTGTTAAAAACATTTTTGTTTTTTACAGGCTGCCCCAATAAGTCATGATTCTGAGTGGAATTGGGCAGCTCTGAATGCTTTTTTCTTCAGTTTGAGTATTTGCATTTTATTATTTAAAGTAAAAGAGTTCATATCACCTAGCCTTTTTTTAAAGTACACACTTTCACTTCCTTGGCCAGTTCAGAAATAACATAATATTGTATTTTGTGCTTCCAGAACTTCAGCATGAAAATGGAATACGGTGACTTCTGCTGTGGATGGTCCCACAACTGGCAGAAATAGAATAATGGAATTACAGATTTGGAAGGGACCTTGGAGGTCTTCCAGTCCAACCCCCTGCTCAAGCAGGAGACCTTATACCATTCCAGACAAGTGGCTCTCCAGCCTCTTCTTAGATGGAGCATTCACAACTTCTGAAGGGAAGCCATTCCACTGATTAATTCTTCTCCCTGTCAGGAAATGTCTCCTCAGTTCTAGGTTGCTTCTCTCCTTGTTTAGTTTCCACCCATTGCTTCTTCTCCTGCCCTCAGGTGCTTTGGAGAATAGCTTGACTCCCTCTTCTTTATGGCAGCCCCTGAGATATTGGAACATATCATGTCACCTCCAGTCCTTCTTTTCCTTAAACTAGAAATTCCCAATTCCTCCAACTCCTCTTCATATATTTTAGCCTCCAGGCTCCTAATCATCTTTGTTGCTCTTCTCTGCACTCTTTCCAGAGCCTCAATGTCTTTTCTATATCGTGGCAACCAAAACTGGATGAAGCATTCCAAGTATGGTCTTACCAAGGCATTATAAAGTGGTATTGCTTGAGGAGGGGGGAGAAGGTTTGAGGAGGAAACTTTAAGTTTAAATTTCTCTTGCACAAAATTCTGGATTCCCATTGAATAGCAATCCTGCCACTTGTGAATGGATGCTTGCTATAAACAACAACAAAACTTAAAGGAATGTTTTATTCTGCCTGGGATATCAGCATAAAAATTATATTTGAGTATTTCTTGTATTCTGGTGACAATCATCAATAAAAAAAATTAATTTGAATTTTGCAACTTTGGAAGTCCAGTATCCGTCAAGGACACATCTGAGCATATGCAGAGTTCTCTGAGAGAGGGTTTTTTCCTTGGGTTTTATGCTGAGCCTCAGGAATTCATATATCATAAAATAATGTGCAGTTTCTTTCTTAGAAGAGCTACACAGAGAGACCTTTTGAGCTTCAAAGCAGGAAATCAACGTGAGTCTCTGATGGGGAAAAAGCTCAGACTTGGGAGCCTCTTTTCTGACTCCGGATGCCTCAGTCCAGCCTCTCTCGGCCTTTCCTGAAGGCAGCTGCACTTCAGCCCTTTTAGCCAACATCTCCCTTCAGAAAAGGGGCTCCCAGACTCCTCCTGATTCTGGTCCTTTAGAGGGACTGGAAACAAGAGGAAATCTCTTTCTGGGGCTCAGCGTCATTTCTGCTCTTCTGCTGGAGAAAAGAAACAGGGAAGGCCTAAGAGAGGATCGGAGGGGATTTCATCAGGATCGGCCAAGTATTGGGATGGGATTCTGTCCTTTCCATCACCCGAAGTCACTTCTACGGTCTGGTCCCTGCAGCTTCACCTGCCTCAAACACTGGAAGGACCAGTGGATGAAAGCTCAGCTATGCTCACATCTGGACACATCTGGGGCCAGATTTCTCTCCCACCACCCTCCAGCCTGCCAGAGAGCCCAGCCTTCCCCTCCCTGCAGCCTCTCACCCTTCAGCTCCAAGTCCAGAGGCTCCTGCAAGCCGTCGTGCTCCACGTGGCACCGATAGCGGCTCCTCTCTTTGGGGTTGATCCGGATGCTGAGCCAGTAGTGGTAGGTCCCATCCGCGTTGGGGGCCAGAATCCCATGGAAGGTCTCTTCCAGCCATTCCTCCCCATCCCTCCTCCAGGAGACATCGATCTCCCTGGGGTAGAAGCCATCCACGCGGCAGACGTGCGTCTCCATCCCATCCTCCACCTCCGTCCGGCTGCTCACCGTCACCTTTGGGGTCTCTGCAGAAACGGCACCCCCAGAATTAACTCTGAGCCCCTCCAGAGCCTGGAAGGTGGGTGGGAAACTTGGAGGGGCAGGAAAATCTCCCATCACTTAGTTTTAACCCAAAGATTCACATTCCACACTTGCAGCCTCTCCAAGAGTTTTAGGAAATTATCCAGATCTGGAAAAGGCTCAACCAGAAGAACTCCTGATTTTGAGTCCTTCCCAGGGACTCAGCCTGAAAAACCTCCGGAAGCAAATGGAGGCTCCAAGGAAATTCCTCTCTGGCTGCTTTGAACTCTGATCCTGGAGGGATGAAGGACCCCAGGGGGGGAGGGGAGACCTAGGGGAGAGGGGGGGTCTACATGCAAGAGGGGCTAGAAGAGGAGGAGGGGGGTTCCCACCAGGGCAAACAGGCTAAAGACCAGGGACTCAAAGGGGCTGAATGTGTATAGGAGATCCAGCCATAAAGGAGGAAAGTCCAGCTGGATCCAGATGCTCACCTGTCCTCAGCAGAGTCTCCTTCCCATAGGACAGGTACTTCTCCAGCCACTCAATGCAGATTTCCTCCAGGTAGACCTTCTTACCCTCATTAAATCCTGGAATATTGTCCCATTTCCTCTTTAAGGTCTGGGCCTGGGGGACGGGAGCAACCCAGGTGAGGGCCTCCTTGTCGAAGGTGAGGAAGGTCTTCCCTTCGTAGCCAAACTGATAAAACCCTCCTTTGCTTCCATCTCTCTGGAGCTCACAGCCATACATCAGGTGCCATGTGTGAAGGCCTGAAAGACAGACAGGAGGATGGTTTGGGGAGTCCTGAAGATAGGCAGAGACCCCCCTCCCTGCAGTGACGTTGAACAGGCACTGACACCCCATTTCCTCCCAAGCACTCAAGGGAAAGAAGTCCCCATCAGTAATTGCCCTTTTCCCTTCCCTCGACCAGCATCCCTGCATTTCGCCCCCCCCCCCCCAGATGGAGCCCCTGAAGCTCCCCAGGAAAAGGGAATCTGGAAAAGCCAGCAGAGGATCCCAAGGGAGATTGAGAAAAGAAGGAGTCACAGAGAAACAGAAGGACGGAGACCCTTCCATCTTTCCTTCTGCCATTCCTCCGCAGGGGGAACTCTTGGGGGGAAAGGAAGAGATCCCAGAGAGGGAACAGAATCTGCAACTGCAAAGAGGGAATGAGAATCTTGTGGCCTCAAAGAGGATCTGCTCGATCTGGAAAATGCTTGCAGGGATCCCTGTGACCATAAATCATGTTCTACGTTCACAAATAGCACCAAGTCACAAGGGATGGTTCCCACTTTGGGCTAACCAGAAGCAAACCAAACGACTATTTTCCCCAGCAACAGCAGCAAGTGGCCCAGTCTGACCTGGAGACCCAAAGGGTTATTGATCTTTGAAATGAAGTTTGAAGCTTACAGGCTCTGGAAGGTCCTGGAGAAGATATTTCAACTTCAAGTGAACAGATTCTTGGATTTAAAAGAAAACTGAATGTTTGAAAAAACCAAAAGGAAATCCTGAATTGTTTCTACTCCTGTGTGGGCTTGAGAGGGAGGAAGGACGCCAGGAACCCTCGAATCTAAGGGAAAACCACCTGGAAGTAGAGTTGAACTAAACTGACCAGTCCTTTCCCTCCCTCTCCACACCCATGAATGACAGGTGAGGGGATCCTTTCTCTGCATCTTCTGCTCAGCCAGAGAACTTCCCTTTGGAGGAAGAGGAAGATCCTTGGGAGATCCAGTCTGAATCTGCCCTCAGGAGGAGATTCCCTGATCTCCCCACTGGAAAAATAGTCCTGGATTTCTGTCGAAGAAGAATCTCCTGCCATTCACAGGAAGGCACTAAATATTTGGCTGCAGTTTTCAACTTCTGAGAACAAATTCTGTCATTTCAGAAGCATCAAAAGCTAAGACAGAAATTGTCTTCTTTCCCTTGAAGATGAAACGTGTTCTTATCTCAGGTTTGGCACAGAATTGAATGTTTGTGCAGCAAAAAGAAAGCACAGGGATCACATTGAAAAGGCAAGTTTCGTTTTTGATGTTCAGTGTAAGAACGCTATTATTAATGCATCTCTACAGGTCTACGCATGAAACAATTCTGGCCCATCTCTGAGCCTGGATGTTCAGGGGTTTCCTGACATCTGAAAAATAGTTCAAGGGTTCCTGCAGGGTCCAAAGGTTCAGAAAGGCTGCTTTAGAGAGGCTAAATATGTATTTTTGTTTATAACTGCTGAGAAGAATATCAGAAATCATTTCTTCATGTCTTTTTTCTTCCACTGGTTTTATTTTCTTGTACTTTTTTATTTTTCTTTGATTGGTTTCCTTTCTATCTTTTATTTTATGTTACTTTCTATTCGTTTTTATCTTTTTAAAAAACAACTTTTAGTAAAAATCAGATAATTTTTTAAAAGGCTGACAGGACATCAGGGATCATTAAAATGGTATTGAAAACACAAGAGAGGGAAATGTTACATAAACCCTTTACATGAATCCAGGCAGAGCAACCACATCTGGAGTATTGGGTGCAGTTGTGGTCCAAAGGCCTCATAAAAGGAGAGGAGGGAGCCGGGGAAGGTCCAGAGGAGGCGACCCAGGCGATGGGAGGGGGGAAGCAGCCTTCCTTGGGGGGAAGGTTGGGACCTTTGGGGGCTCTTTAGCCTGGAAAGGAGGCTCCCCTCCACTCTGGACGCTCTCCTTCCTCCTTCCTCCACCAGGGGGAGCCTCTGGGTCCAGCTCTGATCCCCTGGGAGGCCAGCAGGGGGCCTGGAGGGATCTGGGGGGATCCTGGGGGATCTGGGGCAGGACTGGCAGAGCTCTGGGGTCTGCCTGGAGGGGGGGAGGGGGAAGGAAAGGGGGGAAGAATTGGGGGGGGGGCTGCACCTCCGTGGGACGAAAGGAGGTGAAACAGCTGATGTTTGTGGAGAAGGTTTTCCTCAGCCAAAAGGAGCCTTGAGCTACACACACATTTCCTTCCATCCCTTTTCCTAAATGAGGTTCCTTGGAGGGGAATCTTCTCCCCCCAAAGGTGGCAGAAGAAGGGAAGGGATGATGAAGACAGAGCCTCCCCCCAAATCCAGGGCAGCCCCTCCAAGAGGGCAGGGCAGGAGTTCAGCCTGAGGGACCAAGGAGGGGAAGCCATGAAGGGCCCCAAATGGAGGTTTCTTCCTTTCCTGTCTTTCCCCCTCAAGCCCATTGGGAGGATCCTGGACCTCTGACCCCCCCCCCCCCACAAGAGCCCCCCACCCCATTTGGGCCTCCTGGCCTCTCCTTCCAACTGGAGGATGAGGAGGAGCTCCTGGCGTTTGCCACCCCCCTCATTGCCCCCCAAAAAGGGGATGAAGGAAAGGGATCTAGTCTCCCCAGGTGGATCTGCACTTGATCCCCCATTTCTCTGGGGTGGAAACGGAGAGAAGGAGGAGGATCTACTTCCCCCAGGATCCACCTTCCTCCCCCACAGCAGGAGATCCACCAAGGACCCCCAACTGTCATGGGGGGAGGGGAGATTTCGGTCTCTTTTTACCTCCGTTTATATCAACCTCCAGAAAGAGAGATGGAGACATTTCAACACGTTTCCATTAACTGCAATGGGCAGAAAATGTCAGCTATGGAGACAAGGACAATCTTATATGGATTTGAAAAAGAAAATAAACATATATTAAAAAAGACTTTTCAAAAGGTGTGGAAGGAGCCTTTCCCTTTGAAGGGACCCCCCCTTTCTCCCCCTCTCTGGTTCCTGGGGAGGGGATTATGGGGCCGGAGGAGCCACCTGACCCATCACTCACCTATGCTCTGATTGTAGCGAATCCTCAGAGTCTCCAGGTGGTCTCTGAACA
The DNA here is from genome assembly GCA_029891615.1 of Natrix natrix natrix. Classification (NCBI taxonomy): domain Eukaryota; kingdom Metazoa; phylum Chordata; class Lepidosauria; order Squamata; family Natricidae; genus Natrix; species Natrix natrix. The sequence goes on along the minus strand of JAKRSK010005032.1, from coordinate 189,834 downwards.
ACTCCTCATTGCCACGTGATATCTGTGTCTCTGTGTGCCAGTATTGGGGGTCCTCCTTCCCCACCTTCTCCACCCAGGAGGCTCGAGGCTTCACCCTCCGGCTGTGGCTGTCATAGTGAACAAAGACCTGATCGTCCACGTAACCCAGAGCGACAAAGTGGGGCCGCTGCTCCTGACTGAGGTCCGAGATGGAGGTGGAGAAGTACTTCAGGGAGTGGGAGGAGGCGCCTGGAAGGGAGACAGAAGAGAAGAGTTAGGGGCTTCAGTCAAGGACCCGGATCCCATAGAGGCTCCCATCTGAGGCTCTGGGGAGGAAGAAGGAGGAGGAAGAGGAAGAGAGCTGGGGGGTGGAGGAGGAGGAAGGAAGGAAAGGAAGGGGGAGGAGGAAGGAAGGAAGGAAAGGAAGGGGGAGAGGAGGAAGGAAGGAAAGGAAGAGGGAGAGAAGGAAGGAAAGGAAGGGGGAGAGGAGGAAGGAAGGAAAGGAAGAGGGAGAGAAGGAAGGAAAGGAAGGGGGAGAGGAGGAAGGAAGGAAAGGAAGGGGGAGAGGAGGAAGGAAGGAAAGGAAGGGGGAGAGGAGGAAGGAAAGAAAGGAAGGGGGAGAGGAGGAAGGAAAGGAAGGGGGAGAGGAGGAAGGAAGTAAAGGAAGGGGGAGGAGGAAGGATGGAAGGAAAGGAAGGGGGAGAGGAGGAAGGAAGGAAAGGAAGGGGGAGAGGAGGAAGGAAAGAAAGGAAAGGGGAGAGGAGGCAGGAGGTGGAATGAGGGAGCGACTGAGAGGGAGAGAAGAAGCTTCTGGAGGGCCTGAAGGGTTGGAGGGCAGGGAAAGTGGGGGGTGAGAGAGGAGGGGAAGGTCTGGTCCCCCCAATTTCACCTGCCCCAATTGTGCCCTCCCCCCTTCCAGCAAGGCCTCCCTCAAACCCCCTTCTGGATTGCTCAGTCTCTGCCCCAAGGAGGCTGCAGTGGCCCCACAGGTAAAAGGGGGGATTCCACCCTCCCAGAAGCTCAAAAGCAGAAGGAAGCCCCACCTGGTCACCCCAACTTTTCATTCAGAGAAAAAAAATCACATCACTGGGGACCAAAATGGCTGATTAATAGCTGCAGATTTCATAAAACAGGAGAGGGGAAGAGGAAGGGGAAATCCGGGTGAGACCAGAGTCCCTTTTGACCCATGGAGGAAGCCTAAATATGGGGAGGCAAAAGGGGGGAGGGGAAGGGAGGGGCAATGAAGCCACTTAGCCTCCCAAATCTTCCTCCTGTCCCTCTCCCCCCCAGCTGGAAAATCCCCCTCCCCTCCCAGAGTTCGGCCATCTGAGCAGGAATTGGCCTTGAACCCAGGACTCAGAGGGGCTCCCCCTCCTTCCACAGGGAATCTCACTGGGATTATCCCCAGATTCCTTCATCTCAGCAACCCAGTTAGGGCCCTGAAACCATCATTCACGGAGGCTTTTCCTCTGAATCTCCCCCTTCCCTTTCCCCAGAAGATGCTCTGACCCTTGTCCTCCTCTGGGGCTCATCCTGCCCTTTGTCAGCCGAAAGAAAGGCAGAAATGCCCCTCAGCCTCCTCGGGAGGGGATTGGGATTCTGGCTCTCCATCCCTTCACAGGATCAGAGACTCTCAATGTAAAGGCCTAAATCAGAGTTTCTCAGACTCAGCCATTTGGACCTTCCTGCTCCTCCCCACAATCCCAGGCAGCTTCTCAGAGCTTTTGGGGAGAGGGAGCCCCAGATCCACTTCCTGCTCTGGAGAGATTCCAGGATCCAAAGGGATCAGAGCTTTTCTCCAACAGAAGGAGGGGGGATCGGACTCTCCGTGATCCAGAACCCTTGTTCCTTTCCCTTGTGGGGCTGAGCAATGAGGAAGCCTCAAGTCTGCCTGAAAGGAGAAACGTCTGAATGTAACGCAGGTTGGGCATCCTCACAATCATGAACCTCAAGTCAGAAGTGTCCAAGCAAGCCATTCATTTCACGCTCCCCATCCAGAGATTCTTCTCTTCTTCTGCCTCCAACCAGCCTATTTAATCCTTAAGATCCTGACAGATTTTCTTTCTGTCTTTTGAAAAGCTGCTGCCCTGATAGTTTCTCTGAGCAATCAACCAGGAACACCCCAAGGCCCCTTCCTGAATACTAAGGCATAATAACATCATAATACTAGATTTCATCTATTTTAATTCTGCCAATTGTCCCACATTGGGGGCTTCTGGAATGGAAGAAGGAACAGCTGAGGAGGCAAATGATCCCTGCCTGTCCCAGAAAAGAAAATTGGGGGGGATCTTGGGGTTTGGGATGGGGTGGGAGGGTGAGGATCCAGGAGAAAGTGAAAAGGAAGAAAGGGGAATCCTGAGGAAGGATATTCCAGGAGCCTTTCTCTCTCCAGACTCTTATCCTGCTGCATTCACACGGCAGCCTTATCCCCATCACTCCTTTACACCAGCCTCCGCCTCTGCCAATGCTGGGAACCGAGAAACAAGCCGGGTCCTCCCAGCACCAGGAGCCACAAAAAGACACAAAGCCCCCCCACCCCACGACTCCAAAGGCAGGAAAGAGGACCCAGGCGGAGGGGTTGGGCGAAGGCAGCCAGGAAGTTTGTGAACTGACATGATCACGTGCAAAAGCCGCTTTCCGACAATCTCCACTTTGGGGGAGGGAAAGAATTGGGCTTCAGGGCACCCAGGTAGACTTGAATGACAGCTGGAGGGTCCACCCTTGTCCTGTTCCCAGAAGGGCTCTCCTGGAGGGGGGCAACTTTGGAGCCTAATCCTAAAGTGGCCAGAGGGGGAGGGTGACCGGACTAGAAAGAGGACCGAATCAAGAGTCTCCTTCTGGGAATAAACTTTTGGGGGGGAGGAGAGAGACAGAGAGAGATTCCCTGGCTGATAAAATGGGAGACCCCCCCCCCCCCAAGGCCCTCGAAGGGACTCACCGAAGCAGCTCTCTCGTAGGGCGACCGCCACCAACGCCAGGAACAACCAGGGTGCAGAGCGGAGAGCCATCCTGGCCTCGATCCTTCACCTTCGATCCGCTCTCCGGAAGTCTCAGGCAAACCAAGAGGGGCTCCGGGTGGTCAACAACGCAACAATCCAGAGCCTGATGGCGATTGGGCGAACTCAACCAGTAGGAAAAAAGCCTACCCCTGTCGTCATTTTGCTAGGCAGACATCCAGGAGAGAGGCCTGGAGAGGAAAACGAAAGTTCCATGGGGAAATCCCCTTCCAGGAATTCCACTTCTTGGGGGAGGAGCGCAACGGCGAGGCTGGGAAAAGCAGGGGGTTTATCTGATCCTGGGGGGAGGAGCAGAGGGGAGGGGGAAGGGAGACCCGTCTCAGTGCCCCTCCCAGCCGGGGATCAGGGGCAGCTGCCAAAAAAGCCAAGGCGGTCTTGGGCTGCATCAACAGAGGGAGTACATCAAGATTAGAAGTCATAATGTCGGTTTATTTTGCACAAATGTGGCTACCCTTGGAATGCTGGGTACAACTCTGGTGACCACGATACAAAAAAGACACTGAGACCTTAGAAACTGCAGAGGAGAGCAACAAAAGTCCATAAAGGATCTGGAGGCCAAATCTTGTATGGCGAAGAGACTGAAGGAGGGAGGGATTTCTAGGCTCTGGCAGAGAAGAATCGGGAGGGGACGACACACACACACACACACACACACACACACACACACACACACGATAACTGCCTTGCAGAACTTGGGGGGCTGCCACATAGAAGAGGGGATTGTCTTCTTCAAAGCGAAGGGGAGGGGAGACCCCTCAGTGCCCCTCCCAGCCGTGGATCAGGGGGAGCTGCCAAAAAAGCCAGAGCAGCCCTGGGCCTGCATCAACGGAGGGAGAACATCAAGATCAGGGAAAGCGAAAGCACCTTGTATCCTGCACTAAGTGAGGCCACATTTGGGATACGGGGTTAATTCTGGTCACCTGGATACAAACAAAGATGCAGAGACCCTAGAAAGGGTGCAGAGAAGATCCACGAAGGTGATAAAGGGCCTGGAGAATAAATCCCATGACAAATGGCGGAGGGACCTAAGTGTGTCCAACTGATCCAAGGGAAGGATGGGGGGGGGGGGTGACGACACATGAGAACAGCCTCCCAGGATTTGAAGAGCTGACGTAGAGAAGAGAGGATTGGTTCATTCTTCAAAGCCCCAGAGGGCAGGACAAGAAACAAAAGCTGGGAGCTGCTTAAAGAGAGATCCAATTTCAGGAGAACTTTTCTGATATTGAGAATAATTACTCAGGGGAATAGTTTGCCTCCTGGAGTTGTGGGTCACTGGAGGTTTTTGAAAATGGACAAGGCAGCCATTTTGACGGGGATGGAGCAAGCTCTCCTGCTTTGAGCTGAGGGCTGGACTAGAAGACCTCTGAGGTCCCTTCCAGCCGGATGAATCTACTATGTTCCAGGTGAAGAACCCCAAGTGATCTTCGCTCTGGAATCTGGATGAAAAGCTTGTGTTGTATTTTCAAAGTGAAGACCCGTCTTTCTAGGGGAGAAGGTCAGAGGTATTAAATGCAGTGCATAAAATGCCTTATTTCCTTTTATTCTCTGGTGAAGACATGAATCTTGAGGAAGCTTCAAACTCTTCAGTTTCCCTAAAATAAACAAAGATGGCTGCTCTCTCCTTTGGTGGTTCTTCTGGGGAATCCTGGAACTAAAATAATAAGTCTCTTCTGGTTATAATCCTTGTTATTACGATGGCCAAATGTAGTCAATAATGAATGGATGCTCCTGCTTTTACACTTCCCATGACGTGCCAAGCATGAGTAAGATGCAGTGATTTCTTCAAGGCTTGAACCACCTCCTGCTCTCTTCTGAAGTCAGAAGGCTTCCTCTGAGCATGTACAGAGTAGAAATTAAGCTGGTCCTGGGGTGGAGCTATTCATTATTAATCACATGTTTAGGTACATATTATTTTTTCCAATCCTTCATTTCTTATAATCCTATTATTTGTACGAGATAATTTCCCTACTTATACAATTCTCATAATAATATTCATTACCTTACTACATTCCTAGCATACATTCAAAAATGATCATTATCTTACGCCACCTATAGAACAATTGTCCAACTTACGTAATTCTAGTATTCATAGACATTATTAAAGTACTTTCATAAAATATCTTATTTCACACTCCTTTTCTTTTCATTCTCCTTTATCCCACGTCTTTCACCCTCATCCATATTTTTAATCTTCTTCTTTTTGGGGGGAGGGTTGCCTCCCATACACTTCTTTTAGCTCATTTCTTCCATCTACTTTTAGATCTGTATTTTGACGATGGCTTCTAGCTTTCAGCCTTTCCCCTCATTGTTTTATTCTATGATTGCTTATTCTAACCTCTTTTTCTTCTCCCCAGCTATCTTCCTCTTTCTCCCATTACCTTTTCACTTCTTCTGAAAGATTTTCCTCCTGGCAGGAAGTGTTCTGACTGGGGTGTTATGTGAGAGGTGCCTGTCTGTTTCAATTCTAAACACCCAGAGGTTTGTTAGTTTCTTCATTTTCAATCACTTTCTCTATTTTATGGTCCCACCAGTCAATGTTCCCTCTAATTTTTTTCAGTGTGGGCGGAAAAGTATAGTGTTTGAGCGGCACATTTTCATGCCTGAGCACCTGAATTTTTTTCACAGATGTCACCCAAGACAACAACAAAATCAGTGGCTCTTAAGACTGGTGGACTTCAACTCCCAGAATTCTGAGAGTTGAAGTCCACCAAGGGCATCAATCATATTAGCCCAGGGATCTGCAAAATTGGCTCTTAAGACTGGTGGACTTCAACTCCCAGAATTCTGAGAGTTGAAGTCCACCAAGGGCATCAATCATATTAGCCCAGGGATCTGCAAAATTGGCTCTTAAGACTGGTGGACTTCAACTCCCAGAATTCTGAGAATTGAAGTCCACCAGTCTTAAAACAGCCAACTTTGCAGACCCCTGTGTTAGCCCAAAGCCTGGTGCTGGGCGGGCCTTGCTCCCCCATTGGTGGATCCCCAAGAAGCAAGGAGGGAGAAAAAGAGACGGAGGCCAAGGAGCTTCTTCCCCCCCCCCTCAAAAATCTTATCAGGGAGCTGGCGGGCAGTAGCAAATTAGCTGATCACCCGGCACGTGCGGAAAGCGAGGTTTGACCGGGTGGGGCAGTGAAACTCCAGGGCTCTCTGACCTAATTCCCCATGAGAACTGTTGCCTCCGAAGCGATATTTTGCTCCAATATTTTGAACCTTTAAGTGCCCCTTTCCCTTTTTTCTTTTCAACCCAAAATGATCAGGGAGGATCCTGAAGTCGGGCGGGGCTGAGAAGCGAGGAGGCAGAAAAAGAGACGGAGGCCAAGGAGCTTCCCCCCTGCCCCCTCTCAGCAAAAATCTAACCGGGGAGCCGGGCGGGCAGTAGCAAATTAGCCGATCACACCGCGTGATCAGTTAATTTGCTACTGCCCACGCGGTGTTAAAGTGGAATAAAATATGGATTAAAAATATAAGAATGAAGACGTGGCATAAAAGGGACAGTTGGAAACTTGCTTAAAGGGACAGGGAAATGACATCAGCCCTCAAACCACAACACGTTCCAGTAAAAGTCCCTATGTCAAAAGTCCAAAACCACAAGGTTCAAATAAAGTTCGTTAATGACACGTAGCCCTTACCTGTAACAAAAGGAGAAGTAAGACCCCCATCTCCTTATAGGGCTTTTTCCCCAAGGTAACCAATAAGAAATGAGTTAAGTGTTTCCGTGTTACACTGTCTTTGAGAATGTATAAGAATGCGTGCTTCGATAATAAAGATTGTTCAGAATTTCCAATGCTAGCTATGTGCTTGCTTTCTGAACCTGGCTGCCAAATAAACTTTTCCTGTATCCTGAGAAGTCTAAGCCTGTCATTTTCTGCAACACTCCAAGGTCCCTTCCAACTCTACTATTGTATTGTATTGTATTGTATTGTATTGTATTGTATTGTATTGTATTGTATTGTATTTCCTTCCAGGTCAGGTGAAGGTCTCTCTTTCGTGCAAGGACACAACCGGGAAGCCTCCTTGGCATCGAGTCCAGAATGGCCCATCGCACCTTCTGTCAGGATGGGTTTTGAGGGCCAGCCTGGAAAACAGGCCTCACCTATCAGCCAAATACTAAGCGGCCTGACTCAGTTTGTATTTTCTGATTAAGAAAGGCTTGAAGGGAGCTTACTAATTCAGGTGGTGGCAGGTAGAAGTCCTCATCACCTGAAGCAAATGAGTTCGGGGATCTTTCGTATTTACCTCCCCTTGAAAACACCTTTCCCAATGAATGAATGGAAGGCAGGGCAAAGAGAGGCCTTTCCCAGAACAGGCATATTCCTAGAAAGCTCCAGCATGGCTTCCCCGCTCAAGGCCCTCCGGCTGGGATCCAGCGAGGCCCCATTCCTCCTCTGGGAAATCCAGAGTCGCCTCTTCAAAAGGAACAGAGCTCTAGAAAAAGAGGGAAAATCTTCCTTAGTAGACAATCCTGTGGCAGAATTGTAAGTCATCTCATCATGCAAAACAGGAAACGGGGCTCTGCAAAATACTAAACGGGCATTTCTTGCAGGGCAGAGTTATGCTGGATGACCACATCATCACAATCATGTCATTGTGTGCTTTTTATTGTGATTTTTCTCCCTGAAATATTTAAGTTTGTTTTTCAACTGAATTGTATACCTTATATGCTACATTAAATAAAGGTGGAGGGGAAATTGTGAAGTGCTTTATCTTGGTCGGATTTCCCTTCTTCTTGTGCCGTATCCGTCATCGGACATTGGCGGTCACTTTGGCAATCCTCGTTTGCCTTCAGTCTTTTCCTGGAGGATGAAGTGAAGGATGCCGCATTTTTCTGGGTGTCGCATCGCAGGTTCAAAATATTCTAACTTTTGCTTTTTAACGGCTGTGATGATTTCCCTTGGCTTTCCCAGGCGGCTTAAACACCTCCTCATTTCTGATTTGGTCAACCCAGTTTATACCTAGCAGCCGCCTGTAAATCCACATTTCAAAGGCTTCTAGTTCCTTCAAGTGGTTTTCTGTCATAGAGCAACTCTCTACTCCCTAGAGCAGGATAGAAAAGATGTAACATCTGGCAAGCTTAATTTTCAGACTTAGGCTTCCCCTACATTTTAAAAAACTGGCATTTTAACAGGGGTGGATAGACTTTTTCTATCCCGTGTAATCTGGTTTCCTCGTTGATTTTCCTTATTGGAGGCCTCTAAGAAGGTCATAAATAACATGACCACAGGGATGCTCTAGAGTCACAAGTGCAAGGACCGGTCATAAGTCACTTTTTTCAGCAATGTTGTCACTTTGAATGGTCACTAAATGAATGGCCATTAACTCAAGGACTACTTGTAAAGACAGGGAAGTCCAGGCATGGCTCAATTTACCTTCACTCGTTTGGCGACTGTTCCAGATTATGGCAGCACTGAAAACACTAAGTGGTCCTCACACTTGCGACCATCACAAAGTCCCCGCTGTCACATCATTGGGATTTCAGGTGCTTGGCAATTGTCACACACTTATAATGATGGTCCTGAGGTCACATGACTGCCATTTGTGACTTTCCCTTCCAGCTTCCAACAAGCAAAGCCAATGGGGAAGCCGGCAGGGAAAGTCAGTGTCATGTGATGTCTTGCTTAACGACCAGGGAGTTTCACTTAATGACCACACTGCTTAATGACATATTTTCCAGTCTCCTATGGTGGTCCTAGGTGTAAGAGGATTACGTGTAAGAACAGTTTGGGATGCATACAAAGCTTTTATAACGAGGATAGTTTAACATAGCGGGAGATTTTTTTAAAAAAAGGAAATGTTTAAAAATACCCAGACAGGACAACAATTACCCACCAAATTAAACTTCACAGAGGCAATTATCTATGAAGGTTAATAGATAATCAGAGAGTTGACTTATAAATAGTGCGTGTATTATTAGTAAGAAAAATGGAAATAAAGATAAATTATGAAAAAAAGAAAAAAGGAATTTTGCCTTTCCAACTCTGCTGGGAAAATGGTAGACATATAAGTTGGGACAAAGAAAAAGAAAAGAAAGTTTACCTATTAAAAGGAGAGCAGGAACGAGATCCTATTGGTCATTGCCTAGCAAGAGTAAACATTCCAATGAGGGACAGTTGGCTGCAGCCTATAAGATGATATTGGGCTGCAGCCAACTGTCCTTCATTGGTATGTTTACTTTCTGCTGGGAACAACATTTAGCTTGGGTGTGTCTGAATTTCACTCTTGAACCTGCTGGCAACCAGCTGGCAACAGCTGGCTCTTGGACCAACTTGGATGAGTTTTGTAAGCTTCTCTTTGAAAAACATGTTTTCCCGCACCAACTTATGAGTTTGTAACTGGCTGACAAATCATACCGAGGTGTAGTCCTCTATGGAATACATTGACATGGAGGGAAGAAAGCAGTGGGATATGTCAAGTTTTAGGTCCAGTATTCTTCAATATCTTCATAAATGACTTAGTTCCGAAGGGGAATTCATCAAATTTGCAGAGGACACCCAGCTGACAGGAATAGCCAACATCCCAGAAGCTCAGGATCCAAAAGGACATTGGGCCCTATCTAAGAAAATGAAATTCAACATAGACAAAAGTACGGTTTTATACTTAGGCAAGTCTATGGAGATCTCCGTCAACCAGGACATGGTTGTTCCAAAGGAGCTCTGAAGAAGCTTCTTGGATGAGAAGTGAAAGGTCTTCAAAGAAAAACCAGAAAGTTCAGTTGCCTCTTGAAAAAGCTCCTTTGGGACATACTTAGGCAAGAAAAACAGACTTGGCGAAACTGTGAGATGGATCTTGGAGAGGACAATCACTTAAATATGAGCCAGCCATGTGCAGCAGCAGCCAAAAAAGCCAATGCAATTCTAGGCTGCATTTAATAGTATCACAATTATGTCAACTTCTAGTACCACTTTACAAAGCTTTAGTAAGACCACACTTGGAACACTGGATCCAAGTCTGGTCACCCCAAGATAAAAAAAGATGTTGAGACTCTGGAAAGAGTGCAGAGAAGAGCAACTAGAATGATTAGGGGGTTGGAGTCTAGAGGCTAAAACATACAGTATGATTGCTGTAGAAATTGGGCATGCCTAGTCTAATGAAAAGAAGGACTAGGGACATGATAGCAATGTTCCAATATTTGAGGGGCTCCTACAGAGATGAGGGGATCAAACTATTTTCCAAAGCACCAAAAGGTAAGACAAACAATGGATGGAAACTATCCAAGGAGAGAAGCAGTCTAGACCTAAGGAGAACTGTGAAAGCAAACAACAAATGGAACAGAAGTTGCCTTCAGAGGTTGTGGGTGCCCCATCACTTCAAAAAGAGATTGGATGTAAAACGCAGAGGTATTTAGAAGACATTATATTCGTGAGGCTTTGTTGTTAAATTGGGAGAAGATTGAAAAGGCAACATTATTTAAAAATTCCAGTCTGGTTATCAACTATTGAAGCATTTTCATATCCAATAACATACAAAAAGGAACAAACAGTTAGATATGGTGAAATGTTGAATGCAGAGGGTGAACTTAAATCTATGCAAGAACCGGAACAGCAAGGTATAAAGATGAACTGGTTTTCATATGTGCAAATACAGTCTAGATATGATAAAGATCTTAAAATGGAAGGTTTCCATGATAAAATGACTGACTTAGATAAAATTTTGACGGGCATTGATGAAAAGATAATAAAAAAAACTATATGGATATTTGTTAGCGGTTAAGCTAGAACAAGTTAAAGAATCTATGATTGCTTGGGGGGAAAATTTTTGGATATGGGATTGATTTAGAGAATTGGCAGAAATTGTGGTCTCAAAATTATAAAATGACAATGTCAACAGCATATAAAGAAAATGTGTGTAAGATGTTTTACAGGTGGCACTTATCCCAAACGAGAATAGCAAGAATGTTCAAGAATAAATCGGAAAAGTGTTGGAAATGCCTTCAGATACCGGGCTCATATTACCATATGTGGTGGACTTGAAAAGAAGCTAAAAGATATTGGACTAAAATCCACAATTGGTTGGAAAAAATGATACAAAAACATATAGACTTTAAACCAGAGCTTTTTTTTATTGGGAATTATACCAGAAACATACAATAGAGAACTGAAATATTTGATTGTAAATGTGTTAACAGCAGCTAGAATCGTATTTGCTAAAAATTGGAAAAATGAGAAAATACCAACGCAGGAGGAAGCTATTCACAAAATAATGGAATGTGCTGAAATGAGTAAATTGACATTTGAAATTATAGAACAAGAGGATAAACAATTTTATAGGATATGGGACGTATTCTATCAGTGGTTGGATTAAAAAAAACATGGAAATGAAAGATATCAGAAAATGTTGTAAATGTAAAAATAATAGAATGATAAAGAAATATAAACAGATTTTATTATTGAAGACATTTAGGATAATGTTATGAATTGTTATAGTATAAATGAACCCAATATCTACTATATCTAGTTTAAAATGAAGATATAATAGTGATAGTCAACCAAATGAGACATAATAACAATAAGATATTTAAATATATTTGACTTGATAATACCTGATTTTATATAAATGGTAAGTGATGACTATGGAAAGAATGCACAAAAACCTTGTAACCAATCGACACACTGTTCCTAATGGAAAATGATTTTATCTTTGTTTTGTCTGTTTAAAAATTAAAAATAAACTCTTTTTTAAAAAAAGAGACTGGATGATGACTTCTCTGAAATGGTATAGGGCCTCCTGCTTGAGCAGGGGTTGGACTAGAAGACCTCCAAAGTCCTATTTGATATCTGTCCACCCCATCAGCTCTTAAAGAAGTATGTTGAGGGTCTTGGCTGTTAAGGAGTCACAAGTAGTGGGATCCAGGAGATGGGCCTTTTCTGCTGTGGTAGCCATCCTGGATATCCTCCTCTTAAGGTCTCTTAAAATAAGCTTGGGTGGATAAGCTTTGGGATCTCAAGCAATGGGGCTGCATTGCTGATCATATCCTTCCTTCCTTCCTTCCTTCTTGCATAATGTTTTTCATGTTTTTTATTTTATTTTATGACACAGAGTCACGTTTTAGAGACAGGTGGCTGTATAGATATGAGGTATCAATCAATCAATCAATCAATCAATCAATAGTTCTGTCTTTGCAGGAGAATAATAGGAATTAGGGAATTAATGTCTTACATTTGGTAAGTTGATGTTTCTCTCCCCCCCCCCAAAGAAAAAAAAGATACGTCTTCATCTTGAAACTGCCACAAGAGCCTTTGAGCGTTTTCATCCAGAGTGAAGATCATTTGGGGTTTCTGACCTAGAACGTAGAATCATTCAAATCATTCAAAGGGACCCAGGAGGCTTTAGGTAGGCCTGCTAGGCCCAAAACAGACTGCGGGGGTGGTGGGTGGTCACGCGTGGATGTGCAGGGGATGTGGGGGGGGACCATGGGAGGTTATGCGCAGGGGGGGCAGGATTTTGTGTGCGCATTGCATTACAGGTGTGGGCATGCACACGCGTTTGGTACGTGACAATATAAAGGTTAGCCATCACTGCTCTAATCCTTTCCAGGATTAAGTGTAAGAAGAGTTTGGGATGCTTCCAAAGTTTTATAAGAGGATAGTTTAATGTAAAGGTAAATTTAAAGAGAAAAGGCAAGAAGAAAACACAAGTGGTTTTGGATGAGATTTTTTTTTTAAAGGAAGGGTTTAAAAATTCCCAAACAGAACAACTATTACTCACCAAATTAAACTTCCACAGAGGCAATTGTTTATGATAATAGATAATTAGTTGACTAATAAATAGCGTGTGTATTGTCAGTAAGTGAAATGGAAATAAAGATGAATTATGAATAAAAGAAAAAAGAAATTTTAGCTTTCCAACTGTGCTGGGAAAATGGTTGACATGTAAGTTGGGCAAAGAAAAAGAAAAGAAACTAAAATTTACCTGTGAAAAGGACAGCAGGAATGAGAACCTATTGGCCATTCCTAGCAACAGAGTAAACATTCCAATGAGTTGGGCTGCATTTTTCTCTTTGCTGGAAACAACATTTAGCTCAGGTGTGTTATGACTTTTACTCCTGAGCCCTGGACCTGCTGACAACCAGCTGGCCCTTGGACCAACCAGTTTATAGATGGGTGGCTGTAAAAAAATGAGGAATATACCAATAATTCTGTCTTCACAGGAGAATAACAGGAAGTAGGGAATTAATGTAATATATTTGATAAACTGACATCTCCCGCCCCCCGCAAATAAGATAGGTCTCCAGATTGAAGCTGCCACAAGAGCCTTTGAGCGTTTTCACCCAGAGGGAAGATGGGAAGATCACTTGGGGTCTCTGATCTGGAACCTAGAATCATTCAAAGGGACCTTGGAGGTCTTCTAGTCTAACTCTCGGTTCAAGGAAGGAGAGACGTTATATATACCATCCCAATCAAATGGTTGTCCAGTCCATTTCTGAACATCTCCAGTCATTGAGCACCTACAACTCCAGGAAGGAAGCTATTCCAGGAGGAATTGTTTTCACTGTCCCTCTATTGTGCCCCTCCCCTCCAGCCCCAAATTATCCCCCCCCCCCGCTTTTCCCAGCCCAGCAGTTCTGCCCCTCCCTGCCCAAAGAGACGGAGTCCCTGGAAGGTTTTCCTGAATGAACTTTCGCTTTCCTCCCCCCCCCCCACCGCCCCTCTCACCTGTTCAGCCTGGACGTCTGCCAAACAACTATGCCGACAACTAAATACGCTTTCCTTCCCCTTTACTAGTTGAACTTGGCCAATCCCCAGCCTGCTCTGGATTGTTGCTCTGTTGATCAAGGGGGCAGGTTGTTGCTGTTTTTTTGGTCTGCGATTTCCTGGCAGCGTGGCGCAGGTTGAGGATCGCGGCCAGGATGGCTCTGCGCTCTGCGCCCCTCTTGCTCTTGGTGTTAGTGTTGGTGGCCCTCCGGGAGAGCTGCTTCGGTGAGTCCCTTTGTGGTCATCGGGGGTTCCTCCCCCTTTTTCTGCTAGTAGGAAATCTCTCTCTTTCTCCCCCCTTCCCCCTCTCCAAAAAGATTATTCTGAAAAAAGGATTCTTGATTCGGTTGCCTTTCTAGTCCGCTCTGGATGTTTTCAGAACAGGCCTTAAAGCCTGATGGGACTCTGCTACCCCCCCCCCCCCAGCCCAGCCCCTCTGGGAACAGGACAAGGGTCGCCCCTCCAGCTGACAGTCCAGTCTACCTTGGCGACCCCAAGCGCAGTTCTTTCCCTCCCCCAAAGTGGAGGTTGCTGGAAAGCAGCGTTTGCAGGGGATCAGGTCAGTTCACTCACTTCCTGGCTGCCTTCGCTCAACCCCCTCCGCCTGGGGCGTCTTATTTGGGGGGGAGGGGGGGCTTCGTAGTTTTTTTTTCTGGATACTGGGAGGACCCAGCCCATTCCTCAGAATGCTTGTGTGTTATATGCCAACTGAGAGGTTGTGGCAATGGAGAAATTAGGTTCAGGTTGCGGTGTGTGAATGCTGCAGGGTCGGAGTCTAGGGAGGAAAACCCCTTGGAATAATAATCTTCCTAAAGATCCCTTTTTCCTTAATTTTCATTTTCTCCCCTGTATCCCATCCTAAAGCCCAACAACCCCAGAGCTGTTTTTCTGGGACTAGGCAGAGATTTGCCTCCTCAGATGTTCCTTCTTCCATTTCGGAAGCCCCCAATTAGAGACCGTTTGCAAAATTAAAAATACAGGTGGTCCTCGATTTACGTCCACGCCTGAACCCAAACATTCGGTTGTTAGGTGAGACATTTGTCTTATGTGAGCTTTGCCTCATTTTACGAACCGTTCTTGCCTCCGTTGTTAAGTGAATCTGGCTTCCCCATGGACTTTGCTTGCCAGAAGGTCACAAAAGGGGATCAAGTGTCCCTGGGACACACCAACCGTCATAGATATGAACCAGTTGCCGAACATTTGAATTTTGATCAGGTGATCATGTGGATGCTGTGAAAAGCGGTCATAAGCCACTTTTTTCAGAGCCATTGTAACTGAACGGTCACTAAATGAACTGCTGTAAGTCGAGGACTACTTGCATTTAAAATGTATTGTTTCTTTTCTTTTATGTACACTGAGAGCATATACACCAAAGACAAATTCCTTGTCTGGCCAATCACACTTGAATTCTGTTCTATTATATTATATTATATTATATTCTATTCTATTCTATGCTACTTTATTATATTATTCTATTCTATTATTCTATTCTACTATTCTATTATTCTATTATTCTACTCTATTCTACTCTATTCTATTCTAATTCTACATTTCATTATTCTATTCTAATCTAATTCTACATTCCATTATTCTATTCTATTCTAATTCTACATTCCATTATTCTATTCTATTCTATTCTAATTCTACATTCCATTATTCTAATCTAATCTAATCTAATCTAATTCTACATTCCATTAATCTAATCTAATCATCTAATCTAATCTTCTAATCTAATCTAATCTAATTCTACATTCCATTATTCTACTCTATTCTACTCAGTTGCTGAGAATACACATTTTAAGTTACAAGCAGGGCTAAGCTTGGCAATTACATGCTCTAATTCCGTGATGGCGAATCTATGGCATGCGGGCATGAGGAGCCGTTGCCCCGCTCAGCTCCATTGCACATGCCTCCTGCCGGCCAGCTGGTTTTCAAATCTCTGCCACCCATACCCGTTTTTGGTCCCAGGAGGCTTTAGGAAGGCCTGCTAGGCCCAAAACAGACTGCGAGGGCGGTGGGTGGTCATGCGTGGATGTGCAGGGGACGGGGATGGGGGAGCATGGGAGGTTATGCGCGGGGGACGTTAGTTGACTAACAAATGGCGTTTGTGTTATCAGTAAGTGAAATGGAAATAAAGATGAATTATGAATAAAAGAAAAAAGAAATTTTAGCTTTCCAACTCTGCTGGGAAAATGGTTGATGTGTAAGTTGGGCAAAGAAAAAAAAAGAAACTAAAGTTTACCTGTCAAAAGGACAGCAGAACAGAGGTACTATTGGTCATTGCCTAGCAACAGAGTAAATGTTCCGATGAGTGACAGTCGGCTGCAGCCTATACAAGAGGTTGGGCTGGCTTTATTCTCTTTGCTGGAAATAACATTTACCTTAGTGTGTTAGGACTTTTACTCCTGAAGACCTGCAGGCAACCAGCTGGCTCTTGGACCAATCATTTTAGAGATGTGTGGCTGTAAAAATATGAGGAATATACAAATAATTCTGTCTACACAGGAGAATAACAGGAAGTAGGGAATTAATGTCATATATTTGGTAAACTGACACCCCCCTCCCCCAAATAAGATAGGTCTCCAGATTGAAGCTGCCACAAGAGCCTTTGAGTGTTTTCGCCCAGAGTGAAGATCATTTGGGGTCACTGATCTGGAACCTAGAATCATTTTTTTTTCAAAAATGTTATTGGTTTTTGTACATTTATGGGGAAAGGTAAGGGGGATATATAAAAAAATTTAGCAGCTCCCACACTAGTGATAGAAATCCATCCAAAACACAATTATTACAGTCTTAAAAACAAAATATAAAAGATAAGCAGAAAACAAGGTCTTATTTATATTGTCAACCATGTGTTCATTCATTTTCCATTGTCACTTTCTAGAATATCACCAATTACTGTTATTTCAAATACTTTTATTTTTGTGACCTGAGCCTTTTCGATATTGCTCCTTCCTTGTCCCCAGAGGAAGCCTCAGCCCCCCCTCCCTCTTATCTTGCACCTTGCTGTCCATTCCACTACCTTCGCTGTGTTCCTCCTCTAGGAGGGAGAGATGCTTTTTAATGAAGGCTTCCGCCTCCTGCACTGTATTAATTCTAATCCTGCTTCCCTCCCAGAAGATCAACATTCCCTCTGGCAATAACCATCTAAACCAAATTCCTTATTGTATAATTTCTTTGATAAGGAGGACTACTTCCACCTTCTCTCTCTTATGTTTTTTGGAATCTGCTTAAGGATGGTAATATGTTCATCTTTATATTTCAATGGTCTCTCCCTTTGGGTCCCAAGCACCTCATCCTTTGTGGTCCTCCTGAGGAATTTAACATGCACCTCCCTTGGAACATTATGACTTCTAGCATATGCTGAATTTATCCTATAAACTAGGTCCATATCCCACCACAGCTGTTTTTTATCTCTCTTAATATAATCTGCTAAGATCATACTCATAATATCCTTAAGGTCTTCATTTTCTGTCTCTGGTAGGTTCTGGAATCTAAGAAAAAAGGACATGCTTTCAAATTCGATTTTTGCCAAAAAGTTTTCCAGGTCTACATTTCCCTTCCGGATTGCTTTAATCTTTTCCCCCAGCCCAGCCGCTCCCTCCTCCAACACCACAATTCTCTGTTTATTTTCTGCAATATGATGTTTAACATCTCTGAGTTCCTTTTTAAGCTCTGTCATTTCTTTTTTCAATTCATTTTGGCCCCTCATAAGTTCTTGAAACATTTGGAAGACAGATAGTTCTTTTTGGCCCTCTCCAGTCCCCTCTTGCTGCAACAATGAGGTAATTTTCGTTTGTTGCATACTCGGACGGGAGGAGGCAGATGAGGGGGCCGAAAATGACTTGCCCGTCGGTGGACTCTTAGGCCCCTTTGTTTAAAATTCAGAAATGTATATAAGTCTTTTCCCAAGAAGATGGCGCCCAAGGATTGCGCAACTGTGCTGATCCCAAGATGTAAGAGCTAGAGGTGGGTTTGGATTACCAAATTGGGAACTGTATTATCAAGCAGCGGTATTAACTTGGATGAAGGAATGGATTGTATTGAGAAATACAAGACTTTTGACATTAGAAGGATATCATTTGCAAGCATGCCTTTTTGTGGTATGGTAAAAGTTAGATATGTGGTTACTTCCAAAGACATTACAGAAATGGATTATTAATAATATGAGAAAGAGTAAAAGAGAAACATTGTTTAGAAATACGAATGTGGCTTTCAACAATGGAAGTATTGACACATCCAAATATTAGTAACATGAAGAACATTATTAGATATAAAGATATCTTAACAGAAAGGAGGAACTAAAACAAAAGGAATAATTGGAAGAACAAGGGATTGATTTAGGTTGGTTTTCGCAACGGCAAATAAAAGCAAGGTATGAAAAAGATAAGAGGGAATATTGTTTTAACCTGGGAAGCTCAGAGCTGGATAAGATACTGATGGGAACAGAATAAAAAATAATTAAGAAATTGTATAGTTATTTATTAAGAATTAGACTAGAAGAAGAAGTGGTCAAGGACACTATGTTAAACCGGTCAAAGAATTTTGGTTACATGATTGAGCTAAAAAAATGGCAGCAACTATGGGAAAGAAACTATAAACTAACCATGTCAACAGCCTATAAAGAAAACTTGTATAAAATGTTTTACAGGTAGCACATGACACCAGAAAAACCAGCTAAGATGTTTAAAGATAAATCAGTGAAAGTGTCAACAAGCAACAGGTTCATACTATCATATGTGGTGGACATGTGCAGATGCAAGAAACTATGGGAAACTATGGCTCCGCCCTGCCCAGTCTCTGCTTTCCACTGTCCCAGCTTGCCACCCCTACTCCCTTCCCTGCGGCCCGCAGCCCTGCCACGCTTGCCTGCCTTCCACACGGCCTTCCTGGTGCCCCCCTTCCTTCCTTCCTCCTCTCCCACTTTCTTTCCTTCCTTCCTCCTCCTCCCCATTCCTTTCCTTCCTTCTCCTCCCCCCCTTCCTTTCCTTCATTCCTCTTCTCTCCCCTTCCTTCCTCCTTCCTCCTCCTCCCCTTCCTTTCCTTCCTTCCCCTCCTCCCCCTTCCTTTCTTTCCTTCCTCCTCCCACTCTCGCCACATCCGCCCCCTTACCCTTTCCTGTCCTTCCTCCTCTCCCACTTCCTTCCTTCCTTCTCCTCCTCCCCCTTCCTTTCTTTCCTTCCTCCTCTCCCTTCTTCCTCTCCTCCTTCTCCCCCTTCCTTTCCTTCCTTCCTCCTCCTCCCCCTTCCTCTTTCCTTCCTCCTCCCACTTCCTTTCCTTCCTTCCTCCCCCTTCCTTTCCTTCCTTCCTCCTCTCCCCCTTCCTTCTTCCTTCCTTCCTCCTTCCCTCCCTCTTCCTCTTCCTTCTCTCCCTCTCCTCCCTTCCTTTCCTTCCTCCTCCCCCTTCCTTCCTTCCTCCCCTCCCTCCTCCCCCTCCTTCTTCCTTCCTCCTCTCACCTTCCTTTCCTTCCTTCCTCCCCCTTCCTTCCCTTCCTCCCCTCTCCCCCTTCCTTTCCTTCTTCCTCTTCTCCTCCCTTCCTTTCCCTTCCTTCCTCCTCCTCCCCTTCCTTCTCCTTCTCTTCCTCCTCCTCCCCCTTCCTTTCTTCCTTCCTCCTCTCTCCCTTCCTTCTCCTCCTCCCTCCTCTCCCCCTCCTTTCTTTCCTTCTCTCCTCTCCACTCCTCTTCCTTCTTCCTCCCCTTCCTTCCTCCTTCCTCCTCTCCCTCTCCTTTCTTCCTCTCCTCCTTCCCCTTCCCTTTCCTTCCTTCCTCCTCTTCCCCTTCCTTTCTCTCCTTCCTCCTCCTCCCCCTTCCTTTCTTCCTTCCTCCTCCCCCTCTCCTTCTCCTTCTTCCTCCCTCTTCCTTCCTCTCCTTCCCTCCTCCTCCCCCTTCCTTTCTCCTCCTCCTCTCCTTTCTCTCCTTCCTCCCTCCCCCTTCTTCTCCTCTCCTCTCCTCTCTCCCCCTTCCTTTCCTTCCTTCTTCCTCTCCCCCTTCCTTCTCCTTCCTTCCTCCTTCCCCCTCCCTTCCCTTCCTCCTCCTCTCCCCCCTCCCTTTCCTTCCCTTCCTCCTCCCCCTTCCTTTCCCTCCCCCCCTCTCCCTCTCTCCTTTCCTTCCTCTCCCCTCTCCCCCTTCCTTCTCCTTCTTCCCCTCCTCCCCCCTTCTCCTCCTTCCTCCTCTCTTCCCTCCTTCCTTCTCCCTCTCTTTCTTCTCCCTTCCTTTCCTCCTTCCTCCCTCTCCCCCCTTCCCTCTTTCCTTCCCCTCTCCTCCTCTCCTCTCCTCCCCCCTTCCTTTCTTCCCCCTTCCTCCTCTCCCCCTTCTCTTCCTCCTTCCTCCTCCCTCTTCCTTCTCCTTCTTCCTCCTCTCCCCTCCTTTCCTCCCTCCCTCTCCCCTTCCCTTTCCTTCCTTCCTCCTCCCTCCCCCTCTCTTCTCCTTCCTTCCTCCTCTCTCTTCCTTCCTCCTCCTCTCCCCCTTCCTTCCCTTCCTCCCTCTCCTCCCTTCCTCTCCTCCTTCCTCCTCTCCTCTTCCTCCTCTCCTCTCCTCCCCTTCTTCTCCCCTTCCTCCTCCCTCACTCCTCCTTCCTCCTCCTCCTCCCTCTTCCTTCCTTCCCTCCTCCTCCCCCTTCCTCCCTCCTTCCTCCTCCTCCCCCTTCCTTTCCTCCTTCCTCTCCTCCTCCCTCTCTCCTTCCTCCCCTCTCCTTCCTCTTCCTCCTTTCCTCCCCTTCTCCTTCCTCCTCTCCCCTCCCCTTCTCTTCCTCCTCCCCCTTCCCTTTTCCTTCCTTCCCTCCCCCTCCTTCCTCCTCTCCTCCTCTCCCTCTTCCTTCCTCTCCTCTCCTCCCCCTTCCCTTCCTCCTTCCTCTCCTCCCCTTCCTCTTCCTTCTTCCTCCTCCCTCCTTTCCTCCTTCCTCCTCCCCCCTTCCTCCTTCCTTCCTCCCTCCCTTCCTTTCCTTCCTTCCTTCCTTCCTCCCCCTTTCTCTCCTCTTCCTCCTCCTCCTCCCCTTCCTTTCCTCCCTCTCCTCCCTCCTTTCCTCCTTCCTCTCCTCCTCCCTTCCTTCTCTTCCTCTCCTCCTCCTCCTTCCCTTTCCTCCTTCCTCCCCCTTCTCTCCTTCCCTCCTCCCTCTCCCCTCCTTCCTCCTCCTCCTTCTCCTCCTCTCCCCCCTCCTCCTTTCCTTCCCTCTCTCCTCTTCCTTCCTCTCCTCCCTCCTCTCCCCCTCTCCTTTCCTCCTTCCTCCTCTCCCTTCCTCTTCCTCCCTCCTCTCCCTTTCCCTTCCTTCCTCCTCTCTCCCTCCTTCCCCTTCCTCTCCTCCTCCCCTCTCCTCTTCCTTCCTCCTCTCCCTCTTCCTCCTTCCTCTCCTCTCTCCTCCTCTTCCTTCCTTCTCCTCCTCCCTTCCTCCTTCTCTCCCCTCTCTCTCTTCTCTTCCTTCCTCTCCTCCCCTCTCCTTCTTCCTCCTCTCCCTCCCTCCTCTTCCTTCTCCTCCTCCTTCCTCTTCCTCCCTTCCTTTCTCCCCCTCTCCTTCCTCCTCCCCTCTTCCCCCTCCCTTCTCTTCCTTCTCCTCCCCCTTCCTTCCTCCTTCCTTCCTCCTCCCCTCTCCCTCTTCCTCCCTTCCTCCTCCTCCCCTCTCCTCCTTCCTCCTCTCCTCCTCCTTCCTCTTCCTCTCCTCCTCCCTTCCCCCCCTTCCTTCCTTCTTCCTCCTCCCCTCCCTTCTCTCCTTCCTCCTCTCTCCCCTCTCCTTCCTCTTCCTCCCCTTCCTCTCCCTCCTTCTCTTCCTTCTCCTCCCTTTCCTCCTCTCCTCCTCCTCCCCTCCTTCCCTTCTCCTCCTTCCCCTCCCTCCTTCTTCCTCCTTCCTCCTTCCTCTCCTCCTCTTTCTCCTCCTCTCCCTCTCTTCCCTCTCCTTCTTCCTCCTCCTCCCCTCCCTTCCTCTCCTCCTCTCCTCTCCCTTCCTCTCTTCCTTCCTCCTCCTCCCCTCTTCCTCTCCTTCCTCCTCTCCCCCTTCCTCTTCCCTCCTTCTCCTCTCCCCTCCTTTCTTCTCCTCTTCCTTCCCTCCTCCCCTCCTCCTTCTCCTCTCTCCCTTCTTCCTTCTTCCTTCCTCCTCCTTCCTCCTCTCCCCTCTCCTCTTCCTTCCCCTCCTCCCTCCTCTCCCCCTTCCTTCTCCTTCCTCCTCCCCTTCCTTCCTCTCCTCCTCCCCTCCTTCCTTCCTCCTCTCCTCCCCTTCTTCCTTCCTCCTCCTCTCCCTCCTCCTTCCTCTCTCCCCCTCCTTCCTTCCCTCCTCCCTCCTCCTTCCTCTCTCTCCTTCTCTCCCCTCCTCTTCCTCCCCCTCTCCCTCTCCTTCCTTCCCTCCTCTCTCCCCTTCCTTCCTTCCTCTCCTCCTCCTCCCCTCTCCTTCTCCTCCTCCCCTCCCTCCCTCCTCCTTCCTTCCCCCTTCCTCTTCCCCCTCCCTCTCCCCTCCTTCCTCCCTTCCCTCCTCTCCCTCCTTCCTCCTTCCCTCTCCTCCTCCCCCCTCTCCCCTCTCCTCTTCCCTCTCCCCTCTCCCTCCTCCCCTTCCTCCTCTCTCCTCCCTTCCTTCCTCCCCTCCCTCCCCCCCCTCTCCTCTCCTTCTCCCCTCTCCCTCTCTTCCCTCTCCCTTCTTCCTTCCCCTCCCTCCTTCCTCCTCCTCCTCCTTCTCCTCCTCCTTCTCCTCCCCTCCCCCTCCTTCCCCTTCTCCTCCCCTCTCCTCTTCCCTCCTCTCCCTCCTCCCCCTCCTTCCTCTTCTCCTCCCCTTCTCTTCTCCTCTTCCTCTCCTCCCCTTCCTCTCCTCCTCTCCCCTCCCTTTCTTCCTCCTCCCTCCCCCTTCCTCCCTCCTTCCTCCTCCCTCCTCCTTCTCCTTCCTCCTCCTCCTCTCTCCTTCCTCTCCTTCCTCCTCTCCCCTCCTTCCTCCTTCCTTCCTCTCCCTCCTCCTCTTCCTTCCTCTCCCTCCTCCCCCTTCTCCTTCCTCCTCTCCCCTTCCTTCTTCCTTCCTCCCCCTTCCTTTCCTCTTCCTCCTTCCTCCTCCCTTTCTCCTCCTTCCTCCTCCCCTTCCTCTTCCTTCCTCCTCCCTCCTCCTCCCTCCTCTTCCTCCTTCCTCTCCTTCCTCCCCCTTTTTCCTCCTTCCCCCTCTCTTCCCCTCTCCTCCTTCCTCCTCTCCCCTCCTCTTTCCTCCTTCCTCCTCCTCCCCCTTCCTTTCTTCTCCTCCTCCCTCCCCCTTCTTTCCTTCCTCCTCCTCTCCCCCTTCCTTTCCCTCCTTCCTCCTCTCCCTCCTTCTCTCCTCTTCCCCTCCCCCCTTCTCTTTCCTTCCTTCCTCTTCCTTCTCTCCTTCTTCCCTCCTCTCCTCCTCCCCTTCCTTTCCTCTCCTCCTCCTTCCCCCTTCCTTTCTTCCTCCTCCTCCCTCTTCCTTCCTCCTCCTCCCCTCTTCCTCTCCTTCCTCCTTCCCTCCTTCCTCTCCTCTCTTCCTCCCTCCTCCTCCTTCCCCTCTCCCCTCTCCTCCCTTCTTCTCCTCCTCTCCCTCCTCCTCCTTCCTCCTCCCTCCTTCCTCTCCTTCCTCCCTCCCTCCCCCTTCCTTCTCTCTCCTTCCCTCTTCCCCTCCTTCCTCCCTCTCCTCCCCTTCCTTCTTCCTTCCTCCTCTCCCCCTCTCCTTCTCCTTCCTCCTCCCTCTTCCTCTCCTCCTCTCCTTCCTCCTTCCTTCCCCTCCTCCTCTCCCCTTCCTTCCTCCTCTCTCCCCTCCCTCCTTCTCCTTCCTTCTCCTCTCCCTCTCCTCCTTCCTCTCCTCCTCTCCCCTCTTTCCTTCCTCCTCCTCTCCCCCTCCTTTCCTCCTTCCTCCTCCCCTTCTCTTCCTTCCTTCCTCCTCTCCCCCCTCCTTTCCTCCTTCCTCCTCTCCCTTCCTTCTCCTCCTCTCTCCCTCCTTTCCTTCCTTCCTCCTCTCCCCTTTCCTCTCCTTCCTTCCTCCTCTCCCTCTTCCTCTCCTTCCTCCTCTCTCCTCTCCTTTCCTTCTTCCTCTCCTCCTCCTTCTCCCTCCTTCCTCTCCCTCCTCCCCCCTCCTTCCTCTTCCTCCTCCCTCCTTCCTCTTCCTTCCTTCCTCCTCTCCCTCTTTCCTTCCTTCCTCCTCTCCTCCTTCCTTCCTCTCCTTCCTCCTCTCCTCCTCCTTCCTTCTCCTTCCTTCCTCCTCTCCTTCCTCCTTCCTCCTCTCTCTCCCTTCCTTTCTTCCTTCTCCTCTCCCCTTCCTTTCCTCTTCCTCCCCTCCTTCCTTCCTTCCTTCCCTCCCCCTTCCTTTCCTCCTTCCTCCTCCTTCCCCTCTCCTTCTTCCTTCCTCCTCTCTCCTTCCTTCTCTTCCTCCTTCCTCCTCCTTCCTCTCCTTTCCTCTCCTCTCCTCTCCCCCTTCCTTTCCTCCTTCTCCTCTCTCCCTTCCTTCTTTCCTTCCTCCTCTCATCTCCTCTTCCTTCCTCCTCTCTCCTCCTTCCTTTCTCCTTCCTCCTCTCCCCCCTTCCTTCTCCTTCTCCTCTCCCCCTTCCTTCTCCTTCTCCTTCCTCCCCTCTTCCTTTCCTTCCTCTCCTCCTCTCTTCCCCTTCCTTCCTTCCTTCCTCCCCCTTCCTTTCCCTCTTCCTCCTCTCCTCCCCTTCCTTCCTTCTCTTCCTCCTCCTCTCCTTCCTTCCTTCCTCCTCCTCTCCCCTTCCTTTCCTCCTTCTCCTCTCCCTCCTTTCCTCCTCCCTCCTCCTCCCCCTTCCTTCTCCTTCTCCTCCTCTCCCCCTCCTTCCTTCCCTCTTCTCCTCCTCTCCCCCTCTCCTTTCCTTCTTCTCCTCTCTCCCCTTCTCCTTCCTTCCTCTCTCTCCCCTTCCTTCCTCCTTCCTCCTCTCCTCCTTCCTTCTCCTTCCTCCCCTCTCTCCTTCCTCTTCCTTCCTTCTCTCCTCTCCCCTTCCTTTTCCTCTTTCCTCCTCTCCTCTTCCTTCTCCTTCCTTCCTCTCCCTTCCTTTCCTTCCTCTCCTCCTCCCTTCCTTCTCCTTCCTCCTCTCCCCTCCCTCTCCTTTCCTCCCTCCTCCTCTCCCTCCTCTCTTCCTCCTCCTTCCTCCTCCTCCCCTTCTCTTTCCTTCTCCTCCTCCCTTCCTCTCCTCCTTCCTTCTCCTCCTCCCTCCTTCTCTCCTCCTTCTCTCCTCTCCTCCCTCCTTCCTTCTTCCTCCTCTCTCCCTCCTTCTCTCTTCTTCCTCTCTCCCCTTCCTTCCTTCCTCTCCTCCTCTCCCTCCTCTTCTTCCTCCTCCTCTCCCTCCTTCTTCCTCCTCCTCCTCTCCTCCTTCCTCTCTCTTCCTCCTCCTCCTCTCCTTCTCCTTCTTCCTCTCCTCCCTCTCTCCTCTTCTTCCTCCTCTCTCCTCCTCTCCTTCCTTCCTCCCCCTTCCTCTTCCTTCCTTCTCCTCTCCCCCTCCTTTCCTTCCTCTCTCCTCTCCCCCTTCCTCCTTCCTTTCCTCTCTCCTCTCTCCCTCTCTCCTCTCCTCTTCCTTCCTTCCCTCCTCCTCTCTCCTTCCTTCCTTCCTCCGCCTACTCCCTTCCTTCCTCCTTCCTCCTCTCCCTCCCTTCTCCTCTTCCTCCTCCTCTCTCCCTCTCCTTTCCTTCCTTCCTCCTCTCCTCCCTTCCTTTCCTTCCTTCCTCCTCTCCCCTTCCTTTCCTTCCTCCTCCTCCCCTTCCTTTCCCTCTTCTCCTTTCTCTCTCCCTTCCTTTCCTCCTTCTCCTCTCCTCCCTCCTCTTCCTTTCTTTCCTCCTCTCCCTCTTCCTTCTCCTTCCTTCCTCCTCTCTCCTCTCTTCCTCTTTCCCCCTTCCTTTCCTTCCTCCTCCTCTCTCTCCCTTCTTTCCTTCCTTCCTCCTCTCCACTTCCTTCCTTCCTTCTCCTCCTCTCCTTCCTTTCCTCCTTCCTCCTCTCCCTCTTCCTTCCTCTCCTTCCTCCTCCTCCCTCTTCCTTTCTTTCCTTCCTCCTCTCCCTTTCCTTCCTTCCTCCCTCCTTCCTCTTCCTTCCTTCCTCCTCTCCCCTTCCTTTCCTCCTTCCTCCTCTCCCCCTTCCTTCTCCTTCCCTCCTCCTCTCCCCTTCCTTTCCTTCCTTCCTCCGCCTACCCCTTCCTTCTCCTTCCTCCTCTCCCCCCCTTTCCTTCTTCCTCCTCTCCTCCCTTCCTTCCTTCCTTCCTCCTCTCCCCCTTCCTTTCCTTCCTTCCTCCTCCCCCTTCCTTTCCTTCCTTCCTCCTCTCCCCCTCCTTCCTTCCTCCTCCTTTCCTTCCTCCCTCCTCTCCCCCTTCCTTTCCCTCCTTCCTCCTCTCCCCTTCCTTTCCTTCCTTCCACCTCTCCTCCCTTCCTTTCCTTCTTCTCCTCTCTCCCTCTTCCTTCCTTCCTTCCTCTCTCCCCTTCCTTTCCTCCTTCCTCCTCTCCCTTTCCTTCTTCCTCCTCCTCCCCCTTCCTTTCCCTCCTTCTTCCTCTCCCCCTTCCTTTCCTTCCTTCCTCCTCCCCCCTTCCTTTCCTTCCTTCCTCCTCCTCCCTTCTCTCCTCCTCTCCCCCTCCCTTTCTTTCCTCTCCTCCTCTCCCCCTCCTTTCCTGTTCCTCCCTCCTCCCCCTTCCTTTCCTTCCTTCCTCTTCTCCCACTTCCTTTCCTTCCTTCCTCCTCCTCCCCCTTCCTTTCCTTCCTTCCTCCTCCTCCCCCTTCCTTTCTTTCTTTCCTCCTCTCCCCCTTCCTTTCCTTCCTCCTCTCCCCCTTCCTTTCCTTCCTTCTTCCTCTCCCCCTTCCTTTCCTTTAGTAGAGCGTTTTTTAAGAATCTGTAGGTGCTCCAGGGTTGGGGGATGGGTGGAGGTCAGGAGTGATGATAGAGCCAGGTCACCAGGTGCGGTCTTGAGGGGAGGGAATGGAAAGGAGGAGGAGAGGGAGGATATCGTTCCAACACAGGGCTCTTTGATTCCAATGGTCGTAGGGAGGGGCAGGCGCGAGGACAGATTAAGAACCTGTAGTCGGTTGGGAGACCGTGGTTGTTGGTCACACCCGGTCGCTTGTACCAACCCCCGCATACTAGGTGATCAGGATCTGCAGACCCAGGGTCTGAGGCTGTTGTTATGCAACGCGAGGTCCATTTTTTATAAGGCCCCCCTCATCTACGACCTAATTCTTGAGGGGGAGCCGGACCTCGCAGGAATAACGGAGACCTGGTTGGGCCACAAGGGAGGTTTACCACTCGTGGAAATGTGCCCGCCAGGTTATCGAGCATTTCACCAGCCTCGGGCCCAGGGAAGGGGCGGTGGGGTAGCGGTGATCATTCGGGAAGACTTAGAGCTGAGGGAGTCCACTGTGCTGCAGACATCCGGGTGTGAGTCCCTTGTCGTGAGGTGGGGCCCAGGGAGACAGTTGGGCCTGCTGATAGTATACCTGGCTCCTCGCTATACATCAGCGGCCCTGCCTGAACTCCTCGAGCTGATCGCATCGGTGGCGGTTGAGACCCCCAAACTTTTAGTGATGGGGGATTTCAACCTGCCATCAGTGGGAGAAGCGTCCGAGGGGGTTCGGGAGTTCATGGCTTCCATGACAGCCATGGACCTGACTCAATTGATTCAGGGCCCGACACACGAGGGAGGCCACACGCTGGACCTTGTTTTTGTCTCTGGCCAGTGGATGAGTTATCTGGGAGTAGGGGATTTAACCATCATTCCCCTGTCATGGTCAGATCACTCACTTCTCCGACTTGACTTCCCTGGTGCTACCCCCCGCTGCGGGGAGGCGGAGCCAGAAGATATTAGATGGTTCCGCCCCAAGCGCCTGATGGAACCAGATAGGTTCCAGATGGAGCTTGGGCCACCTCCTGCAGACCTGACCCGCCACCGGGTAGAGGACCTGGTGATCGCATGGGACAACGCGACTACCGGGGCCTTAGACCGAGTGGCGCCTTTGCGGCCTCTCCTGCGGCAACGAACCACCCTGGCCCCTTGGTTTACTGAGGAGCTAAGGGTGATGAAACGCCACAAGAGATGCCTAGAGAGTCGTTGGAGATCCTCCCGTTCCGAATTTGACCGAGCACAGGTACGAACCCATTTAAGGACGTACCTTGTGGCATTGAGAGCGGCCAAACGTCAATATTGTGCCGCTCTCATTGCATCCGCAGAGAACCGCCCTGCCGCCCTGTTTCGGGTGACCCGCTCCCTTCTGTTTCAGAGGCCGCGGGAAGCCCCTTTACAGGGTAGGGCAGAGGAATTTGGGACATATCTGCAGGATAAAATCGCTCAAATCCGGAAGGAAAGGGTCCCTTTCAGTGGTCTAGTGGAGACGTCCGAGGCGAGTCTTGAGAGACCACTCTGGGAGGAGTTTGACTTGGTTGCCATCGAGGATTTGGACAGATTGCGTGGACGGCTGCGACCTACCATATGTTTGCTAGACCCGTGTCCCTCCTGGCTTGTACTGGCATCCTGGGAGGTTACACGCGACAGGCTCCTAGGCCTAGTGAACGCTTCGTTGGGCGAGGGGTCTCTTCCGGCCGCCTTGAAAGAGGCGGTGGTGAGACCCTTACTCAAGAAGCCTTCCCTGGACCCAACGGAGCTAGCCAATTATCGTCCTGTCTCCAACTTTCCCTTTTTAGCGAAGGTTGTAGAGAATGTGATAGCTTCTCAGTTTCCATGACATCTGGAGGAAAATGATTATCTAGACCCGCGCCAGTCCGGCTTCCGACCCGGGCACAGCACGGAGACGGCCTTGGTCGCGTTGGTTGATGATCTCTGGAGGGCCAGAGATAGGGGTTGTTCCTGGTCCTATTAGATCTCTCGGCGGCTTTTGATACCATCGACCATGGTATCCTGTTGCACCGACTGGAGGGGTTGGGGGTTCGGGGCACCGTTTTGCGGTGGTTCGGCTCCTACCTCTCCGGCCGGACGCAACATGTGTTGGCAGGGGAGCAGAGGTCGACCCTAAGGCCCCTCACTTGTGGGGTGCCACAGGGGTCGGTCCTCTCGCCACTCCTGTTCAACACATACATGAAGCCGCTGGGCGAGATCATTCGTGGTTTCGGGGTGGGATATCATCTGTACGCTGATGATACTCAGCTGTACATTTCCACCCCGAACCACCCCAACGAGGCCGTCGAAGTGATGTCCCGGTGCTTGGAAGCCATATGGGTCTGGATGGATGGCAACCGACTCAAACTCAACCCCTCCAAGTCGGAGTGGCTGTGGGTTCCGGCCCCCCGGTTCAACCAGTTGTTTCCATCTCTGGCCATCGGGGGTGTACAGCTAGCCCCCGTGGAGCGGGCGCGCAATTTGGGCGTCCTCCTGGATGCCCGGCTGTCCATGGATGACCATGTGACAGCTGTGGCAAGGGGGGCGTTCCACCAGGTTCGCCTGGTGCGCCAATTGCACCCCCTATTGGACCGGGATGCCTTACGCACAGTCACTCATGCGCTGGTGACGTCTCGCCTGGACTACTGCAATGCTCTCTACATGGGGCTTCCCTTGAGATGCACTCGGAGACTGCAGTTGGTCCAGAATGCGGCCGCGCAGGTGATTATGGGGAGTACTAGGTACTCCCATGTAACACCTCTCCTGCGCGAGCTGCACTGGATTCCTGTGGTCTATCGGGTGCGTTTCAAGGTTTTGATAACGATCTTTAAAGCGCTCCATGGCACAGGACCTAGTTACCTGCGGGATCGCGTCCTGCCCCATACATCCCTACGACCAATTCGCTCGCACAGAGAGGGACTTCTCCAGGTGCCGTCCACCAAACAGTGTCGGGGGGCGGCACCTAGGAGCAGAGCCTTCTCTGTGGCGGGCCCAGCCCTGTGGAATGACCTTGCCCCTGATATCAGGATTACCTCTGATCTCCGCTCCTTCCATGTAAAGCTCAAGACCCACCTCTTCCAATTAGCTGGCCTGGCTCAACCATAGTTTTATCCTATTGCTCCTGACGGGTTTTTTAAAATTTTGTAATTTTAACTGAGGGTGTTTTAAATAGCTATTTTAATTGTATTTTATATATATTTTTATGAATCTTACCTCCTCCAGGTACATGTATGTATATGTGTTTATTTGTATTTGTATATGTATTGTATATATATGTATATTGTATGTGTTTTATTGTACGCCGCCCCGAGTCCTTTTGGAGAGGGTGCGGCTAACAAATTAAATTTCATTCATTCATTCATTCATTCATTCATTCATTCCTCCTCTCTCCCTTCTTTTCCTTTCTTCCTCCTCTCCCCCTTCTTTTCCTTCCTCCTCTCCTCCTTCCTTTCCTTCCTTCCTCCTCTCCCCCTTTCCTTCCTTCCTCCTCTCTCCCTTCCTTTCCTTCCTTCCTCCTCTCCCCCTTCCTTTCCTTCCTTCCTCCTCTCCCCCTTCCTTTCCTTCCTTCTTCCTCTCCCCCTTCCTTTCCTTCCTTCTTCCTCTCCCCCTTCCTTTCCTTCCTTCCTCCTCTCCCCCTTCCTTTCCTTCCTTCCTTCCTCCTCCTCCCCGTTCCTTTCCTTCCTTCCTCCTCCCCTCCCGAGCTTCCTCCTTCTTCCTCCGCAGAGCCTCAGATGGAAGCCTCCATGCGATCCAGGTCCTTGACTGAAGCCCCCTAACTCTTCTCTTCTGTGTCCCTTCCAGGCGCCTCTTCCCACTCCCTGAAGTATTTCTCCACCTCCATCTCGGACCCCAGTCAGGGGCAGCATCCCCACTTTGTCACTCTGGGTTACGTGGATGATCAGGTCTTTGTTCACTACGACAGCCACAGCCGGAGGATGAAGCCTCGAGTCTCCTGGATGGAGAAGGTGGGGAAGGAGGACCCCCAGTACTGGGACAGAGAGACACAGAGAGAACGTGGCTCTGAGGAGTTGTTCAGAGACCACCTGGAGACTCTGAGGAGTCGCTACAATCAGAGCAAAGGTGAATGATGGGTCGGGTGGCTCCTCCGGCCCCATAATCCCCTCCCCAGGAACCAGAGGGGCGGGAAGAAAGGGGGGGTCCCTTCAAAGGGAAAGGCTCCTTCCTCTCCTTTTAAAAAGTCTTTTTTAATATATATTTATTCTTTTTTAAATCCACATAAGATTGTCCTTGTCTCCATAGCTGACATTTTCTGCCAATTGCAGTTAATGGAAACGTGTTGAAATTTCTCCATCTCTCTTTCTGGAGGTTGATATAAACGGAGGTAAAAAGAGACTGAAATCTCCCCTCCCCCCATGACAGTTGGGGGGTCCTTGGTGGATCTCCTGCTGTGGGGGAGGAAGGTGGATCCTGGGGGAAGCAGATCCTCCTCCTTCTCCCTGTTTCCACCCCAGAGAAATGAGGGATCAGGTGCAGATCCACCTGGGGAGACTAGATCCCTTTCCTTCGCTCTCTTTTTTGGGGGGAATGAGGGGGGGTGGCATATGCCAGGAGCTCCTCCTCATCCTCCAGTTGGAAGGAGAGGCCAGGAGGCCCAAATGGGGTGGGGGGCTCTTGTAGGGGGGGGGGGAATCAGAGGTCCAGGATCCTCCCAATGGGCTTGAGGGGGAAAGACAGGAAAGGAGGAAGCCTCCATTTGGGGCCCTTCATGGCTTCCCCTCCTTGGTCCCTCAGGCTGAACTCCTGCCCTGCCCTCTTGGAGGGGCTGCCCTGGATTTGGGGGGAGGCTCTTTCTTCATCATCCCTTCCCTTCTTCTGCCACCTTTGGGGGGAGAAGATTCCCCTCCAAGGAACCTCATTTAGGAAAAGGGATGGAAGGAAATGTGTGTGTAGCTCAAGGCTCCATTTGGCTGAGGAAAACTTTCTCCACAAACATCAGCCGTTTCCCCTCCTTTCGTCCCACAGAGGTGCAGTCCCCCCCCCAATTCTTTCCCCCTTTCCTCCCCCCTCCCCCCCTCCAGGCAGACCCCAGAGCTCTGCCAGTCCTGCCCCAGATCCCCCAGGATCCCCCCAGATCCCTCCAGGCCCCCTGCTGGCCTCCCAGGGGATCAGAGCTGGGCCCAGAGGCTCCCCCTGGTGGAGGAAGGAGGAAGGAGAGTGGCCAGAGTGGAGGGGAGCCTCCTTTCCAGGCTAAAGAGCCCCAAAGGTCCCAACCTTCCCCCCAAGGGAGGCTGCTTCCCCCCTCCCATCGCCTGGGTCGCCTCCTCTGGACCTTCCCCGGCTCCCTCCTCTCCTTTTAT
Organism: Natrix natrix natrix; assembly: GCA_029891615.1. Lineage (NCBI taxonomy): Eukaryota > Metazoa > Chordata > Lepidosauria > Squamata > Natricidae > Natrix > Natrix natrix. The sequence continues at coordinate 158,053 of JAKRSK010005032.1, read as the reverse complement.
GAGGCCTTTGGACCACAACTGCACACAATACTCCAGATGTGGTTGCTCTGCCTTGATTCATGTAGAGGCTTTGTGACATTTCCCTATCTTGTGTTTTCAACACCATTTTAATGATCCCTGACGTCCTGTCAGCCTTTAAAAGAAATTATCTGATTTTTACTAAAAGTTTTTTTTAAAAAAGATAAAAACGAATGGAAAGTAACATAAAATAAAAGATAGAAAGGAAACCAATCAAAGAAAAATAAAAAAGTACAAGAAAATAAAACCAGTGGAAGAAAATTTGTAAAGAAAAAAGACATGAAGAAAAAGTGATTTCTGATATTCTTCTCAGCAGTTATAAATATAAATACATATTTAGCCTCTCTAAAGCATCCTTTCTGAAGCTTTGGACCCTGCAGGAACCCTTGAACTATTTTTCAGATGTCAGGAAACCCCTGAACATCCAGGCTCAGAGATGGGCCAGAATTGCTTCATGCGTAGACCTGTAGAGATGCATGAATAGTGTTCTTACACTAAACATCAAAAACGAAACTTGCCTTTTCAATGTGATCCCTGTGCTTTCTTTTTGCTGCACAAACATTCAATTCTGTGCCAAACCTGAGATAAGAACACATTTCATCTTCGACTGAAATAAGACAATTTCTGTCTTAGCTTTTGATGCTTCTGAAATAAGACAGAATTTGTTCTCAGAAGTTGAAAACTGCAGCCAAATATTTACTGCTTTCCTGTGAATGGCAGGAGATTTTTCTTGGACAGAAATCCAGGACTATTTTTTCCATGGGGAGGTCAGGGAATCTCCTCTCGAGGGCAGATTCAGACTGGATCTCCCAAGGATCTTCCTCTTCCTCCAAAGGGAAGTTCTCTGGCTGAGCAGAAGATGCAGAGAAAGGATCCCCTCACCTGTCATTCATGGGTGTGGAGAGGACTGGTCAGTTTAGTTCAGTGGTCGGCAAGCCGCGGCTCGCGAGCCAAATGTGGCTCTTTACACATTTTAATGCGGCTCTTCTGTGTGCCGGGCGCCCGCACCCCTCCCTCCTCTCGGGCTTCGGAGGGAAGCTTCTTCAAAAGCCCGGGCGAGTGACAAGTCTCCCAGGCTGTAATTTGCCGAGCTGTACGCGCGCGCTTGTTTTCCATGGCGTGGAGCAGCGGCGAGATTCTGGGCGGCGAGCGATGATTCCGGGGGCCATCAGTGGGAGGGCAGGGTCCCCCCTCGCGTTCCTCATCTTCCCGGATGGCCCCTGGAATCATCGCTCGCCGCGCAGAATCTCGCCGCTGCTCCACGCCGTGGAAAACAGGCGCGTGCGCACAGCTCGGAAAATTACAGCCTGGGAGACTTGTTGTCAATCGCCCGGGCTTTTGCAAAAGCTTCCCTCCGAAGTCTTGGGAAGTTCTGAGGAGCCCCCCAAGCCAAAACGCCGCTGCCAGGTAGTTAAAAGTACCTCTCTGATTCGTCTCTGTCAGTCTCTCTCTGATTCCCTCTCTCACTCCCTCTCTCTGTCTGTCTGTCTCATTCACACACACTGTGGTCACCTTGTTGAGTGTTCCAATCACATTTGAAACACACTCAACAAGGTGACCACAGTGTGTGTGTGTGTGTGTGTGTGTGTGAATGAGACAGACAGACAGAGAGGAACAGAGAGAGGGAGTGAGGGAGGGAATCAGAGAGAGACTGACAGACACACACAGAGAGAGAGAGAGAGAGACAGAGACGGGGAGGGAGGGGGAGAAAGATAGACAGACAGAGAGAGACACACACAGAGCGAGTGATTAAGTGAATGAGTGAGACAGACACACCCACATACACAGAGTGACAGAGAGAGAGGAAGGGAGGGGAGAGAGACAGAGACAGACACACTCACACACAGAGTGAGTGAGAGACAGACACACACACACACAGAGTGACAGATGGGGGAAGGAGGAGAGAGAGAGAGATACAGAGAGAGAGACAGACAGATAGATAGACACCCAGAGAAAATGACAGAGGGAGGCAGAGAGGGAGGGAGGGAGAGAGAGTCAAAGAGCCAGAGAGAGAGAGAGAAAGAAAAAGAAAAAAAGAAAGAAAGTGGGAGAGAGAGATGAAATGAAAAACAACAACATACAAACCTGACTTACTCAAACTATCCAAGGAAATGCAAGGCCAATGTTCACATTAGTGGTTGTGACTTTGTCAGTCATTGTCAGGATGTAATTTTCTCTACATTGTAAGGCAAATTTTACGGAATTTAACGTTATCGATAAATAATATCGTTCTAAAGTTTTTGTTTTATTAGTTGTGTTATTTGTATCCTCCCGACCTATGTGGATACTTGCATGCAGAATATTCTCAATAAAAACTTATTGAAACTAAAAACAGTGTACCATCCTATGTATTTTCGGTTTTAAAAATGCGGCTCTCCAAATAAATTTCAATCGTGGTTTTGGCGAGATTTGGCTCAGTTGAAAAAAAAGGTTGCCCACCACTGGTTTAGTTCAACTCTACTTCCAGGTGGTTTCCCCTTAGATGGGAGACTTTTTGGCATCCTTCCTCCCTCTCGAGCCCAAACAGTAGAAGAAACAATTCAGGATTTCCTTTTGGTTTTTTTCAAACATTCGGTTTTCTTTTAAATCCAAGAATCTGTTCACTTGAAGTTGAAATATCTTCTCCAGGGCCTTCCAGAGCCTGTAAGCTTCAAACTTCATTTCAAAGGTCAATAACCCTTTGGGTCTCCAGGTCAGACTGGGCCACTTGCTGCTGTTGCTAAGGAAAATATTCCCTTGGGGCCCTTTGAGGCTTCATTCCCACATTGCACTAAACCATGGTTTGCCCAAAGTGGGAAGCAGCCCTTGTGACTTGGTGCTATTTGTGAATACAGAGCATGATTTATGGTCACAGGGATCCCTGCAAGCTTTTTCCAGATTGACCAGATCCTCTTTGAGGCACAAGATTCTCATACCCTCTTTGCAGCTGCAGGTTAGGCAACTGTTCCCTCTCTGGGATCCCTTCTCCCCCCCCCCCCCAGAGTTCCCCCTGTGGAGGAATGGCAGAAGGAAAGATGGAAGGGTCTCCGTCCTTCCGTTTCTTTGTGACTCCTTCCTTTTTCAGTCTCCCTTGGGATCCTCTGCTGGCTATTCCAGTTTCCCTTTTCCTGGGGAGCTTCAGGGGCTCCATCCTGGGGGGGAAATGCAGGGATGCTGGTCGAGGGAAGGGAAAAGAGCAATTACTGATGGGGAGTTCTTTCCCTTGAGTGCTTGGGAGGAAATGGGGGTGTCAGTGCCTGTGTCAAAGTCCCTGCAGGGAGGGGGTCTCTGTCTATCTTCAGGACTCCCCAAACCATCCTCCTGTCTGTCTTTTAGGCCTTCACACATGGCAGAACATGTATGGCTGTGAGCTCCGAGGAGACGGGAGCAAAGGAGGATTTTGGCAGTATGGCTACGAAGGGAGGACCTTCATCACCTTCGACAAGGAGATCCTCACTTGGGTGGCTCCTGACCCCCAGGCCCAGATCACCCAGAGGAAATGGGACACTCTTCCAGGATTGAGAGAGAGAAGGAAAGCCTACCTGGAGGAAATCTGCATTGAGTGGCTGGAGAAGTACCTGTCCTACGGGAAGGAGACTCTGCTGAGGACAGGTGAGCATCTGGATCCAGGCTGGACTTTCCTTCTTTATGGCTGGATCTCCTGTACACATTCAGCCCCTTTGGGTCCCTGGTCTTTAGCCTGTTTGCCCTGTTGGGAATCCCCCTCCTCCTCTTCCAGCCCCTCTTGCGTGTAGACCCCCCCTCTCCCCTAGGTCTCCCCCTTCCCCTCTGGGGTCCTTCATCCCTCCAGGATCAGCTGGGTGAGATTAGGATCAATGAGGGAATCCCCTCCCCCACTGATGATTGCCTACAGCCCCTCCCTGCCTGGGAAGGACCCTCTCTCTCTTCCATTGGCATCAGTCTCTCTCTGCCCCTACCCCCCTTTTGAGAGACAGAATCTCTTTTCCCAATTGATCCCTGTGAGATTCCCTTTGATCTCTCTTCCTCTTAAAATTGGGGTTGTGTCCCTTGGAAAGAGGCCTGGAGCAGCCTCAGATTCAGGGGAGCAGAAGAGGAGGTAAAAAGTAGGGAGACTCTTCTGTATTGTTGTTGTCTTGAAAGGGAACCTAAAAGACCATCTCCACTTTCCCTCCCCTGAAGGGAGCAGCCCAAGATCACTCAGAGTTCAAAGCAGCCAGAGAGGAATTTCCTTGGAGCCTCAATTTGCTTCCGGAGGTTTTTCAGGCTGAGTCCCTGGGAAGGACTCAAAATCGGGAGTTCTTCTGGTTGAGCCTTTTCCAGATCTGGATAATTTCCTAAAACTCTTGGAGAGGCTGCAAGTGTGGAATGTAAATCTTTGGGTTAAAACTAAGTGGTGGGAGATTTTCCTGCCCCTCCAAGTTTCCCATCCACCTTCCAGGCTCTGGAGGGGCTCAGGGTTAATTCTGGGGGTGCCGTTTCTGCAGAGACCCCAAAGGTGACGATCAGCAGTCGGACGGAGGTGGAGGATGGGATGGAGACGCACGTCTGCCGCGTGGATGGCTTCTACCCCAGGGAGATCGATGCCTCCTGGAGGAGGGATGGGGAGGAATGGCTGGAAGAGACCTTCCATGGATTTCTGGCCCCCAACGCGGATGGGACCTACCACTACTGGCTCAGCATCCGGATCGACCCCAAAGAGAGGAGCCGCTATCGGTGCCACGTGGAGCACGACGGCCTGCAGGAGCCTCTGGACTTGGAGCTGAAGGGTGAGAGGCTGCAGAGAGGGGAAGGCTGGGCTCTCTGGCAGGCTGGAGGGTGGTGGGAGAGAAATCTGATCCCAGCTGTGTCCAGATGTGGTCATAGCTGAGCTTTCATCCATTGGTCCTTCCAGTGTTTGAGGCAGGCTGCAGGGACCAGACCGTAGAAGTGACTTCGGGTGATGGAAAGGACAGAATCCCATCCCAATACTTGGCCGATCCTGATGAAATCCCCTCCGATCCTCTCTTAGGCCTTCCCTGTTTCTTTTCTCCAGCAGGAGAGCAGAAATGACGCTGAGCCCCAGAAACAGATTTCCTCTTGTTTCCAATCCCTCTAAAGGACCAGAATCAGGAGGAGTCTGGGAGCCCCTTTTCTGAAGGGAGATGTTGGCTAAAAGGGATGAAGTGCAGCTGCCTTCAGGAAAGGCCGAGAGAGGCTGGACTGAGGCATCCGGAGTCAGAAAAGAGGCTCCCAAGTCTGAGCTTTTTCCCCATCAGAGACTCACTTTGTTTTCCTGCTTTGAAGCTCAAAAGGTCTCTCTGTGTCGCTCCTCTAAGAAAGAAACTGCACATTATTTTATGATATATGAATTCCTGAGGCTCAGCATAAAAACCAAGAAAAAAACCCTCTCTCAGAGAACTCTGCATATGCTCAGAAGTGTCCTTGACGGATACTGGACTTTCAAAGTTGCAAAATTCAAATTCATTTTTTTATTGCTGATTGTCACCAGAATACAAGAAATATTCAAATGTAATTTTTATGCTGATATCCCAGGCAGAATAAAATATTCCTTTGATTTTTGTTGCTGTTTATAGCAAGCATCCATTCACAAGTGGCAGGATTGCTATTCAATGGGAATCCTGAGTTTTGTGCAAGAGAAATTTAAATTTAAAGTTCCCTCCTCAAACCTTCTCCCCCCTCCCCAAGCAATACCACTTTATAATGTCTTGGTAAGATCATACTTGGAATTCTTCATCCAGTTTTGGTTGCCAAAAGGTGTTGAGGCTCTGGAAAGAGTGTAGAGAAGAGCAACAAAGATGATTAGGAGCCTGGAGACTAAAATATATGAAGAACAGTTGGAGGAATTGGGCATTTCTAGTTTAAGGAAAAGAAGGACTGGAGGTGACATGATACGTTCCAATATCTCAGGGGCTGCCACAAAGAAGAGGGAGACAAGCTATTCTCCAAAGCACCTGAGGGCAGGAGAAGAAGCAATGGGTGGAAACTAAACAAGGAGAGAAGCAACCTAGAACTGAGGAGAAATTTCCTGACAGGGAGAAGAATTAATCAGTGGAATGGCTTCCCTTCAGAAGTTGTGGGTTCTCCATCACTGGAAGCATTCAAGAAGAGGCTGGAGAGCCACTTGTCTGGAATGGAAGAAGGTCTCCTGCTTGAGCAGAGGGTTGGACTAGAAGATCTCCATGGTCCCTTCCAACTCTGTTATTCTGCCATTTTGATGCTATTTTTGAACTGGCCAAAGAAATGAAACTGTGTACTTTAAAAAAAGGGCTAGGTGGTATGAACTATTTTATTTCACTCAAATTGAAGAAAAAAGATAATGTTCAGAGCTGGTCATTTCCACTCAGAGTCATGGCTTATTGAGGAAGTCTATAAAAAGAACAAAAATGTTTTTGTTTAACAAATTTTGTTTACATTGTTGTGTTGGTGAAGTTTTTGTTATGGAAGCTGCTGTGAGTCACAAGGTGGCAAAGGGCTTCTTTTGAGTGGAAAAGCTAAAGATGAATCCAGTTGCCTTCATGCTGGGCTGGTGTGAGAAGAAGGCAGGGTCATGAGGAAACGTCCTCTAACAACGGTTATCAAGGCCTCTTCATGTTACCTTGAGAAGGACACAAAAATGATCACATGGAGTTTTTAATTTGGGGTATTTCCAGCTTTCACTTCTTTAGGTCTCTTCCCTGATTGGGAAGATTATTTGGGGTTCTCCTTCAATGATCTGCTCTTTCTCCCAATTCAGAACCAACCAATTCAAAATCCAACCTGGGGCTCATCATCGGCTGCGTTGTGGCTGCCCTTGTCCTGGTGTGTGTGATTGCTGGAATTGTGGTATTCTTCAGTAAGTATCTTTTTTGGGGGGTGATGGAAGGAAGATGGGGAGATTCCCCCCAAGTCTCTCCCTTTGGGAAGCTTCTTCTGGGCTTCCTTCTGTCCTGTTTTCCAAGCCCTCTAGGGGAGCATCTGAGATCTCTGCCTCCTGCTGGGACTCCAGTCTCGATTCAGCTGAGTCTGAGATTCGGGCAGTCCTGTCTTCTTCTGAGTTGGGAAGAGGCATCCCAGTTCCTTTGTCCCTTTCTTTTTTTTTGAAAAGAATTTTATTGGTTTTTTAAACATTTATAGGGGAAAAGGTAAATGGAAAGGTATACAAATTTTGGCAGTTGCAAAGTGTGGCAGGCGCCCCCCCCTCCAAACTCATAGAATACATCTAGGTATAAAACATTGATACATAGTCATATATAATCAGCATGTTAGTTCTATTATTATTTTCCATCAGTTTACACATTGTAGTATATGTTCAACATATAATTCCATTACTACTTTCGGTCATTTTATAATATGAAATTTTCTTGTTTATTTTTGTGATCTGAGCTTTCTTGGTATTGCCCCTTCTCCCCCCGGTGGCAGAGCTCCGGCCCCTCCCGTGTCCTGCATATCCGTAGTAGGATCTTCTGTTTTTTCTAGGTTTGTTTTGTTTTTTTCCATAAAGGCCTGTGCCTCTATGGGTGTGTTAATTCTAATTCTTGTCTCCTCCCAGAATATCAGCATACCTTCAGGCATCAACCATCTAAACCACACCCCCTTCTGGTATAATTTATTCACCAATTGCGAATAGCTTTTCCTTTTTTCCCTAATTTTCTTGGGGATCTGCTTCAGGATGGTTATCTCCCTGTCGTGGTATGTTAGTGCCTGCCCCCTTTGCACACCCACAATTTCATCTCTTGTGCTTTTTCTAAGGAATTTAATATGAACCTCCCTGGGTACATTGTGTGTTCTAGCATAAGCAGAGTTCACTCTATAAACCAGATCTATCTCCCATTCCATCTGTTGTTTTTCCTTGTGGATGTATTCAGCCAAGATGTTAGTCATAATGTCCCTTATATTTTCCCCATCTGCTTCTATAACATTTTGAAATCTAAGATAAAAGGACATTCTCTCAAACTCTGTTTTCATTTGTTGGATATCAAGTTCCTTGTTTCCCCTCTGCACCGCTTCAAACCCCCCCCTCACCTCCGCCACCCCACCCTCCACAAGGTCCAGTCTCTGTGAGTTCTTGTAGATTTGGACTTGGTTCTCTTTAATTTCTTCCTTCATTTCCTTTAATTGTTTCTTGATTTCTTCCTGGCCCTGTATAAGTTGCTGCAGCATTTGTTGCAAATCCATCTCTGTGCTCTTAGGTTGCATCAGGTCTGTGATCTTTGATTGTGTGGCAGGACTAGATGTTGCAGATGTCGGGGCAGAAGTAGCAAAGCCAGGTTTTCCAGGGGGTGGTCTTTTAGGAGACATAGTTTATAAGATAAAGAGATCAGTCAGTATGGAGAATGGACAGCTGGAGAAGCAGAGCAGCCAGATGAGTCCAGGAGGCAGAAGAACCAGGCAGAGGAGAATTTCTCTAGTCAGTCTAGCAATAGAGAAAAAAATTTCCCCCAGAGAGTTCAAAGAGTAACAATCCACAGGAGATTCTTCTGGGTGGCAAGGAGACAAAGACCGGAAGCCTGAATTTTAAAGGTGGAGTCAGGTTTCAGAGTTCATGAAGACAACGGAAGTGTGCCATCTTGCCCTGCCAGCTTTGGGCTCAGAGGCATAACAAAGTTTAAAAAGTTCACAAAGTTCTCAGATCATCCATAAATTATGGAGCTAAGTTCAGTGAAAAATCACTTTTACAGGGGTGAGGCATCATTGGTTGGCTCTCCCCCCTCCTCCTTCCCCTGGGGCTGAGAGCAGAATTATTTCAAGCCGCTTGTCCAAGGAAATCCCCCTCCCTCCAGCCGCGCCTCCAAGGAAATCCGAAAGTTAAAATTATAGAATGCTGAAAAGTCCTTTAAGTCCAAAAAGGGAATGAAGGGGGGAAGCGTCTCACCACACCGCCGCTGCTTCCTTCTATTGTTTCATCGTCCGATCAGCCTGTTGCGAGACGCGAAGCGCCCTCCGAGACTGCTCACCGATGCCTAGAGCGAAGCGGGGGGCCCCCCCACCAGCCACCGCTGATGCCAGGATCCCCCACGAAGCCGTTCCTTCGACAGGACGCCTCTCCGGGGCGTCCTGTGCCCCCCAAGAGTGGGGAAGCCCACCGGGGAGCCGGAGCGGGCAAAGGACTTGCCCGTCGCCGTCAGCCGCCGGAACCGGAAGTTGGCCTTTGTCCCTTTCAAAGGCTTTGGTCAAAGAGCAGCAGAGAAGGATTTCCATGGAAACCTCCCTCCCCTCCCAGCTGCTGTTGCTGCTGCTTCCCCCAATCCCCTCCATCCATCTCAGAGGCAAGCAGGTCTCTCTTGGGGCAAATCAGGAGATACATTTGTATTTTGAAGATCTTTCTGTCTTGGTTGATGGGACTAAGTGACAGTGAAGCATCTGGAGTTCTTGCTCCTACAGAGGGAGAGTTTGGATGATCTCTGGTGGTTTCTTTTGAGCTTTCACTGATTTTTATTCTTGCAGAGAGACGTCAAGATGACTACAAAAAAGCACCAAGTGAGTGATTTGTCTTCTTTCCATGTAATCTCCAACTTAGAGCATGGATCAGAGGCACCATTATTTGAGAGGGATGTGTGTATGTTTGTGTCTTCCTCTTCATGCTAAGAACATCTGGAAGAAGGAACCTTTAAGAAGAGGAGAAGACACAGGTAGTGGAAGCACCTGACTGAGGACATGCTCTGTTTCCCAAGTAGGCAGAGAGGAAAGGCTTGGCCAAATGACAGTCAGAAGCTCCATAAAACTAGGGATGAAAAGGGGGAATTTTGAGGGAAAAGGAGCTTTGGGGAATGCCAGCTGGATCTCCTCTTGGCCTCCCATCCCAAAGGCTCACAACTGGTTACAGAAATAAACGTTGAATCCATCTGTATCTTTTTAGGCCAGCTCTGCCTTCTGGCTTTCTATGATATAAATAATAAATTGTAATAATTCTTTCCAATGCCTTTTAACCAAAGCAGTTTGATCCAAACTCTCTCCCTGTTATTTGTGCATTTGTTATTGTGTGGGAGAGAGAAAGGGAGGGAGGCAGCTGGAGTCAGAAAGAGCTGAGCTTCCTATAAGGAGGGAGAGAGACAGACAGACAGACAGGCAGACAGACATCCTCCCTCATCCCCTTTTCCGTTCTTTTCCAGCAAGTGACAAAGGATCCAGCAGTTCAGGTAAGTTGGAGGGAGCAGCTGCTGCATGAGCCATTCTGACCCTTTGCAAGACTTTGGGGGGGATGAGGGGATGAAAAGAGGGAGAGGCCCCCACTTTAAACCCCCCTATTCATCCTCCCTAGGGTCCCTCTGAGTCCAGTTCCAGTGGAATAATAAGAATAACTGCACCCACTTTGGCTTAGTGGTGAGGGCACCAGGCGAGACTCTGAGCTCTACTTAGGCATGAAAGCCGGCTGGGTGTCATAAAATCCACTTTCCTTGCACTGGTTGATTCTGCAGAGGAGAAGGGAAAACTCTCTGTAATTGCACCATTGGCCTTTGTGTGGCAACATTGACTTGCTTGCATTTGCCTTTGGCTTTGCCTTGTTCCATCTAGGGAGGATCCAACACCACCAGGGGGCGCTGAAGACTTAACCTTTGGAGGCAAAGCTTGGGCATCTGGACGACTTATAGATAGATCAGTCCAGTTTCGGTGCAATTTCTTTACCTTTTGCTCTAATAAATTTTCTCCACCAGCAGATGGCAGTGCAGCTTCACTTCTTGGCTGCATCAGGCCTTTGTATGTCATGTGACCTCGGTGACGTGTACATATCTCTCTGTTCTGATTCACCTAAGGCAATTTCCTCTAGGGGGTGTGTCTTAGGTTGTTTAGAAGAAGACAAGATGGCGTCCTCAGACATTTTGGGAGTGGGGAAACCCCTCCTACTTCTTTCCCATCTTTCATAATATTTTCTAGCTTCTCGTGCTTGTTTTTCAAAAAATTCTATCTGTTCACGATAGCTTTTCATATATTCCCCAGTGCCTAAGAAGGATTCATAAGGTTCACTTTCTGCGTGGGGGTGTTTTTCCTCTGCCGGCAGTTGCCGCGAGGGCTTTGGCCAGACATCAATTGTTTCATAATCTCTAAGAGTTTGGGAGTGAAGTTGCTCTGGTAACGTGGAACGTCTTGGCTTTGCCCCCAATATGTTATAATCTCTTGGAGGTATTTGGGAGCTTTCATAATGAGGAGGAGGAACTACTGACCTCGGTTCGTAGATCTCACCTCCTGTAGTTCCTTCCTCCACAGCAGGGTCTTCATCCAGTCCAGTTACTGGAGTTTGGGAAGTTGGAAGCCAGCGTGAGAAGTCTTGCATTTTTGTGTCAGAAGAAATGGATCCTTCCGAGCACGTTCAATGTTTTTTCTTTTTTCTTCCTTGGCATGGCTAGTTAGCCTGGTCGCTTATCTCTTAAAGATAGCTTTGAAGGAAACAGCCGTAAATTATAACCATCCTCTGCTACCATTAATTGTCAGGGGAAGATTTCACCCTGAACTAGATGAGGTCTTAGATCGCGGCTGTTTCCAAACAGCATTATCTTTAAGGTGCGAAAAATTTTTTTTCCCGGAAAACATATTCTAATGAAAAAACAAGCTTTAATACAAAAATAAGAAATGGAAAATAAAACAAAACTATCTAAGTGTTACATTTTGGCAAAAACAATTTGTCTACCAGCTTCCTAGCAGATGGACAAAGATCAAAAGGAAAGAGAAGTCTCTGGAATGTGTGAAGTAATAAACATGTTAAGCATGCGCAGTACATCATTGTCAGATAAGACCTTATGACCTGCGCAGTAACTCTTTCAGTAATTATTCAGTTCAAGCTAGCAAACAATTTAACGCAGTGACAAAAAATAGCACATCAAAATGGCTGGTTAATAGCTGGAGATTTTATAAAATGGGGGAGGGGGAATCCGGGGGAGACCAGAGGCTCTTTTGACCCATGGAGGAAACCTAAATATGGGGAGGCAAAGAGGGCAGAGAAGGGAGCAGCAATGAAGCCGCGTAGCCTCCCAAATCTTCCTCCTGTCCCTCTCCCTCCCCAAGCTGGAAATTCCCCCTCCCCTCCCAGAGTTCGGCCATCTGAGCAGGAATCGGCCTTGAACCCAGGACTCTGAGGGGCTCCCCCTCCTTCCACAGGGAATCTCACTGGGATTATCCCCAGATTCCTTAATCTCAGCAACCCAGTTAGGGCCCTGAAACCATCATTCACGGAGGCTTTTCCTCTGAATCTCCCCCTTCCCTTTCCCCAGAAGCTGCTCTGACCCTTGTCCTCCTCTGGGGCTCATCCTGCCCTTTGTCAGCCCAAAGAAAGGCAGAAATGCCCCTCAGCCTCCTCGGGAGGGGATTGGGATCCTGGCTCTCCATCCCTTCACAGGATCAGAGACTCTCAATGTAAAGGCCTAAATCAGAGTTTTTCCAGATTCTGACACTTGGACTTCAATTCCCAGAATTCCCCTCATCTGCAGAAATCCATGGGCCTCTCAACCCCCTGCCCCCACCCACCCCCGCCCCCACTGAGGCTGCTTGAGTTCCTGCTGAGATCACCTATGTTTGGGGGGGGGGACTCAGCTGGAGTCTTCTCTCCAAACTCATCCTCTGTGTCTGTGGGGAGGGTCCTGTCATCTTTAAAGCCCCTCTGGTGAACCAAAGATTAAACATAGAAAATTATTTCAGTTTCCATCATGCAAAGTCCTGACTGAGGATCATCAACGTTTTTCCAGGCCTTCCTTGGAGGAAAGGCTCCCTTCACAAGACAGAAAACTTTACTAACAATGAGGGGAAAAAAATCACATTAAGTCACCGTTTAGTTTTCATTGTCACAATGCAAACACGGAAGAGATTCTAAGGCTGCCCAATGAACAGAAAAACAACTTTTAACCAGGTTACAAGAATAAAAAGAAAATAAAATGAATAAAATGCAGCTGGGAAATCTGTGAAACTGGAAAATCCCCAAGGCCCCTTTTTGGTCTCCATTCTGAAAACTCTTCAGATGAGAAATTCTTTCACCAAAGATTTTAAAGATCATTTTCAGGATCCTTCATGGGACTTATTTGGGCAGAACCTGGGTCTCCATGGAAAAGGGCAGAGAAATAAACACAGGTAGTCCTCGCCTTATGACCATAATTGAGCCCACATTTGTTGTTGCTAAGTGAGACATTTGTTAAGTGAGTTTTGCTCCATTTTACAAATTTTCTTGCCACAGTTGTTAAATGAATCCTTGCAGTTGTTAAATTAATAACCTGGTTGTTAAGTGAATCTGGCTTCTCCATTGACTTTGCTTGTCAGAATGTTGCAAAAGGGGGTCACGTGATATGGGGAGATTGCAACCGTCATAAATATGAATCAGTTGCCAAGCATCCGAATCTCAGTCACGTGACGATGAGGACGCTAAAATGGTCATGTCTGAAAAATTGTCTTACTGTCACTATTTTCAATTACATTGAAACTTTGAACGGTCACTAAATGAACTGTTTTAAGTAGAGGACTACATGTAGTCCTACTGCCCATTCCTTCCAGTATGGCCTCCCAGTCCTTCCCAGTCCAAGGCAAAGGCCTGGGCCTCCCCCTTCCTGCTCCTCCCCACAATCCCAGGCAGCTTCTCAGAGCTTTGGGGGAGAGGGAGCCCCAGATCCACTTCCTGCTCTGGGGAGATTTCAGGATCCAAAGGGATCGGAGCTTTTCTCCAACAGAAGGAGGGGGGGTCGGACTCTCCGTGATCCAGAACCTTTGTTCCTTTCCCTTGTGGGGCTGAGCAATGAGGAAGCCTCAAGTCTGCCTGAGAGGAGAAACGTCTGAATGGAACTCGGGTTGGACGTCCTCACAGTCACCAATCCTCTTCATGTCAGTTTGGGCCTGTCTGTGTCCAAGCAAGCCGTTCATTTCATGCTCCCCATCCAGAGCTGCTTCTCTTCTTCTGCCTCCAACCAGCCTCTTTAATCCTTCAGATCCTGACAGATTTTCTTTGTCTTTTGAAAAGCTGCTGCCCTGATAGTTTCTCTGAGCAATCAATTAGAAACACCCCAAGGCCACTTCCTGATTACTAAGGAATAATAACATCATAATACTAGATTTCATCTATTTTAATTCTGCAAATTGTCCCACATTGGGGGCTTCTGGAATGGAAGAAGGAACAGCTGAGGAGGCAAATGATCCCTGCCTGTCCCAGAAAAGAAAATTGGGGGGATCTTGGGGTTTGGGATGTGGTGGGAGGGTGAGGATCCAGGAGAAAGTGAAAAGGAAGAAAGGGGAATCCTGAGGAAGGATATTCCAGGAGCCTTTCTCTCTCCAGACTCTTATCCTGCTGCATTCACACGTATCCCCATCGCTCCTTTGCACCAGCCTCCGCCTCTGCCAATGCTGGCAACCCAGAAACAAGCCGGGTCCTCCCAGCACCAGAAGCCACAAAAAGACACAAAGCCCCCCCACCCCACGACTCCAAAGGCAGGAAAGAGGACCCAGGCGGAGGGGTTGGGCAAAGGCAGCCAGGAAGTTTGTGAACTGACCTGATCACGTGCAAAAGCCGCTTTCCGACAATCTCCACTTTGGGGGAGGGAACGAATTGGGCTTCAGGGCACCCAGGTAGACTTGAATGACAGCTGGAGGGTCCACCCTTGTCCTGTTCCCAGAGGGGCTCTCCTGGAGGGGGGCAACTTTGGAGCCTAATCCTAAAGTGGCCAGAGGGGGAGGGGGAGCGGACTAGAAAGAGGACCGAATCAAGAGTCTCCTTCTGGGAATAAACTTTTGGGGGGGGGGGGGAGAGAGACAGAGAGAGATTCCCTGGCTGATAAAATGGAAGACACCCCCCCCCCCCTAAGGCCCTCGAAGGGACTCACCGAAGCAGCTCTCTCGTAGGGCGACCGCCACCAACGCCGGGAACAACCAGGGTGCAGAGCGGAGAGCCATCCTGGCCTCGATCCTCCACCTTCGATCCGCTCTCCGGAAGTCTCAGGCAAACCAAGAGGGGCTCCGGGTGGTCAACAACGCAACAATCCAGAGCCGGCTGGCGATTGGGCGAACTCAACCAGTAGGAAAAAAGCCTACCCCTGTCGTCATTGTTGCTAGGCAGACATCCAGGAGAGAGGCCTGGAGAGGAAAACGAAAGTTCCATGGGGAAATCCCCTTCCAGGAATTCCGCCTCTTGGAGGAGGGGCGCAACTGAGAGGCTGGGAAAAGCAGGAGGTTTATCTGATCCTGGGGGGAGGGGCGCAGGCGAGGAGGAGGGGAGACCCGTCTCAGTGCCCCTCCCAGCCGGGGATCAGGGGCAGCTGCCAAAAAAGCCAAGGCGGTCTTGGGCTGCATCAACAGAGGGAGAACATCAAGATTAGAAGTCATAATGTCGGTTTATTCTGCACAAATGTGGCTACCCTTGGAATGCTGGGTACAACTCTGGTGACCACGATACAAAAAAGACACTGACACCTTAGAAACTGCAGAGGAGAGCAACAAAAGATCATAAAGGATCTGGAGGCCAAATCTTATATGGCGAAGAGACTGAAGGAGGGAGGGATTTCTAGCCTCTGGCAGAGAAGAATCGGGAGGGGACGACACACACACACACACACACACACACACACAAACACACACACATGATAACTGCCTTGCAGAACTTGGGGGGCTGCCACATAGAAGAAGGGATTGTCTTCTTCTTCAAAGCGAGGGGGAGGGGACACACATGAGAACACCCTCCCAGGATTTGAAGAGCTGACGTAGAGAAGAGAGGATTGGTTTATTCTTCAAAGCCCCAGAGGGCAGGACAAAAAACTGTAGGAAGTTATCACCTAGCCCTCTCCCAGAAAAATGAAATATACTAGGAAATATTGATAAGGCAGAATATTATATTTTCCTGGATGTGAAAAAAGGGAGAAACACTGTTAGATCTGGGCAACGAGAGACAGACTGCGGACACGAAGTAACTTAACAGCTCTTTATTAGTAGTAGTAGTGATCCAGCTTGCTCTGTGGTCGGAGGGTTCCCCTTTTATAGGGATCGGGTACGCCCCTCGACCAATCAGAGGGATACCTGTTTCCCGCTGTAGTAGCGGACCAGAGGGGAGACTTATCTCGATATATGCTAATATCTAACACCCCTCCCCTCCTAGATGGAACGTTGCGGTAGGTAACATAGTCTTTTAGGTATGTGGGTGTTTGTCTTGCTCGGGAGGAACGTCGTAGTTCGGGTTGGTTTGAAATGGTTGCAGGACCAGGTGCGGGTTGGTTCGAAGTAGTTGCAGGATCGGGTGCTTTTCCTGTTTCCCGTTCTGGAGGTCTTGTGCCTTCGTTGCTCGGGCGTTCAGGAGTCTGTTCGGCTGCGTTGTCTGGGGGTTGCTCTGCTTCGTGCGTGTTGTCTTGTCCCACGCTTGGCTCGCCGGCGTCGTCGTTTCCTATGATGGGGCTTTCGCGTGGCTGACTTTCTGTAGACAGGAAACTCTCGTCTTCGTTTCGAAGGTCGGAGTGTGCTAAGCGACCCCGAAGTTGATCGATGTGCCTTTTCCAGTTCCGCCCATCTTCTAGTTCCAGCAGATACGATCGTGGACCCGTGATGCCAATGACCTTTGCCGGCATCCATAATGTTCCCCCTGCGTAGTTGTGGGCGTATACTGAATCCCCTACTCTGAAAGACCGGATTTTGCTTGTAGAGTCTGGGGGAGCCGTGGCAGAGTAATTCGGGTGAAGCCGGTCCAGGTGAGACCGTAGGCGGCGACCCATGAGTAGTTCAGCGGGGCTCCTACCCGTTGTTGCGCTTGGGGTAATGTGCTGAATTAGGAGGTAATGGTCAATGCGTGTTTGCCAATCACCTGGACCCATCCTAGCGAGGGCCTCTTTTGCGAATCGCACCATTCTCTCCGCCTGTCCGTTTGATGCTGGATGGAATGGCGCGACGAGGGCATGCCGAATTCCCAAACCTGCTAAAAATGTTTCAAACTGCATGGCCGTGAATTGGGGCCCGTTATCGGATACTAGGAGATCTGGCAGGCCATGGGTGGCGAAAAGTCGCCGTAGAACCTTTATTACTGCCTCTGCCGTGGTTGAAGTCATTAGGACTACATCTAGCCATTTTGAGTATGCATCCACAACTATAAGGAAAGTCTGACCTTGGAATGGCCCTGCGAAGTCGATGTGTATTCGCGACCAGGGTGCTTTGGGTTTCTCCCATTCTGTGGCGGGCGCTTCCGGGGGTGCTGGTCTCGATTCCTGGCATGGGTCGCAAGTGGCCACCCACTCCTCTATTTCTTTGTCCATGTTTGGCCACCACACGTAACTTCTTGCTAACGCCTTCATTCTAACAATCCCCGGATGACCCATATGTAAAGCATCTAATACATTTTTACGTAAAGCATACGGAATAACAACTCGATCCCCCCACAACAAACATCCCTGTAGCACTGAGAGCTCGTCCCGTTTTGACCAAAACATTTTGAATTCCGGGCCCACATTTCCCTTCGGCCACCCCCTCCAAACCCAAGTTTGAACTTGTTTTATTAAATTGTCTTTAGAGGAGAACCTTGCAACATCGTAGGAAGAAACCGGTCCCGAATCCAAACAGTCAATGAGCAATACCGGTACTTCTGGAGTGGGGTCTGGCAGAATGTCAGGTAATGGGCAACGGCTGAGTGCGTCTGCGTGTCCAAGAGTGGAGCCCGGTCGATGAATCAATTTGTATGAATACGCAGCCAGGAAAACAGTCCACCTGGTCATGCGAGGAGAAAGGGAGACCGGAGTGGGGCGGTTTCCCGCCAGAAGTCCCAACAGCGGTTTGTGATCTGTGATCAGTTCAAAATCGCGGCCGTAGAGGTATTCGTGGAAACGCTTTACTCCCGCTACGGCAGCCAGCGCTTCCCTGTCCATTTGGCTGTAATTCCTCTCGGCCGATGAAAGAGTTCTGGAGTAGAAAGCGATGGGTGCTTCTTTTCCGTCGGGCATCCTGTGGCTGAGGACTGCTCCAACTCCGAAAGGTGATGCGTCGCAGGTCAATACCAGCGGTAGGGTCTGGCTGTATTGAACAAGCAGTGAGTCAGTGGTGAGCAGGCGCTTTACCCCGGCGAAAGCTGCAGCTTCGGATCGTCCCCATTTCCATGGTGCGTTCCTCTGGAGTAGACGGTGTAGTGGCTCAGCAACGGTCGCCTTCTGCCTCAGAAAAACGCTGTAGAAGTTAAGTAATCCGAGGAAGGCCTGCAACTCGGTCTGATTTCGTGGTGTGGGGGCGTCCTGGATCGCCTTAATTTTCTTTGAAGTGGGGTGTATTCCCTGACCATCGATTCTATAACCCAGGAATTCTACGCTAGGCACGTTAATTTGGCATTTTTCTTTTTTAAGGCGGAGACCCTTTTCTCTGATTCTGGCCAAAACAGATCTGACTCTTTTGTTTAATTGCTCCTCATTTGCAGCGGACACCAAGATGTCGTCAAAATATGGGACGACTCCTGGTATCCCTTGCAAAAGTCGTTCCATGACGCTCTGGAACAATCCTGGGGCAATGCTTACGCCGAATTGTAGCCGGTTGCATTTGAATGCTCCTCTATGCGTCACTATAGTTTGGGCCTCCGCTGTGGCGCTATCAACTGGCAGTTGCTGGTAAGCTTGTGCCATGTCTAATTTTGCAAATACCTTTCCTGGCCCCAACGAGTGCAATAAGTGCTGTACTACAGGCACAGGATATGCGCTCTGTTGTAGCGCGACATTAATTGTACATTTATAGTCCGCGCAGATGCGGACTGATCCGTCTGGTTTGACTGGGGTCACGATGGGCGTTTCCCAGCGCGCGTGATCTACCGGCTCAAGGATTCCTTGCTCCACTAACTTATCTATTTCCTTATCTATTTTTGGGCGGAGTGCAAAAGGCACTCGTCTCGGTTTAAGTCGGATTGGCGCCACTTTGGGGTCTAAATTGAATGATATTGGTTTACCCACATACTTACCAAGACCGGGGCTGAACACATCCTCGAACTCCTTAAAAATCTGTTCAGCGCTGCTGTTTCTCACGGCGTTGATTCCGGTGACTTCTAACCCCAGGGCTTCAAACCAATCAAGCCCCAGAAGGTTCTGCAATGGCGCGCTGGCGATGGTCACGGGCAGCTGGGCTTCGATGTCCTTGAAACGGATGTGGAATGTGCCTTGGCCCACGATGGGGACTTGGTTCCCCTGGTAGTCTCGTAGCAGGACGTCTGGAGCGCGTAGTTGGCTCTTTCTGAGGCTAGGGATAGCCTGTTTCATGGATGCCCATGAAATGATCGTCAGGGTCGATCCTGTGTCAACTTCTAGCTCGCAGGGTGAGCCCTCCAAAAGGACTGTGACTCTCAGCCTTTTTGGCCGCTTAGGGCGGACCTGATGTATTGTGGTGAGATACGTTCGCAACTCCTCTCTCTGGGTCAACTCTATCTCATCGTCAACATCCTGAAAATACTCTCGTTGAGCGTCTTGATAGAACGCTCTTTCAGCTCTTTGTGTGTATTCTCTCTGGGGATACGCTCGCTCAACTCCTTGTGAGTAATCTCTCTGGGGATACGCTCGTTCAGCTCTTTGGAAATATTCTCTCTGGGTAAACACTTGTGGATTTCTCTCTGGGCGCCCTTTTTGATTTCGCCAAGCCCCTGGGTTGGGCTTCTGTTGGCGGTACATGGGTGGCTGCCGTGAGGCAGGGACTCCGCTCCGGCACACTCGTGCGATGTGCCCAAGTTTGTTGCAGTGCGAACAAACAACGTTCCTGAACCTACAAGTAGACCTGGGGTGATTCCCTCCGCAGCTTGCGCAGGGCGGCAAACGGGATCCGGGTCTCCCCCCAGGCCTCAAGTGACTGCTCTGCATCAGGTGACTGTCCTCGAACTCGGGATTCTCGAAGTCGGGGCTTGTGTCCTCGTAGTGAACTCTGGTTTGTCTTGGTGCTGGCTGGTTTACGTTGGCCCCTCGTTGTATGGTCACTGATGATTTCTCCGCTGACTCTGACGCTCTTGCTTCGTTTAACGCTGTCTGTAGGGTTAAATTCGGGTTTGCCAACAGCTTCTTTTGCAAAGAAATGTCTCTTAACCCACAGATGAGCTGCTCTAAGATGTGCTCTTCCAGATCCCTGTATTCGCAGTGAGTTGCTGCTTTTCGTAGGGCTGCAACATATTGATTGATGGATTCTCCCGCCTTCTGGGTCCTCATGTTGAATTCCTTGCGGCAGACATGGCGGGAAGGTTTTGGCGCGTAATGAGTTTGCAGAGTCTGTTGCAACGTCGTCCACGATACTGCCTGTATTGGAGTAGGCGCGGTGAGGTCTCTGGCCGTATTGAAGACTTCCTTTCCGCAGTAGCCGAGGAAGATGTTTTTCTTCCTCGCATCGGTGATCCCCGTGTATTCGTTCGCTTCGAGGAAACACTCGAAACGAATCATGAAAGCTTCCCATTCGTCGTTTGCTGGGTCGAAAGGAGCGGGGGGAGCATGCATCGCCATCTTCTCAGTTTGAATTTGCCGCGCTGCGGTGATCTGAGATGGCTGCCGGAATTACTGCCGAATTCCTGGGCTGGATCAAATCCGGAGATTCTGGAGGTAGCATTCTTCGTCCTATCTGTCTCTCAATCCCACCTTCATCGCCAATGTTGGATCTGGGCAACGAGAGACAGACTGCGGACACGAAGTAACTTAACAGCTCTTTATTAGTAGTAGTAGTGATCCAGCTTGCTCTGTGGTCGGAGGGTTCCCCTTTTATAGGGATCGGGTACGCCCCTCGACCAATCAGAGGGATACCTGTTTCCCGCTGTAGTAGCGGACCAGAGGGGAGACTTATCTCGATATATGCTAATATCTAACAAACACATTTTAAAAAACTAAGTAAATTCCTGCAGCTTCCTGCCATCCCCACTTTGTCAATGGGCCATTAAGAAGGCCAAGCTAGTCCACTTTACATAATAAAGAGTTCTCCCCTTCAGCTCCCGGGGGATGGGTGTAGAGTTCTGGCAGTGACAATGAAGGAATGATAATATAAGCCTTTACTCAACTGACCACATGGCATCTGAACTCAATCAAACCTGAATTCAAACTCAGCCTAGAGGGTTGCCCTTGCACGGGCCCATGTGAGTCTGGCAACCAATCAGAATACATTTCTTACACAGGAACAGGAAACAGATAGGTGGGGCAGAACAGATTATAAAAATCCCTGCAAGCCCTTCTTCACCCCTCCTCTTTCTCTTCTCTTCCCTTCTCTTCTTCTTCCCAACATTGAAGCATGTGATCACCTTTTCTGTTCAGGACTCAAGCCATGTGGTCCTGTCCACCATTAAAACCATCTTTCCAAGCAGCCTCCATGTCTCCAGTGTCTTTTTCCCCACTTGGAGCCGAAACCAGAAGGACATTTCTTCCAACAAAACAAAAGCTGGGAGCTGCTTAAAAAGAGATCCAATTTCAGGAGAACTTTTCTGATATTGAGAATAATTACTCAGCGGAATAGTTTGCCTCCTGGAGTTGTGGGTCACTGGAGGGTTTTGAAAATGGACAAGGCAGCCATTTTGACGGGGATGGAGCAAGCTCTCCTGCTTTGTGCTGAGGGCTGGACTAGAAGACCTCTGAGGTCCCTTCCAGCCTGATGAATCTACTATGTTCCAGGTGAAGAACCCCAAGTGATCTTCGCTCTGGAATCTGGATGAAAAGCTTGTGTTGTATTTTCAAAGTGAAGACCCGTCTTTCTAGGGGAGAAGGTCAGAGGTATTAAATGCAGTGCATAAAATGCCTTATTTCCTTTTATTCTCTGGTGAAGACATGAATCTTGAGGAAGCTTCAAACTCTTCAGTTTCCCTAAAATAAACAAAGATGGCTGCTCTCTCCTTTGGCGGTTCTTCTGGGGAATCCTGGAACTAAAATAATAAGCCTCTCTTCTGGTTATAATCCTTGTTATGACGATGGCCAAATGTAGTCAATAATGAATTGATGCTCCTGCTTTTACACTTCCCGTGACGTGCCAAGCATGAGTAAGATGCAATGATTTCTTCAAGGCTTGAACCACCTCCTGCTCTCTTCTGAAGTCAGAAGGCTTCCTCTGAGCATGTACAGAGTAGAAATTAAGCTGGTCCTGGGGTGGAGCTATTCATTAT
Organism: Natrix natrix natrix; assembly: GCA_029891615.1. Classification (NCBI taxonomy): domain Eukaryota; kingdom Metazoa; phylum Chordata; class Lepidosauria; order Squamata; family Natricidae; genus Natrix; species Natrix natrix. Next base: position 136,080 of record JAKRSK010005032.1, on the reverse strand, counting down.
TAATCACATGTTTAGGTACATATTATTTTTTCCAATCCTTCATTTCTTATAATCCTATTATTTGTACGAGATAATTTCCCTACTTATACAATTCTCATAATAATATTCATTACCTTACTACATTCCTAGCATACATTCTAAAATGATCATTATCTTACGCCACCTATAGAACAATTGTCCAACTTACGTAATTCTAGTATTCATAGACATTATTAAAGTACTTTCATAAAATATCTTATTTCACACTCCTTTTCTTTTCATTCTCCTTTATCCCACGTCTTTCACCCTCATCCATATTTTTAATCTTCTTCTTTTTGGGGGGAGGGTTGCCTCCCATACACTTCTTTTAGCTCATTTCTTCCATCTACTTTTAGATCTGTATTTTGACTCTGGCTTCTAGCGTTCAGTCCCCTCAGCCTTTCCCCTCATTATTCTATGATTGCTTATTCTAACCTCTTTTTCTTCTCCCCAGCTATCTTCCTCTTTCTCCCATTACCTTTTCACTTCTTCTGAAAGATTTTCCTCCTGGCAGGAAGTGTTCTGACTGGGGTGTTATGTGAGAGGTGCCTGTCTGTTTCAATTCTAAACACCAAGAGGTTTGTTAGTTTCTTCATTTTCAATCACTTTCTCTATTTTATGGTCCCACCAGTCAATGTTCCCTCTAATTTTTTTCAGTGTGGGTGGAAAAGTATAGTGTTTGAGCGGCACATTTTCATGCCTGAGCACCTGAATTTTTTTCACAGATGTCACCCAAGAAAACAACAAAATCAGTGGCTCTTAAGACTGGTGGACTTCAACTCCCAGAATTCTGAGAGTTGAAGTCCACCAAGGGCATCAATCATATTAGCCCAGGGATCTGCAAAATTGGCTCTTAAGACTGGTGGACTTCAACTCCCAGAATTCTGAGAATTGAAGTCCACCAGTCTTAAAACAGCCAACTTTGCAGACCCCTGTGTTAGCCCAAAGCCTGGCGCTGGGCGGGCCTTGCTCCCCCATTGGTGGAGCCCCAAGAAGCGAGGAGGGAGAAAAAGAGACGGAGGCCAAGGAGCTTCTTCGCCCCCCCCCCCGCAAAAATCTTATCAGGGAGCTGGCGGGCAGTAGCAAATTAGCTGATCACCCGGCACGTGCGGAAAGCGAGGTTTGACCGGGTGGGGCAGTGAAACTCCAGGGCTCTCTGACCTAATTCCCCATGAGAACTGTTGCCTCTGAAGCGATATTTTGCTCCAATATTTTGAACCTTTTAGTGCCCCTTTCCCTTTTTTCTTTTCAACCCACAATGATTAGGGAGGATTCTGAAGTCGGGTGGGGCTGAGAAGCGAGGAGGCAGAAAAAGAGACGGAGGCCAAGGAGCTTCCCCCCTGCCCCCTCCCAGCAAAAATCTAACCGGGGAGCTGGGCGGGCAGTAGCAAATTAGCCGATCACACCGTGTGATCAGTTAATTTGCTACTGCCCACGTGGCATGATCGGCTAATTTGCTACTGCCCACCTGGCTCCCTGGTTAGATTTTTGCTGGGAGGGGGCGGGGGGGAAGCTCCTTGGCCTCCGTCTCTTTTTCTGCCTCCTCGCTTCTCAGCCCCGCCCGACTTCAGAATCCTCCCTAATCATTGTGGGTCGAAAAGAAAAAAGGGAAAGGGCCGCTTGTTTTGAAGTGCCCCTTTCCCTTTTTTATTTTTGACCTACACTGATTAAGGAGAATCCTGAAGTCACAAGTCAGGCGGCAATGTACTGCGTTTAGCTGGAGCTGGCTGGAGAGTTTCGATTGTGATGTGATTCCCTATCCGCTCCGCTCTAGTCCGTGTGTCCACAGCAAATACGCGACGCTGCGCAGCAGTTAGAAATTACTGTGCGGCGTATTTTAGGCACGTGCGCGGCCGCGCAGGCGCGCACCTTAGAGGGAACAGTGCCACCAGTCCTTACTTCCAGACAAATCGTATTTCTTGTAGATCCTCCAATGCATCATTGCTGCTACTTTGTTGTGCCTTTGTTTGTGGAGTCTGAAAGGTCGTAAAATGGGGCAAATCTCACTTAACGACTATCTTGTTTAGCAATGGAAATTTTGGCCTCAATCGTCAGCCTCCCAATGCCCCTTTTCCTGCTTCAACCGTCTAATGTGCTTAATGGTAAGTGTTGGGAGTATACTCCTAGTGTTGGGTAGGCAACATATATCTATATACAATAACAAAGGGTCGTTATTGCTTTAAATGGGTGGATGTACTTATCAGCTGTAATTAACTCTACAATAAGGAGGAGACAGGAGAGCTCACTCTCTCTCTGCTTGTCCTATGCTCGCTTGATGACTGGAACGTGAACTGCGACTGTAAGCAATTGTTTGTTCTTTGAATTGTGTTTGGACATATATCTACTATCTCATATCTACTATCACTGCTTGTGAAGCAATTATTAGTAGTAAAGCTACTTGTTTTTTTACTAGCAGTGTCTGAAACTCTATTCGTGTGTTTTTCTTCTACTAGCAATGTTCCTTCTCTCTAGCTGTACATTCTGCTGTGCTATTTTCTGTCTGTCAGCATTGCTTCCAAGATGAAGACATAAGGGATTTATTGCCATTGTTTTTCTGGGTCTTCCTATCCAGAGTCTTTAGTTTACTATCTGTCAATAATCCTGGAGCTGGCTGCTCACTGTCAGGCTCCTCCTCCAAATCTGAGGCCACCATGACAGACAGGAGAACCTGGGAACCTTGAAAACCCCAGCTGCCCATCTTCAAACAGGGGGACAATGTATATATCAGCAACACTTTTGTGAAGCGGGAAAGATCAGGTCAACATACGAAGCAGGGGAGTTTCCGGCAGTCACTACTGCCAGTTCACTCGTGGGCGCACCGCGCGTGCCTTTTTCACACATGCAAAGTGCAATAAAAATTGTTCTGCGCATGCACAGAAGCAAAAAACAAGATGGCGCCACCTATGGCGCCACCTGGAGAACTGGTTCAGCAGTGTGGCAGGTCTGGGTTGCTGCCGGTTCCAGTGACCCAGGCCCCCAAACAACTACTGGTTCAGCCAAACCGGTCCGAACCGGTAGGAACCCACCACTGATATGAAGGTCCAATTAAACTGGTTAATTGTTACTCATACTATGCACAGGAATATTCTCCACCTCCTGGGAGTTAAATAAAGGTCAATGGAATAAAGGATGGTTTGACTTCGCTTGCTTGTGTCTACGTAGGGATTGTAGGCTGATCTCTCTTTTAACTATGCCCTCAGATTCTGCCACTCCTTTCCCTGCAGCAGTGGTGGCTAGACTATCTTGCTCGCCTTCCCGCGAGACAAAGAAGACAAGCTCTAGGTGCCAGACTCCTCGGCCAGGATTACAAGGAAACGTTTCCCCCTTCCTCCTGAAAAGTGGAACCTTACAATAGAGGTGCGGCGCCCGAGGGGGAGGATATTGAGCGTCGGCCCAACACCCAAGCAACGTTTGCTGGGAACGGCCATTTTCCTCCACTCTTCTCAAGGAATTTTGTGCACTGCTCTCCCCCCTCCCCTCCTGTGCAGGCTATTTATGTGCCACGCTCCTTTCCGTCATCCCGGTGTGGAAGAGGAAGTGGCGCCTGAAGGCTTTCCTCTTCTGTGCCGCTGCTCGCAGCCCTTGGGAGCAGCTGGGAAGCCCCAGAAAGCTTTGGGAGAAAGAAGGTGAATGCTCCATTTAAGGGGTGGGTTGCTGCCGGTTTTACTACCGGTTCACAAGCCGCGCATGCTCTGTTCAATGTAAATTGTTTTATTAAAATGTTTAATAAATTTTACAATTATCACCCCCTTTATCCTCCCCTCTTCCCTACCGCCCTCCCCCCGACCTCCCAGAGCAAAATACAGGGTATAAACATTTAACAACCATGCGCTAACATAAGCTAACTAATTTTGACATGTTACTATTCTTGTGCTTTAACTCCCCCTTTATTAAACTAACTTTGAATAAATTGTAATGTCCTTTATGCCTTCATTCATAAGCTAACTGAAATTTTTTAGTCCGGTATTTATGCCTAACATAAACTATGCCTAACAAAAACAACTGGGGTGTGAACTTTATCCTCTTTTTCAAAATATTTTGAATAACCCACCATATTTTTATCCAAAATGCTTTAACTTTTTTACAAGTCCACCAAATATGGTAGTACGTGGCATCAGCACAGTCACATCTCCAACATTTAGATTGTAGGTTCGGATACATACAGGCTAGCTTTTTTGGATCTAAATGCCATCTGTACAACATCTTGTAGAAATTCTCTCTCAAGTTCTGAGCTTGTGTAAATTTTACATTTCTTACCCAAATCTCTTCCCATGTTTCCATCATTATTGGTTCTTCAAAATTTTGTGCCCATTTTATCATACAATCTTTAACTAATTCTGTTTCTGAGTCTATTTCTATCAATACATTGTACAACCTTTTCATGTGCATTTGACCCTGGTCCCTCATTTGTTTTACCAAGTTATCCTCATTTTGAATAATACCGGATTTCTGGTCTTTTTTCCATCTAGCCTGTAACTGACCATACTGGAACCAGGTTTGAATTACCTTTTCATCTCTTAATGTATTCAAAGATTTCAACTGCGGTGCACCTCTATCCATACTAAGGAGTTGTGCATATGTAGTTCGATCTTGTTTTTGTTCTATACTTATATTCTCTATAGCATGTCTGGGCACCCCCCACATAGGTATTTTGTCGTTTAACCTATATTGATATTTTTTCCAAACACGCAGTAAGGCATTCCTTAAAATATGACTTTTAAAGATCTTGTCGGCCTTCTTGTCGTATATTAAATAAGCATGCCAGCCATATACCAAATCATAACCCTCAATATTCAATATTCTATCCTCTGTTAGGTTAATCCAATCGCTAATTGTTGCTAAAACTGCTGCTTCATAGTATAATTTTAAGTTAGGCATTTTTAAGCCTCCTCTTTCACGTATATCTTGCATTATTTTAAGTTTTATTCTCGGTTTCTTTCCTGCCCAAACAAAGTTGTTAATACCTTTCTGCCATTCTTCCAAATTTGCATCTTTTTTAAGTATTGGTATCATTTGAAAGAGGAACAGAAACTTAGGCAAAACATTCATTTTGACTGCTGCTATCCTTCCCAGCAAAGACATTTGTAGTTTTTCCAATTATTCATTTCTCTCTATATTTTATGCCATAATGGTTCATAATTGTACTTATATAATTTCCCATTTGAGGTTGTAATATAAATTCCTAAATATTTAACCTTTTTTTACTATCTCACATCCTGTTACTCTTTCTATTTCTTTTTTTTTTTTTTTTTTTGGTTTGTAGTCATATTTTTAGCTATCATCTTTGTCTTCCCTAGATTTACTTTGAACCCAGATACTTGACCATATTGGTTAATTATATTCATTAGACCTATAACTGATTCCCCCGGTTGAGTTAAAGTTACAACCAAGTCATCCGCAAATGCTCTCACTCTATATTCGTAGTGCCTAATCTTAATTCCTTGTAGTTCGTCAGACCCACGTATTCTGTTCAATAACAATTCCAGGGTTAAGATAAACAATAATGGAGACAAGGGACACCCCTGTCTTGCTCCTTTTTCAATTTTAAAAGATTCTGTTAAGCCTCCATTGACTATGATTTGTGCTGTCTGTTTCTGGTATATTGCTTGATAGATTGCATGAAATGCTCTCCAAATTGCATCTTTTGTAGTATTTTTATTAAAAATTGCCAATTGACTGGTTCGAATGCTTTCTCTGCATCTAAGAATAGAAGCACTGCCGGGACTTGGTTATACTTTCCCAAGTATTCCATTATATTAATGATTTGTCTTACATTACTTTTCATTTGCCTTCCCTGTATTCACTGATCATTGTGAATCGTTTGTTGCGCAATTGGCATTAACCTATTTACCAATATTTTAGCAAAAATTTTGTAGTCTGTATTAAGTAAATAGGCCTGTAGTTTTTTGGCTGGGTAAGATCATGTTCCTCTTTTGGAATCAATGAAATAAAAGCTGTTTTCCAAGAAAGTGGGACCCTGCCTTCCATTTGAATTTTATTAAATAGTTCCCTAAGAGGTTCCATCATTTCTAGTTGTAACTTTTTATAATAAACTGCTGTCAGGCCATCTGTGCCAGGCGCTTTACTGATTTTTAACTGCTTAATTGCCAGGAGGATTTCCTCTGCAGTTACAAGTTGATTCAATCTTCCCCTTTGCTCATCTATAAGTATAGGAATTTTCTCTTTCTCCAAATATCGGTCTATATCTGACCCTTGTATTTTGTCACCAGCGAACAGTCTGGTGTAAAATTCTAAAAAGGTCTTTTTAATCATATCCTGTTGGAAAACTTCTTTCCCTTTATATTCTACTTTCTCTATATTACGGAATCTCTGTTTTTTCCTTAACATATACGCTAGCCATCGACCTGGTTTATTGGCATTACAAAAAGTGTTATGTTTAGCATATAGAAAATTAGTAGCTATCTGGTTCGACATTAACGTATTGAACTGATAAAGTAATTATCTCTTTTGTCTTCTTATCATCTGGTTTAGACATTAACTCCTGATTTTTTTTAATCTCTTCCTCTAATTCCCTTTGTTTCTCCCTTTATCTGCGCCTATAAACATTGTTCAGATTTATTAAAATGCCTCTCATATATGCTTTACTTGTGTCTCAAACCATTTCCATTGATATCCCCTTATGCATATTGTTGTGGCCCAGCAGGAGCCGTTGGAGTTGCCACCAGACTCCGACAGCGAGGGTCCCTCTGAGTCGGCTTGGGAGGATGTGGAGGACCCTGGACAGGGTTCCAACTGAGCAGGGCGCAGAGAGGCTGATTGGCCACCAGGAGGCGCCTGAGGCATGGAGCAGTGGTGAAAGCCAAAGGAAGGGGGCTCCTGATGTCATGCCTTGGAGCAGTGGGGAGGAGTCACAGGACAGTGAGTCAGACATCAGCAGTGAGCTATTAGATGCTCGTTACCGGCGTGCTACCCTGCGTAAGGAGCAATTGAGCAATTACAGGAGATAATTGCTCTCAGCTGCTGATAATTAGACTCCTCTCCAGACTATAAAGGGACTGCTTGTGGACACACCCTTTGCAGGAATCAACTGATCATTGGAGAAGCTCAGATCTGTGTTGTACTTTGGCAGGCTGGATTGCTGCCAAAGGGTTTACCTGGATTGCTGCCACTCTGTTCCCTGGACCTTGGCAGGCAGGAGTGCTGCTAAAGTGATTATCTGGAACTTGGTAGCTGGATTGCTGCCAAGGGGTGTCGCTGTAGCTGGATTGCTGCCCGGAGTGCTATCTTGACCCTGGCAGGCTGGATTGCTGCCAAGGTGGAACCTGTATGTCAATAAACATCTTGAAGAGACTTTGTGTGTCTTGGAGTGTCTTGGTGATGAAAGGGGGGGGGGTCAGAACACATATTAAAAGCAAAATATTCTTTCAATAGTTTTTTACATTCCGTAACATTTTTCTCATATCTAAATAGATTTTCATTTAATCTCCAAGACCTCCTGGGTCGGTTTCCATATTCAAGTTCCATCCAGACCAGGTTGTGATCTGTTAAAGTTCTCAGACATATCTTACGTCTTCTTTACCCTGGAAAAAAAATCATTTGTAATTAGTATAAAATCAATTCTGGAAAGGGATTGGTGCCTATCAGAGAAAAAAGTAAAATCCCGTTCTTTCACATTCCGTTCTCTCCAGATATCCCTCAATTCAAAGTCATCCATCATATCTAAAAAAGATTTAGGTAATCTTGTTCGTGTTTGGGTATTTTGCAAAAGCCTCTTCTTGTCTTGAACAGGATCCAGTACTCCATTCCAATCGCCCAGTAAAACGCAGGATCTGTAACCCCATTGTGTTAGTTTGGTGTGAAGCAACTTATAAAAATTTTCTTGTTGATTGGGAGCATATATTCCTGTTAAGAGTATTTTCTTTCCTTCTATTAATAGTTCAATTCCAATATATCTACCTTGAGGGTCTGCTTCAATTAATTCAGCCTTTAAGTCTTTTCTTAAATGTATAACTATACCGTTTTTCTTCTCCGGAGCAGATGCTACGAAATGCGATCCCAGTCTTGCGTTCATCAAATATTTCTGGTCCTGTGTTCTAATGTGTGTTTCTTGTAAGCAAATTACATCATTTTTAAATTGTTTCAAGTAGTGAAATCTTTTTTTCCTTTTTTGTGGTGAATTTAAGCCATTGACATTCCATGTTAGAAATTTAGTTGTCATCTTTAGCACACTGAAGCTTTTTAAGAGCTGCCTGGAAATCTTTCACCTTCGGTCTAGCTTCTCCCACTGCTTCTGTGCTCATGTTTATATTATCTCGAATTGCCATCTGGGCTTGTTGGGACATTAATTCTTGTTCTTTACGTTTGGTAGCTGCGCGGGTTTGTCTCGGTTCCATAATTTCTTCTGTTTCCTGCAGCAAACTCACAACCCCAATTTGTGTCTGGTTATCTTGCTGCCTGGGGTTGTCTGTCTCTTTTCTTTCTTTGGGACCTGGAGATGGAGGGCGTCCTGCCCTTAGTACCATACTATAGAAATCTTTTGCCTTCCAAACAGAGTTGAGGCGATGTCTTTCTCCCATGTAGTTCACCACCAATCTGGCTGGGGTCTCCCATCTGTATTGAATCTGGCGCTTTCTAAGTTCGTCCACTAGAAATGCATAATCCTTTCTAGATCTCAACATTTTGGGAGGGATTTCCTTCAGTACTATCACATCTTGACCTGCCACTTGCAGTTTGTTTTTGTAGCTTGCTTGCAATATTTCATTCCTAATTTTCCTGGTGACAAAATAGATTACGATATCTCTTGGCAGTTATCTTTGTCTGGCAATCCATGAATTAACGCGATAAATTTTGTCAATTTGCCAGAGGCATTCGGGCTTTGGCTCCCCAGTTAATTGGACAAGAGCGTCTGCAAAAATCTCTCTTAAGTCTTCTTGAGTATGTTCCTTCAACCCTCTTATCCTCAGGGCAAATTCCATTGTTCTATATTGCATCATCATAAGCTCCGCCTCCGATTTATCAATTTTAATTTGTGCCTCCACAAGTTTGTTATCCAACTTTGTATTAGCCTCATTAATTTCTTCCACCTTCTCATCAAGAGATGCCACGTAGCCAAATAATCCTTTAAGTGCCTCAACTATAATCTCCCTTATCTCTTGGTTACGTGTTTGGATTAAATCCTTAATTCCAGATATTTCATCAGAGACATCTTTGAAGGCACTTGTAATTTTCCCCTCCAAGACAACTGCCTGCTCTTTTAATGCATTTTGTAAGTTATTTTGTAGAGCCTCCAGTGTCAGGGTTTGTGATTGTGTTTCCACCGGAGGTAATAAAGTTTGCAACTTTGAAGTTTGCGCTGGCGAACTGCCCGCACTTTTTGAAGCATTGAATTTTGTCTGTTTAGAGGTCATTTCAAAATATTCAGATCAAGCTTTCAAACAGCCAATTTATTCAGTCCAAAAAGTCTAGCTATTCTTTGAAGTCTTTCAGCCACACTAACAGGCACTTAACAAGTGCTAATCATTTTTACACTTCACTTTCATTTTCAACGCACCCTTTATTACTCCGGCGCCATTTTTTTCTTAAAGTTCCTTTTAAGTTTACAGAAAGAGATATAATCTACGGAGTTAAGGCTTGTACTTGCAATTTGTTGACTTCCTGGTTTGCTCTGCCTGCTTCTATTCAGATGTAGAATAAACTTGAAGTTGCTGGTGTGTATTGTGTCCAGGCAGATGACGTCAGGGAATTCCCCCTGACAGCCAGCATCTGCACTAGCAACAGCCAGGTCGCGTCTGATTGGCTAAGACGCGACCTGGCTGAGAGCGGGGAAACTCTGGCTTGGGGATTGGCTGGTTCGTCTGACAGCTTCGTATAAATAGCTGTCAGACGAACCCCGCATTGATTCTCTCCTGTATTTTGTCGAGACTGTTGTGTTCAATAAAGACTGTTTGATTCTCCTCACGACTCCGCTCGCCTTTCGTAATTACTCAACACTGGCGACGAAGGTGGGATCCAGCCGCTAACCCACCGAGCGTTCCATCTTGGCACGATCGTACCGGCGACCCGTTCCTGCCAGCCTAGCTCGATTTCTGAGGAGACCATGTCGGCAATGCCAACCTTCGTTCCATTTGGCTGCGACGGCGAGACTTGGGAAGCGTTCATGGAGCGCTTCGAGTGCTACCTGATAGCCAACGGCCGTCGCGATGTACCAGATGATGAGAAGTGCAGCTTCTTCTTGAGCTGCTGCGGCACGCCAATGTTTAGCGCCGCTCGCTCACTAGCCGCCCCTCAGCCAGTCCATTCTCTGGACTGGGCCACATTAACGGAGCGCCTTCAGCGCCACTACGCCCCCACACCATCCTGGGTGGCGAGGCACTACGCTTTCAGGCGCTGTGTCCAGAAGCCGGAGGAGTCGGTGAGCCAGTTCCTCCAGTCGCTTCGCACCGCGGCGATGAGGTGCGAGTTTGCCGACCTCGATCGCAACCTCACGGAGCAGTTCGTCAGCGGCGTAAAAGATCTGCGCCTTTGCCGGCGGCTCCTGTCACAAGCAGACATCACGCTGACTGGGGCCATCGAGCAGGCAAGGGCGGCTGAACTCTCCGACGAGTCAATGGCGGAGATGTTCAACCTGCCGCCTCCGCCAGGCCGCACTTGCCTGGTGGACGAACTAGTTCCCTTGCCAAATGACTATCCTGAGGAGGGAGCGGTGGCGCGCATTGGCCAGTCTTCTAGAAGACGCGTCCCTCAGCGAGCCCGGGAAGCTGTGACCGCTTGCCTTGGCTGTGGAGGCAACCACGACCGTTCGGGTTGCCCCTTTAAGGCCGCGGTTTGCCGCCGCTGCCTTAAGAAAGGACATTTGGCCCAGGTCTGCCGAGCGCAGTTCCCTTTGCCACAGCGTCCAGATGACGTCCCGACCACAGCCGCCGTCAAACAGCGACCTGGAAGCCGTGCTGGACGACAGCAGCAGCAGCAGCAGCAGCAGCAGCAGCCTTTGCGCGGAGGCTGCTACGCCGTGGACGCTGACTTCCACGCCAACCCCGCAGAGTTGGCCTTCCATACGGGTGCAGGTGCGGAGCGCATCAAGGCGTCGCTCCTCATTGAGGGCTCCCCCTGCACCATGGAGGTGGACTCGGGGTCATCCCGATCCCTTTTGTCGTGGGCAGAGTTCTCCCGCCTCTGTCCAGGCATCTCGAAGACCCAGCTCTCCTCCCCAGACGCAACCCTACGGGACTACCAGGGGACTCTAATTCCTACCCTGGGTTGTCACCTGGTGCGGGTGGAATACGGGGACTTTTCGGGGTGCCTTCCCCTCCTAGTGGTGGAAAAGCCTTTGCCGGCCCTTCTGGGCCTTGACTGGTTCCCGGCACTAGGCCTATCAGTGCACGGGGTGAGGCAAGTGGTGGCCACGCCTCCTGACGTGGCCGACGTCCTTGCCAGATTTTCTGATGTGTTTGATGGGCAGCTGGGGGCGTATAAGGGAACGCCTATCTCCTTGAACCTAGACCCCCAGGTTGCCCCCATTAGGCTGAAGGCCTGTAGGGTGCCTTTCGCCTTGAGGGCAAAGGTTGATGCGGAGCTAGACAAGCTCGTCGCGCAGGGAGTCTTGGAGCCGGTGGATTACTCCAAGTGGGAGACCCCTTTGGTCATCCCAGTTAAGGCGGATGGGTCCATTCGCCTCTGCACCGACTTTAAATCCACCATCAACCTTGCCCTCCAGGCGAACCCCTATCCAGTTCCGGTAGTGCAGCACTTGCTCCACTCTTTGGGGCAGGGCTGCATCTTTGCGAAGCTGGATATGGCGCAGGCCTACCAGCAGCTCCCGGTGGATGATGAGGCGGCGGCTGCGCAGACCATCGTCACCCACCGTGGAGCTTTCCGTTGCCGCCGCTTGCAATTCGGCGTTTCCGTAGCCCCGGGGATCTTCCAGAGCCTTATGGAGCGGCTGCTCCATGGGCTCCCCGGCGTGGTTCCGTATTTCGATGACGTCCTGATCGCCGCCAGCAGCCGATCGGGCCTCATCAAAGTACTAGTGAAGGTCCTCGAGCGTTTCAGGGGCGCGGGCTTAAAATTAAAGCGCAGCAAATGCTCATTTGCTGTGCCCCGGGTTGATTTCCTGGGCTTCACAATTGATGCCCAGGGAATTCACCCCACCCCTTCAAAGGTAGCAGCCATCAGGAACGCCCCCACGCCTGCCTCCAAGACGGAGCTGCAGGCGTTCCTTGGCTTGCTTAACTTCTACGTGCCATTTCTGCCGCATAAGGCGTCACTAGCCGAGCCGCTGCATCGGTTGCTCGACCGATCGACAGCCTGGCGCTGGGGCAGCCGCGAAGCGCATGCGTTCGCGGCTGTCAAAGACTTGCTGACGTCAGAGGCAGTCCTCGTTCAATATTCGGACAAGCTGCCTTTGACTCTTGCTTGTGACGCCTCCCCCGTGGGTTTGGGGGTGGTCCTGAGCCATGTGCTGCCCAATGGCTCGGAGGCCCCCATAGCCTTTTATTCCCGGACACTGACTTCTGCAGAACGCAACTACAGCCAGATCGACAAGGAGGCTCTGGCTGCAGTGTCAGGGATTAAGAGGTTCCATGATTACCTCTATGGTCGGCACTTTACTTTGTTCACCGACCATAAGCCACTCCTTGGGCTTTTGGCAGGTAACAAGCCGACCCCTCCCATTCTTTCACCGCGCATGACAAGGTGGACAGAGTTCCTGGCTGCATACAGCTACACTCTGCTCTACCGCCCGGGCAAGCACATTGGGCATGCTGATGCCCTCAGCCGCTGCCCCCTGCCCGTTGCAGACCCCCCGACAGTGCCTTGCCTGTCGGTTTTGGCCATAGCGGATTTGGCTCTGCCACTCTCTTCCGGAGAGGTGGCCTCAAAATCTAGGGCTGACCCTGACCTGTCCCAGGTCATGAGATGGGTCCAAAGGGGTTGGCCTGAGGGACCGGTGCCAGAGCACCTTCGTCCCTTCAGGGCCAGGCAGTTGGAGCTGTCACTTCACAGTGGGTGCCTCCTGTGGGGTGACAGGGTGGTCATTCCACCCAGCCTGTGCCATCAGGTGCTGTCTCGCCTTCATGAGGGCCACCCGGGCATAGTGCGCATGAAGTGCCTGGCGCGCAGCTATGTCTGGTGGCCTCGCATTGATGACGAGATAGCCGCCTGGGTGGCCGGCTGCTCCCCCTGGCAACATTCTCGACCGGCGCCACCGGCAGCCGCTCCTAGGGAATGGGAATTGCCCCGTGGGCCTTGGTCCCGCATTCACGTGGATTTTGCGGGTCCCTTCAGAGGCCAGGTCTTCTTGGTGGTGGTGGATGCATATTCGCGCTGGGTGGAGCTCATCCTCATGAGGTCCACCACAGCCGAGGCCACGATCAGGGAGCTGACTAGGCTTTTCGCCACCCATGGCTTGCCGGACGTCATTGTCTCTGATAACGGGCCTCAATTTGCATCCACCGCGTTCCAGCTGTTCCTGGCTTCTCAGGGCATCCGCCATGCCCCAGTCGCCCCATACCACCCGGCTAGTAATGGCCGGGCGGAACGGGCGGTCCGCTCGGCCAAGGAGGTGTTAGGCAGGATGGATGGGGCAGACTGGCCATCAAGGGTGGCTGCTTACCTCTTGGTACAGCATGCCACTCCTTGCCCCCTGACCGGGAAGTCTCCAGCTGAGCTGCTGATGGGCCGGCGCCTGCGGACCACCTTGGATAGGTTGCACCCACTCTATTCAAGTGAACAGCCTGGCAACCTGGGGCCCCCTTCCCGTTCCTTCCTTCTGGGCGATTCTGTTTGGGCTCAGGCTTTCTCAGGGGCGGTTAGGTGGGTGCCTGCCACCATCACCGCCATAACCGGCCCCTGTTCTTACAGGGTCCACCTACCTGATGGGACCGAATGGCGGCGGCACCTGGATCAATTGAGGCGCCACCTGCCCTGCAACAGCGACAACATCCCTGCCAGGTCGGCCATCGACGTCGCTGCGCCTGAGTCCTCCAACGTTTCGTTTCCTGGTGCCCTTCCACCAGTCACTGATCACCCGGTCCAGCTGCCCAGGGCCTTCCCGTCCTCGGACGCCGCTTCCCGGCCGTCCATTGTTGGGGGTGTGTCGCCCATTAGGCGTCTGCCTCCCGGTTTCCAACTGGCCTTCCCCGAGTCAGGCCAGGCCTATCCTGAAGTTCCCCGTTCAAGCCTGCCTTCGGCCGCGCCCCCTCGGCCCTGCCTACCTGGGCCTGGTCGTTCTCCGTCAGGGGTGGGCCTCCAAGATGGCGCCCGGAGCTCCACTCCCTTGCGGGAGGAGCTTCAACGGACACCACCTTCCTCTCCGGCGCCTCCTGTCGAACTGAGGCGTTCTGGGCAGGTCCGGCGCCGCCCAGATTATTTGCGTGACTACGTTTGTGCGTCGTCTGCACATGCGCAGTCACTGGGGGGGAAGAAGTATTGTGTCCAGGCAGATGACGTCAGGGAATTCCCCCTGACAGCCGGCATCTGCACTAGCAACAGCCAGGTCGCGTCTGATTGGCTAAGACGCGACCTGGCTGAGAGCGGGGAAACTCTGGCTTGGGGATTGGCTGGTTCGTCTGACAGCTTCGTATAAATAGCTGTCAGACGAACCCTGCATTGATTCTCTCCTGTATTTTGTCGAGACTGTTGTGTTCAATAAAGAGTGTTTGATTCTCCTCACGACTCCGCTCGCCTTTCGTAATTACTCAACAGTGTGGACGCTGCCGTCCCGTGATGAGGAGATCGTCAGGCTTCCTGGGGAGCTCGCACCTTTCATGTCACAGAATTGCTTCTGGGGCCGCTGGGCGCCTCTACCCTCTGCTAGACGGCTTACCTCCCCCCTTTTCCTGAGGGGGAGGTTTTCAAACTGCTGGACAGCTGATTTATGCTATCCTAGCAGCTGGTTGCTCAAACACGGGCTGGCATTCCCGAGGGAACGTCTTCCAAGGACAGCGGCGCCACCGGAAGTCAATGTAAATTGTTCTTCGCGCATGTGCAGAACCGTTTACAGTGAACTGTGCACATGCAGTCACTAAAAACCAAAATGGCGGCGGCCCAGAGGCGGCGAGGGAGCCGGTGTGGCAGGGAAAGGATACTGCAAAATCTCCATTCCCACCCCTCACTGGGGCCAGCCAGAGGTGGTATTTGCCGATTCTCCGAACTACTCAAAATTTCCACTACCGGTTCTCCAGAACCTGTCAGAACCTGCTGGATGTCACCCCTGGGTTGGCCCCTGAATCTGTGTTCTTTATGCCTGGTAGGACCCTCGCACCTGAGAACAAGATGGAGGTACCACGTATTTAGTTTTTTGCCAGCAACCTGAGGCAAAGATGGATTTGAGGGAAAAGCAGCCTCTGTTGTTGCCACCACCAAGCCAAGACCAGGGAGCCGTTTTACAGAATATCAGCTGGTGGAGTGGAGAAAGATCTGGACACGGGAACAAAATGGCTGCCTCCTTCCAAAGGAACACAAAGGAGCCACATCAGTTCTTGCTCCTTCCAGGGTTTGCCTTGGTTCCTCCCCTTCCTATCACTCAGAGGGAAATTGGGGTTTCTGATCAACAAGGAGAGCAAAATCCCTCCTATTTTCAACCTCCCAAAACAGGCAAAAACTCAAGTGGGAAGAAAACAACAGCATTTATTTTCAGCAAACAAATTTGGCAAATTTACATTACTTATGCAGTTGTTAAGGAGGTAGCCAGCCTGGCTGTGCAATCCATCTCAAGTTCCCTTTTTCTAAAGCATGAAAATCCATAAATGACTGGCAAAATTCACAGTTTGAATGCTCTACTTGGCATATTAATTATTTGTCGAACTTTGGATGATAAATATATGGTCAAGTTCAATTTTTTTTAAAAAAAATGAAATACAGTAACTACTTTAATGGTAAGACATCTCAGAATGCACAGTGCTTTTTAAAAAGAAATAACTGTTGAACATTCTAGTAAATATTATACATACTATATGTTATACAACATACAAAGAAAAATGAGAGAGAGAAAAAACTTCCACTTTCAATCCAAGCAATTATGATGGAGATTAACAGTTTATCTCTCCCTCTTAAAATAAAACTTTTCATTCTATTCCTCCCCCCTTCGCTATGGGCCCTTCTCTAAAACCAGTTAATCACTAGAAGCCCATTAAAGGTCACCAGAAAGAACAACATAATTGCTATAAGCTACCAGTATATTACAGAGCTACTACAAGCTGTACAAGGCAGTTTGGTCCAGTGGTGAAGGCACCAAGATAGAAAACGACTGTGAGTTCAAGTCCTGCATCAGCCACAAAAGCCAGCTGGGTGACCTTGGGCCAGTCACTCCCTCTCAGCCAAGCCCGCCTCACAGGGTTGTTGTCGTTGTGGGGAAAAGAGAAGGAGGAAGGTGTGTTGGATATCTTCCATACCTTCAGCAGGATGCAAGTAAATAAAAAATAAAATTTGAATCCTTTTGATTCCACAATATAAGATTTTCTTTTCTTTTTCTATTCCTCAATCATAATAAAAAGGTCACTGATCCAATGATAAAAGTGATGGTGAAAGACCCAAAATCCATCCTGGTTCCAGCATGCAGGAAGGCCCTGGAGGGCTCCTCCTGAGAGTCTGGCCTAATTCAGAAGGAGGCCGGTCCCATCTTCTCTCCTCTCCTCTCCTCCTTATGCTGGGAGTGTCCATTTGTGCTGCCAAGAGGGAGAAAGCAGGCAGGGTCAGTCTGGGAGGGAGCCAAGAGGAGGAATCCCACCGTCCAGCAAAGATCAACCCAGGGAAGGAGCAGGAGGAGCAGCCTCAAGAGAGGGATCAGCCGGGTGGGATCTCCAGAGTTACTGGAGGGGAGGGGCAGGGATGGCAGAGGCTCCTGAGGCGGGTGAGAACCTGCCCCACAAGTTATATAACACCCATCAATACCCCCCCTCAGATTCACAATACAATACAATAATAGAGTTGGAAGGGACCTTGGAGGTCTTCTAGTCCAACCCCCTGCCTAGGCAGGAAACCCTATACCGTTTCAGACAGATGGCTATCCAACATCTTCTTAAAGGCTTCCAGTGTTGGGGCATTCACAACTTCTGGAGGCAAATTCTGTTCCACTGATTAATTGTTCTAACTGTCAGGAAATTTCTCCTCAGTTCTAAGTTGCTTCTCTCCTTGATTAGTTTCCACCCATTGCTTCTTGTTCTACCCTCCGGAGCCTTGGAAAATAGTTTGACTCCCTCTTCTTTGTGGCAACCCCTGAGATATTGGAAGACTGCTATCATGTCTCCCTTAGTCCTTCTTTCTATTAAACTAGACATACCCAGTTGTTCTTCATATGTTTTAGTCTCCAGTCCCCTAATCATCTTTGTTGCTCTTCTTTGCACTCTTTCTAGAGTCTCCGCATCTTTTCTACATCGTGGTGACCAAAACTGAATGCCGTATTCCAAGTGTGGCCTTACCAAGGCTTTATAAAGTTGTATGGACACTTCACGTGATCTTGATTCTATCCCTCTGTTGATGCAGCCTAGGACTGTGTTGGCTTTTTTGGCAGCTGCTGCACACGGCTGGCTCATATTTAAATGGTTGTCCACTAGGACTCCAAGATCCCTTTCAAAGTTACTACTACTGAGCAAGGTACCACCTATACTATACCTGTGCATTCCGTTTTTCTTGCCTATATGTAGAACCTTACACAAACCCAACTCAAATCCATGTTGCCCCCAGAGACAAGTGAAAATGGCTTCATGGCCCTCAGAGACTCCAGGTCTTCCCTTCAGCATCTGGAGGGAGGGATTCCCAGATGGGATCAAGGAGGGGAGAAGAAGCCCCCTCTCCATCTGTGACTGGCAGGACCCTCCCTCTTCCCCTCCTTGCAGTGGGAATCCTCTGATCTCCTCTTTGCAGCTCTCTGAGGCTCCTGATCCAGGACAGTCAGATCCTAAGAGGGGCCTGGCCACAGTCTGGCCTTTCTGGATAAGAGTTTGGGGGCAGGCAGACCCCTCCCCAGAGCCCCAATGCCTCTCCCCCAAATCCGTTCCTTCCCTTGCAATGTTTGAGGAAGAGGAGAAAGGAGAGGGATTTCCCAAAGCATGTTCCCCATCCACTGGCCACTTATTATTTTATTTATTTATTTCATCAAAGATGTATTAGGCAACAGACGTAAGTATAAACATGATGATGAAGACATGAAATGGATACAAATACAAGGGAACTTTAGGACAGGGACAGTAGGCAGGTTGGTGGGCTTATGCAGGCCCCCTTTACGGACCTCTTAGGAATGGGGTGAGGTTGACAGTGGACAGTCTAAGGTGAAAGTTTTGGGGGTTTGGGGAAGAAACCGCAGAGTCAGGTAAAGCATTCCAGGCATTGACCACTCAGTGGCTGAAGTCGTATTTTCTGCAACCGAATTTGGAGCGGTTTACCTTCAGTTTGTATCTATTGTGAACTTGTGTGTTGTTGTGGTTGAAGCTGAAGGAGTCATTGACAGGTAGGACGTTGTAGCAGATTGTTTTATGTACTATGCTTAGGTCAGAGATTTGACCTCAAAGCCCTCCCCTCCCTTCCTCCCTCTCCCCCCATGCAGCCCCCCCAGAGTCAGCCCTGCAGCCGGTTCCTTTTAGGATCTTTGGCCTGTCACTCTCTCTCTTATTTTACGATGCTGTTTCATTAGTGGGGAATGGGAGGGGGGAATAGTAAGGAGTAGAATGTGTTGTTGTCAACATAAAAAATTCCTTTCTAGAAAGCCAAGGTCATCTTTTGTTCTCTACTCCTCTGAGCCTGACCGGAACTGGACGGGTGGAACTGCCAGAGTGGCAGAGGAAGATTGGACCATGTGATGGACTTGTGGATGGGTGGGTGGGGGCAAGATCATGAACTTTCAACTGGGTGGAAAAACCTGGGAAGCTTTCAGATTTGGGTTTCCATAGAGGCACCAACATGTCTCTCTTAATAAATTGGAACTTTGAGGAATACTTTGCCTTGGACTCTGATTTAATTTTGGATGAGATTTGGAACGCTGACACACAGGGGGAAACTCACCTGGGAGGGGGCTGCTAAATCACCCGGCTGCTTCCTGCATTGGAGAGAAAGACACAGAGTGAGTCTCTGCCTTGTCTGGATCGACTAAAGAGGACAAATCTCTCTCTTCACCATTCGACCTCTGCAGCTTCATGAACTTCTCAGAGGACGTCAGACTATCTATCTATCTATCTATCTATCTATCTATCTATCTATCTATCTATCTATCTATCTATCTATCTATCATCTATCTATCTATCTATCTATCTATCTATCTATCTATCTATCTATCCATCCATCCATCCATTTATTTATTTATCACTAAACGCCTTCTGTGTCACACATCTCACCCAGGTGACTCTCGGCAGCTTACAGTAAAATTCAATAAAATGGCACGTAGAATATTTAAAATGATAAATAACAACCCGATTCCCCTATCAGATCAGGTTACTTTTGGTCTGACCAGAAGATGACATCTGGAGTTTATTGACCACGGCCTTGAGTTGGGTCCAGGATGGTCCCATGGAGGCCATGAACTCCTGGGCTGCTTCCGAGGCCAAACCCAGGGACGGCAGATTGAAGACTCCCAAGACCATAATCCTCCATGCCAACCCTGAGATGGCCCCCAGCAGCAGAGGCAGGGAGGTAGCCATGCAGCAGGGAGGCTGGTACAGTAGCAACAATCCCAACTGGTGAGCCCAGAGTCAGAGATGGGGAGTCACAACCAGAAACCTGGAGAGCAAAGGCCCCCGAGTGCCAAAAGAGATTCTCAGATGACCACTGCACCCCACTTCCCCTGCCCTGGGCTCCTGGCTGCTGCCAAACCCTAAACCTGGCTGGACACATCTCTGAGAGAGGGACAACCCCCCTCTTTCTACAGTCAGCCAGATCTCAGCTATGCCACCAGAGGAGTCTCTAACCACTGGGGATGATGGCATCACAGGTGCTTTCCCCATTTCCCCTCAAAGAATGGAGGGCCCTTTCCTCCAAAGGGGGCCAAGGCTCCACCATGCAGACTCTGGGCTGACTCCCCTGTCTGAATCCAACAGGGAGAGTTTTCCTTTCTCCTCTGCAGAATCAACCAGTGCATAGAAAGAAGATTTTATGACACCCAGCCAGCTTTCATGCCTAAGTGGGATTAGAGAGCCTTTGTGATGGGAGACCAAGAGGAGATCCAGCTCACACCCACCCACCCCAAAAGCGCCTTTTCTCTCAAAATTCCCCCTTTTCTTCCCTAATTTTATGGAGCGTCTGACTCTCACTTGGCCAAACCTTTCCTCTCAGCCTTCTTGGGAAACAGGGCATGTCCTCAGTCAGAGTCACTCAGCCGGGTCTTCTCTTCTTGAAGGTTTCTTCTTCCAGATGTTTCTCCTTGAGGACTCCGTTTCCACTAACAGCCTAGCTGTGAAAAAAGGGGGGGCCCATCTTCCCCAGCCTGGTTCTTTGAAGGAAGAGGAACATAGCACACACACATACCCCTCAAGTGATGGTGTCCCTGGTCCCTACTCTAAGTTGGAGATTATATGTAAAGAGGACAAATCACTCACTTGGTGCTGCATTGTAGCCATCCAGACGTCTCTCTGCAAGGACAAAAATCAGTGAAAGTTCAAAAGAATCCACCAGAGGTCACCCAATCTCTCCCTCCGTAGGAAGAAGAACCCCAGGAGATATTTTGTCCCATCAATAAAAACAGAAAGATCTTCAAAATACAAATCTATCTCCTGATTTGCCCCAAGAGAGACCTGCTTGCCTCTGAGATGGACGGAGGGGAATTGGGGGAAGCAGAAGGAGCAGCTGGGAGGGGAGGGAGGTTTCCATGG
Organism: Natrix natrix natrix; assembly: GCA_029891615.1. Classification (NCBI taxonomy): domain Eukaryota; kingdom Metazoa; phylum Chordata; class Lepidosauria; order Squamata; family Natricidae; genus Natrix; species Natrix natrix. Next base: position 115,309 of record JAKRSK010005032.1, on the reverse strand, counting down.
AAATCCTTCTCTGCTGCTCTTTGACCAAAGCCTTTGAAAGGGACAAAGGAACTGGGATGCCTCTTCCCAACTCAGAAGAAGACAGGACTGCCCAAATCTCAGACTCAGCTGAATCGAGACTGGAGTCCCAGCAAGAGGCTGAGATCTAAGATCCTCTCCTAGAGGGCTGGGAAAACAGGACAGAAGGAAGCCCAGAAGCAGCTCCCCAAAGGGAGAGACTTGGGGGGACTCTCCCCATCTTCCTTCCATCACCCCCCCCAAAAGAGATACTTACTGAAGAATACCAGGATCCCAGCAATCACACACCCCAGGACAAGGGCAGCCACAACGCAGCCGATGATGAGCCCCAGGTTGGATTTTGAATTGGTTGGTTCTGAATTGGGAGAAAGAGCAGATCATTGAAGGAGAACCTCAAACAATCTTCCCAATCAGGGAAGAGACCTAAAGAAGTGAAAGCTGGAAATACCCCAAATTAAAAACTCGATGCGATCATTTTTGGGTCCTTCTCAAGGTAACATGAAGAGGCCTTGATAACCGTTGTTAGAGGACGTTTCCTCATGACGCTGCCTTCTTCTCACACCGGCCCAGCATGAAGGCAACTGAATTAATCTTTGGCTTTTCCACTCAAAAAGAGCCCTTTGCCACCTTCTGACTCATAGCAGCTTCCAAAACAAAAACATCACCAACACAATAATGTAAACCAAATTTGTTAAACAAAAACATGTTTGTTCTTTTTATAGGCTTCCCCAATAAGTCATGACTCTGAGTGGAAATGACCAGCTCTGAACATTATCTTTTTTCTTCAATTTGAGTGTTTGCATTTTATTATGTGAAATAAAATATTTCATACCACCTAGCTTTTTTTTAAGTACAGAGTTTCATTTCTTTGGCCAGTTCAAAAATAGCATAAAATGGTGGAAATAGAATGGAATAACAGAGTTGGAAGGGACCTTGGAGGTCTTCTAGTCCAACCCACTGCTCAAGGAGGAGACCTTCTACCATTCCAGACAAATGGCTCTCCAGTCTCTTCTTAAATGCCTCCAGTGACGGAGAACCCACAACTTCTGAAGGGAAGCCATTCCACTGATTAATTCTTCTCCCTGTCAGGAAATGTCTCCTCAGTTCTAAGTTGCTTCTCTCCTTGTTTAGTTTCCACCCATTGCTTCTTCTCCCGCCCTCAGATGCTTTGGAGAATAGCTTGACTCCCTCTTCTTTGTGGCAGCCCCTGAGATATTGGAACATATCATGTCACCTCCAGTCCTTCTTTTCCTTAAACTAGAAATGCCCAATTCCTCCAACTGTTCTTCATATATTTTAGCCTCCAGGCTCCCAATCCTCTTTGTTGCTCTTCTCTGCACTCTTTCCAGAGACTCAAGGTCTTTTCTATATTGTGGCAACCAAAACTGGATGAAGAATTCCAAGTATGGTCTTACCAAGACATTATAAAGTGGTATTGCTTGAGGGGGGGGGGGAGAAGGTTTGAGGAGGGAACTTTAAATTTCTCTTGCACAAATCCAGGATTCCCATTGAATAGCAATCCTGCCACTTGTGAATGGATGCCTGCTATAAACAGCAACAAGACTTAAGGGAATATTTTTTTCCTATTTTTATTTATTTATTTATTTTTTAAATATTTTATTAACAAACATGTAAAATACACAGACATAAAACTTAGACGTACAACACATTTACACAGTACAATACAAACAGGAGCTTCCTGTTCTTTCTAGTAGCAATTGTCAATCGATACCGCTCACCTTATATTATTTCCCATTCAATTGTATTTTATTTGAGTTTCACCATTCTTAACTTTCTTATTTTACTCATAACTATTATTTTTGAGTTTTGTTACATTCCTTCTTTGATTCTTGTTTCTTTCCTCTATCCACCTATACCATTTATCCCATATCTGGTAGAATTCTGATTCTTCTTTTCCCTGAATTTCTTTAGTTAGTTTGTCCATTTCAGCACAGTCCATAACCTTTCTTATTATTTCATCTTCACTTGGAGTTAGTTTGTTTTTCCATTTCTGGGCAAAGGCAATCCTTGCCGCCGTAGTTATATGTAGTATTAAATACTGGATTTTTTTTTTGTATTTCGCAGACATTATTCCTAATAAAAAGATTTCCGGTGTCCATTCTATTTTAACTTCCGTTATTGCCTCCAGCCAACTTTTGATCTTTTTCCAAATTTTTTTAGCCTCCTCACAGGTCCACCATAAATGGTAATACGTTCCGTGTATCGATTTGCATTTTCAACATTTTGGGGAGGTATTTGTTGATATTTTAGCAAACCTTGTTGGTGCCAGGTGCCATCTATAAAACATTTTGTACTGGTTTTCCTTGTATGCAACTGAGAGTGTCATTTTTAAGTTTGTTCCCCAAAATTTTTCCCATTTGTCTAATTCAATATTATATCCAAAGTTCTGCGCCCATTTTATCATTTGTTCTTTCACAATTTCCTCTTCCATTTTATACTTCAGGAGAAATTTATATATTCTCCCTATCATTTTTCTATCTGAGCTTTGAATAATTTTATCCAATTCGTGTGGTACTGTTTCAATGTCATATAATTTGGTATCTTTATTGTATTTAGTTTTGATTTGAAGGTAAGTTAGCCAGTCAACTTTCATGTTCTGTTCTGCCAATTCTTCAATTGTTTTTAAGTTTCCCTGTCTATCAATTAAGTCTCTATATCTTAACATTTTGTTCCAATCTATAAAATTTGGATGAGTCGTCCTTTCTGTTGGTGATAGCCAATTCAGAATTTTCACATAGTGGTTTTTTTTATTTTGAGCCATTTTTGCAATAACGCTCTTCTAATTAAATGTTTTTGAAAGTATTTGTGCGTTTTATTTTTATCATCCGATAGGAATGTGTGCCAGCCTGCTTGCAAATCATGGCCTTCCAAGGTCAAAATTCTTTTATTCTTTAGCTCTATCCAATCCTTCACCCATGTTATTGATATTGCCAATGCGTATAGATCCCAATTTGGTAATGCTTAACCTCCCCTCTCCTTGCTGTCTTGCATTGGCTTTAGTTTAATTCTCGCTTTTCGCCCCTGCCAAATAAACCTAGCGGTTATTTTGTTTAATTCTTGAAAGAATTTCTTACCCGGATTAATAGGTGCAGCTTGCAACAGGAATAAGATTCTCGGTAAAATACTCATTTCAATTGTTGCTATTCGTCCCATGAGTGATAGTTGAATATTTTTCCAATTTTCTAACTCTTTCTTTATTTGTATCACTAATTTATTATAGTTATCATCTTTAATTGTAGAACATTTTGCCGACACCCAGATCCCCAAGTATTTCACTTTCTTAGTTATTTACATTCTGGTTGTTACTTCCAGTTCCTCTTCTTGCTTTTTTGTCATGTTCTTGGTTATCATTTTTGTTTTGCTTTTATTGATCTTTAATCCTGCCACTTCACCATCTTCTAATTTTTGAATTAATTTCCGACTGGATTCTAATGGGTCCTCTAGTACAAATACTAAGTCATCGGCATAGGCCTTGGCCTTATATTCTTCATTTTTGAGTCTTAAACCTTTTATTCCCTGGTCCTCCCGAATTTCATTTAATAAAATTTCCAAAGTCAATATAAACAGCAAAGGAGAGAGGGAGCATCCCTGTCTGACTCCTTTTATTATTTCAATCTTCTCTGTTAGTTCTCAATTCATCAGAACTTTGGCTGTCTGATTGTTATAAAATCCTTCTATCATTTTTATAAATTTTTCTCCGAATTTCATCTCATCCAATAATGTTATTATAAATTTCCAGATTACGTTGTCAAATGCTTTTTGTGCATCAAGGAAAACTAGTACCATTTGTTTTTCTGGATGCGCCTCGTAGTACTCTATTATATCTAGGATGATTCTCGTATTACCGTGTTTCCCCGAAAATACAATCTGTCCCGAAACTAAAGCCTTGCCACATTTTTCGCGTGGGCAAAAATATAAGCTTACCGCCGAAAATAAACCCCCTGGACAACTCCCCCCTCCGGCCAGGCAGAGCACCGCTCACTAACCTAGCGTTATCTTGCCTCTGTTCTTCTTTCCTGTTTCTTTCTTTGTCTTCTGATGTTTCTTCCTCTTGGCCTCGACTTCCACTTTCTAGGTCCTCTTTACTTCCTTGTTCTTTTTCTCCTGTGCAGTATTTCTCATAGAATTCTTGCGCTTCTTCTATATTCTCTATCTTATACCTTTTTCCTTGCCAAGACACCAGTACCCCCCTTCTGGTACCAACCATCTGTACATTATTCTGTTTTTATTTAACTGATTTGTTAAAAATTGGTATTGTCTACGTCGTTCACGAATTCTACGTGGAATCTGTTTAAGCGTGATCAACTCTTTTTCCTGGTATATAATCGTCCCTTCTCTGGTTTTTTTGTATACTTCATCTCTGGTTGTTTTTTGGGCAAATCTTACATGCACTTCTCTCGGGAGCCTATGTCTTCTGGCATAATTAGTATGCACACGGTAAGCTTCATCAATATCCCCTCTCAACTCTTGTTCTTTTCTCTGTAAAATTTCAGTGAAGATTCCATTCATTTTTCCTTTCAGGTCTTCCTCCTTCTCTTCCGGTATGTTTTGGAATCTTAAATAGAATGCAGCTCTTTCATTTTCAAGTTGAATTATTGATAACTCTAGTTCTTTATTCACTTGTCTATATTCTAGATCCATTTTTTCCATCTTCTGATCTGTTTGTTCTATTTTTGTTTCGATGTTCTGGATTTTCTGTTCGTTGATTGCTAAGGCATTCTGTATCTTTTCAATTTTGTCATCCACGGTTTTAATATTTCCTGTCACTTCTCCCATTTCATTTTTCATTTCATCATGATTACTCCTTGTCTCTTCATGATTTGTAGCCGTCACTTCTTGGTTTTTCATCAGTGTCTCTTGTATCATCGGGAGCATCAATTGCATACTTCGCATTGCTGGTGCTGGTCCCGTTGTTCCTGCCATCGTTCCACCTTTCTCCAGCCCCAATGCGCTCTCAATTGATCTTTGATTTGAGGAGGGGGGTGTTGCCGAAGTCATATTAGGTGTGGTTTTTTTAACTAACTTTCCTGAAGTTGCCATTCTTATCCCCCTATTTATCCTTGTCCACAATTGCATATAAGTTCTACTTTACTTCTACTTTATCAGCAATATCAATGTTATCAATAATTATATATCTCAATATTTAGCAATAATTAACCTTCCTTAATATCACGTTTCAATATCTACACATTCTTATGTATTATTCCATTCTATTTTGATCCTTAATTATCATATGTCCTAGAGTTATATATCACACTGTTATCTTATACAAATAGATGTCTCTCAATTGTATCAATTATAAGGGTAATAAGTTTCTCTCTATGCATATATATCAGCTTATGTCACTGGTTTCTTGCATCAGACCGCAGGGTTCAAATTTTTGATCCACTAGGTGTCACCGTCTGTTCAGTATCACTGTTAGTGTCAATCAGTTAATGCAACAAGTCCAACGACAAAGGAAAATAGGGTGGGTAGGTGGGTAACGAAGCCCTCCAATCGTTCCAAAAGAGCAAGAAGAAAAAAGTCAACAAGTCAACAACCAACCCGAATGTTAAACAATCCTTCTGTACTTTACATGTCTTCTCAGCAGTTACTATGTCCTACTCCTGTTATCCATGCCGGGTTTTTGTTCTCCCTCTCGCCAATTTAGTTCAAGATATTTACGCTGTCAATTCCAAGTCAGTAATTCTGCTCTCACAGCTTTTCGGCAAAAATCTGAAAAATCTCCTTCCCAGAGTCTCCTTCTTTCCAGCTCACCCTCTCTGCCAGTTACGCGTTGTTCTCCTGTTCTTTGGGTTGTCAATAATAGTAACAGATGTCTCAATTTCAACTGCTTTCTCTCTCTGCTTCCTTCTTATGCTGTCGCCATTGCTCCGTCCGTTTAGTGGGTTTCTCCTGCTGCTGGGAGGACATGTCTTATCACCCCAGCGTCTTCAGAGTTTCCCCCTTAATCGGTTGGTCCCTCCAGGATCCACAGCACTCAAAAATGAGCCCAAACAAAGAAGTTAGAGTTAGAGGTCAGGAGAGCTCCCGTTCCTCAACTCCAAGCACACTGACGTCACCACAGCAGAAGGTTTGAGATGGGAACTTTAAATTTAAATTTCTCTTGCACAAAATCCAGGATTCCCATTGAATAGCAATCCTGGCACTTGTGAATGGATGCTTGCTATAAAAAGCAACAAGACTTAAAGGAATATTTTATTCTGCCTGGGATATCAGCATAACAATTTCATTTTAGTATTTCTTGTATTCTGGTGACAATCAGCAATAAAAAAATTTAATTTGAATTTTGCAACTTTGGAAGTCCAGTATCAGTCAAGACACTTCTGGGCATATGCAGAGTTCTCTGAGAGAGGGTTTTTTCCTTGAGTTTTATGCTGAGCCTCAGGAATTAATATATCATAAAATAATGTGCAACTTCTTTCTTAGAGGAACTACACAGAGTGACCTTTTGAGCTTCAAAGCAGGAAAACAAAGTGAGTCTCTGATGGGGAAAAACAGACTTGGGAGCCTCTTTTCTGACTCCGGATGCCTCAGTCCAGCCTCTCTCGGCCTTTCCTGAAGGCAGCTGCACTTCATCCCTTTTAGTCAACATCTCCCTTCAGAAAAGGGGCTCCCAGACTCCTCCTGATTTGGGTCCTTTAGAGGGATTGGAAACAAAAGGAAATCTGTTTCTGGGGCTCAGCGTCATTTCTGCTCTTCTGCTGGAGAAAAGAAACAGGGAAGGCCTAAGAGAGGATCGGAGGGGATTTCATCAGGATCGGCCAAGTATTGGGATGGGATTCTGTCCTTTCCATCACCCGAAGTCACTTCTACGGTCTGGTCCCTGCAGCTTCACCTGCCTCAAACACTGGAAGGACCAATGGATGAAAGCTCAGCTATGACCACATCTGGACACATCTGGCGTCAGATTTCTCTCCCACCACCCTCCAGCCTGCCAGAGAGCCCAGCCTTCCCCTCCCTGCAGTCTCTCACCCTTCAGCTCCAAGTCCAGAGGCTTCTGCAGGCCGTCCTGCTCCACGCGGCACCGATAGCGGCTCCTCTCTTTGGGGTTGATCCGGATGCTGAGCCAGTAGTGGTAGGTCCCATCCGCGTTTGGGGCCAGAAACCCATGGAAGGTCTCTTCCAGCCATTCCTCCCCATCCCTCCTCCAGGAGGCATCGATCTCCTTGGGGTAGAAGCCATCCAAGCGGCAGACGTGCGTCTCCATCCCATCCTCCACCTCCGTCCGGCTGCTCATCGTCACCTTTGGGGGCTCTGCAGAAACGGCACCCCCAGAATTAACCCTGAGCCCCTCCAGAGCCTGGAAGGTGGGTGGGAAACTTGGAGGGGCAGGAAAATCTCCCACCACTTAGTTTTAACTCAAAAGATTCACATCCCACACTTGCAGCCCTTCCAAGAGTTTTAGGAAATTATCCAGATCTGGAAAAGGCTCAACCAGAAGAACTCCTGATTTTGAGTCCTTCCCAGGGACTCAGCCTGAAAAACCTCCGGAAGCAAATTGAGGCTCCAAGGAAATTCCTCTCTGGCTGCTTTGAACTCTGAGTGAGCTTGGGCTGCTCCCTTCAGGGAAGGGAAAGTGGAGATGGTCTTTTAAGGTCCCTTTCAAGACAACAAGAACACAGAAGATTCTCCCTACTTTTTGCCTCCTCTTCTGCTCCCCTGAATCTGAGGCTGCTCCAGGCCTCTTTCCAAGGGACACAACCCCAATTTTAAGAGGAAGAGAAATCAAAGAGAATCTCACACTGATCAATTGGGGAAAGAGATTTTGTCTCTCAAAAGGGGGGGTGGACAGAGAGAGATGGATGCCAATGGAAGAGAGAGAGGGTCCTTCCCAGGCAGGGAGGGGCTGTGGGCAATCATCAGTGGGGGTGGGGATTCCCCCATTGATCCTAATCTCATCCACCTGATCCTGGAGGGGTAAAGGACCCCAGGGGGGAGGGGTAGACCTAGGAGAAGGGCTGGTCTACATGCAAGAGGAGCTAGAAGAGGAGGAGGGGGATTCCCACCAGGGCAAACAGGAAAAAACCAGGGACCCAAAGGGGCTGAATGTCTACAGGAGATCCAGCCATAAAGGAGGAAAGGCAGCCTGCATCCAGATGCTCACCTGTCCTCAGGAGTGTCTCATTCCCGTAGGACAGGTACTTCTCCAGCCACTCAATGCATTCCTCCTCCAGGTAGGACTTAAACCTTTGATTCCGTACTGGAATAGCATCCCATTTCCTCTTGGTGATCTGGGCTTGGGGATTGGGAGCTACCCATGTGAGGGTCTCCTTGTCGAAGGTGATGAAGGTCGTCCCTTCGTAGCCATATTGTTTAAACCCTCTTTTGCTCCCGTCTCCTCGGAGCTCACAGCCATACATCTTCTGCCATGTGTGAAGGCCTAAAAGACAGACAGGAGGATGGTTTGGGGAGTCCTGAAGATAGGCAGAGATCCCCTCACTGCAGGGACTTTCACACAGGCACTGACACCCCCATTTCCTCCCAAGCATTCAAGGGAAAGAAGCTCCCATCTCTAACTCCCTTCTCCCCTTTCTCAACCTGGCTCCCTGCATTCCCACCACCACCACCACGATGGACCCCTGAACCTTCCAATGGAAAAGGGAAACTGGAAAAGCCAGCAGAGGATCCCAAGGGAGACCAAGAAAAGAAAAGAGTCACAGAAGAAATGGAGGGATGGAGACCCTTCCATCTTTCCTTCTGCCATTCCTCCGCAGGGGGAACTCTTGGGGGGGGGGAGAGGAAGGGATCCCAGAGAGGGAACAGTTGCCTGAATCTGCAGCAACAAAGAGGGAATGAGAATCTTGTGCCTCAAAGAGGATCTGGTCGATCTGGAAAAAGCTTGCAGAGATCCCTGTGACCATAAATCATGTTCTACGTTTACAAATAGCACCAAGTCACAAGGGATGGTTCCCACTTTGGGCTAACCAGAAGCAAACCATAGTTTAGTGCAATGTGGGAATGAAGCCTCAAAGGGCCCCAAAGTACTATTTTCCCCAGCAACAGCAGCAAGTGGCCCAGTCTGACCTGGAGACCCAAAGGGTTATTGACCTTTGAAATGAAGTTTGAAGCTTACAGGCTCTGGAAGGCCCTGGAGAAGATATTTCAACTTCAAGTGAACAGATTCTTGGATTTAAAAGAAAACCGAATGTTTGAAAAAACCAAAAGGAAATCCTGAATTGTTTCTTCTACTGTGTGGGCTTGAGAGGGAGGAAGGATGCCAGGAACTCTCGAATCTAAGGGAAAACCACCTGGAAGTAGAGTTGAACTAAACTGATCAGTCCTCTCCTTTCCTCTCCACACCCATGAATGACAGGTGAGGGGATCCTTTCTCTGCATCTTCTGTTAAGCCACAGAACTTCCCTTTGGAGGAAGAGGAAGATCCTTGGGAGATCCAGTCTGAATCTGCCCTCGAGAGGAGATTCCCTGATCTGCCCATGGGAAAAATAGTTCTGGATTTCTGTCCAAGAAGAATTTCCTGCCATTCACAGGAAAGCACTGAATATTTGGCTGCAGTTTTCAATTTCTGAAACATGAGAACCAGCTCTGTCTTATTTCAGAAGCATCGAAATGTAGGACAGAAATTGTATTCTTATCTCAGGTTTGGCACAGAACTGAATGTTTGTGCAGCAAAAAGAAAACACAGGGATCACATTGAAAAGGCAAGTTTCGTTTTTGATGTTCAGTGTAAGAGCGCTATTAATGCATCTCTACAGGTCTACGCATGAAACAATTCTGGCCCATCTCTGAGCCTGGATGTTCAGGGGTTTCCTGACATCTGAAAAATAGTTCAAGGGTTCCTGCAGGGTCAAAAGGTTCAGAAAGGCTGCTTTAGAGTGTGGAAAGTTATCACCCAGCCCTCTCCCCCTATCCTATGATCGCTGTTCTCATATAACATATGAACTTATTGATATATAGAGTTTACTACCCCCTATTACTATTTAAAATTGATAATTGAGTAGAGGAAGAGGGAAGAGGAGAGGGAAAGGGAGGAGAGGGAGAGGAAGGAAGGAAGGAAGGAAGGCAGGCAGGCAGAAAGAAAGAAAGAAAGAAAGAAAGAAAGAAAGAAAGAAAGAAAGAAAGAAAGAAAGAAAGAAAGAAAGAAAGAAAGACTGGAGAAAGTTACGAGGGAGAGAAGAAAGTGGGAGTTCTGGAGAAAAACTAAAGTAGGGATCCAATGCTTCCAAAAAATGACAAGTATTACAAATTTAACGAAAATTGGCATGGGGAGGAAGCCAGCATCCCAGCCATCCTTAGTGGCTGCCAGTCCTTCGAACCAAAGATCTTCGGAGGATATGCTCCAGAGAGAAAGATCCAATTCAACTAAGGAATTGCAGATGATATTACAGACCATGCAGGAGGTAATGGCTAAAAATCACGAAGAACTAAAAAAGGATATTAGAGAAATAAGGAATTATACTGTAGAATTAAAGGGGAGAATGCAGAAGAGGGACGATAAATTTGAGAAGTTCCAGGAACAGATCAATAAACACGAACAAAGAATAAATGTAATAGAAGGAAGGTTGGAAAAGAAGGATGGAAAAATGGAGCAGCTGAGTTCTAGGCTGATCCAGGCAAACAAGGAACTCGAGTTAACGGTCCTCACGTTAGAATCAGAGAAAGCAGCCCAATTCCTACGGTTCCAGAACGTAAAGGAAGAAAAAGGCGAGGATTTAACAGACACGATGGCAGACCTTATGGCAAAGGCTTTGGGAATAGAAAAGGATGAGATGGCAAGTGAGATCAACGAGACGTATAGAATACAGACAAACTACGCAAAAAAGAATAATCTACCAAGAGAAGTCCATGTAAAGTTTGTAAAAAAATCAATACGTGACAAGGTGCTGAATAGAACAAGAGAGATAATTTACAATCAACGACAACTAACAGTCCTGAAACAGGTACCGAGGAGAATTAGAGAATTAAGAAGGCCCTATCAATTTTTAACGTCTGTCCTGAACAAATTTGAAATTAACTTCAGATGGTTGATGCCAGAGGGTGTACTGGTAACTTGGAGAGATAGAAGATTCAGAATAGACATGATGGAACAAGCGGAAGATTTTTACAATAATCTTGTTGGGCAGGAGGATGAGAAAGACGAAGGAGAACAGTCGGGAGCAAGGAGGCAAGGACCCAGGGCACAGATAAGAAGAGAAAAGGAACCAGTGGAGACACGAAAGGAGAAAGAAGTTGTTCTAGACGAAAAAGGGGAAGAACCAAAGGAAGTGAGAGAAACAAGGGCAACAAGAAGCACACAACCTAAATTCACATAGAAGTATGTCAGGAGAAATCAAGATTCTATCATTGAATATTAATGGTCTAAACTTACCCCAGAAAGGAAAACAATATTTAATAAATTAAAACATTTGAATTACGATATAATTGCAATGCAAGAGGTCCATATGACCAAAAGGCAGATCCAGATCTTAGAATGTCCTAGATTGGGTAAACTTTACACGGCACTAGCTGATCAAAAGATATGAGGAATAGCATTATATGTCAAAGACACGATCCAAACTAAACTAATTTATCATGATGAGGAAGGGAGAATATTAATCGTAGAAATAATGTTAAACCAAAAAAAGGTGTCACTGGTTGTAATATATGCACCTAATGAAGGCCAGGAAAATTTCTATCATAGACACATAGCATTATTTGAGAGATGGGAAATGAAAATGTTTGTTTGCTGGGTGACTTCAATGCTATAGTTGACCCGAAACGGGACTATAAAAGTGGAAAGAAGAGAAAAGGAGCTAGGAGAACTTTGCCAAGGTCATTCTTCCAAATGGCTGAAGAACCTAATATGTATGATGTATGGCGAGAAAGATGTCCAGAGGGAAAGCAATATACCTTCTACTCGAAAAGACATGAATCCTGGTCAAGGATAGATATGGTCTGGCTGCCGATGGAGTTAATTTCGGAAGTGAAGGAGATAGATATAGAACCCAATCTATGGGCTGACCACAATCCCATGAGGATTATTTGGAAAAAACAAAAGGGCAGTTATCGTTGGTTACTCAATAGATCAATCCTAAAAGATCAGGAATATATTAAAAGAGTTAACCGTGAATTAATATTTTTCTTCAAAGAAAACGGGCAAGGAGATACATCCATACGAAACTTATGGGATACAACTAAGGCATTTATAAGAGCGGTCACAATATCAGCCACAGCCAGGAAGAAAAAAACCGAGAATCTAAAAATAAGAGAGCTGAAAGAAAGGTATAGAAATTTAGAGAGTGAACTTTAAAAGAAACCGCAGAACAGAAGTATAAAAGGAAATATGGAATTGATTAAACATGAATTGGCTATATTTGAAAAAGCAAAATTGGCACAATCTATAAAAAAAGCAAAACAAAATTTCTTTGAGAATGCAAATAAACCAGGGCGGTGGCTATCCTATAGGTTGAGGAAGCAGAAGCAAGAGAATTGGATCAATAAAAAAGGCGAGATCTGCTACCAACTAGAGGAAAAGAAAAGGATTACCCAAGAGTTCTATGAACAATTATATAGAGAAAACCGAGACCATACTAAAGGAAGGAATATTACAGTACTAGGAAAAGTCAGATCTGCCAAAGGTACCAGAGGAGATTAAGGACATGCTCAATGAGGACATTAAAACATCAGAGATAATCGAAGCCATACAAAGACAAAGAATAATAAAGCTGCAGGGCCGTATGGGTTGCCAGCGGAAATATATAAAGAATTCCAGGATATGCTTGTTCCAACATTGTTGGAAGTCTATAACGCTGTGTTGAAAGAAGCGAAGACACCGTTATCATAGACGGAGGCTAATATTGTATTATTACCTAAGGCGGACACAGACCAGATGTTATACAAAACTACAGAACAATCTCACTGCTAAATGCAGATTACAAAATTTTTGCTTCAATAATAGCAGAAGGGTTGAAAAAATTTCTTACATCATTCATCCATACAGATCAAAACGGATTCCTCCCCAGAAGACAAATTAAAAACAATATGAGAATTATGCTGAACATTCTTGAATATTATGAAGTGCACAATGAAAAACAGGTTGCACTAATCTTTCTCGATGGCCAAAAGGCATTTGATAATGTCAACTGGGAATTTTTGCACCAACAATTAGAATACATGGATTGTGGGGATAAATTTATAAACACGATCAGAGCAATTTATACAAATCAAAAAGCCAAAGTAATAATCAATGGTGAATTAACACAAAGTATTGTAATCCAGAAAGGTACAAGACAAGGTTGTCCCCTATCCCCCCTGCTGTTTATACTAACCCTAGAAGTATTAGCCAAGAATGTACGTAAAGAGGTACAGATAAAGGGACTAGAAATAAAAAAAGGAGCAATTTAAGTTACAGGCCTTTGCGGACGATCTAGTGTTTGTGTTAGAAGATCCTATAAAGTCTGGTACGAAACTCATTGAGGAATTGACAGAGTATGGGAAAATAGCGGGTTTAAAGATACATATGACAAATACCAAAATGCTGACTAAAAATATGACACCAAAAGCAAAAGAGGAGTTAACGAAGAAATTGGGTATCCAAATTGTCAAAAAAGTTAAATATCTTGGTATACATTTATCTGCGAGGTGTGTGACCATCAAAGAAGATAATTATACTAATTTGATTAATAAAACTAAGAAAGATCTAGAAAGGTGGAAAAACCTACAACTGTCCCTGATGGGCAAGATCGCAGTTATAAAAATGAATATATTACCAAAATTTCTTTTCCTATTTCAGAATATTCCCATTAAATTAGAAAAACGTGTCTTCAAGGATTTGAATCAATTGGTTTAAAAATTAATTTGGCAGGGAAGAAAACCAAGAATAAAACTTAAGGCTATGCAAGACACTAAGGAAAAGGGAGGATTTGGCGTACCAGATTGGGAACTCTATTATACTGCGGCCATACTAACATGGCTAAGGGAATGGATAATGCTGAGAAATAAAAGATTACTCAAATTGGAAGGCCATGACCTCCAAGCAGGCTGGCATGCCTTCCTCTGGTATGAAAAAGGATCTGCACACAAATATTTTAGTAGACATTACATTAGACAATCTCTGTTAATCATATGGAATAAAATTAAACATGACCACTATACTAAAATACCTATTTGGCTATCTACGATGGAAGCATACATACACCCACATTTAATCAATATGGAAACTATAGTCACATATAAAGAGTTATTGAACAGGCAGGGGGAGATCAAAACTAGATCAGAATTGACATCACTAGGAGTACAAGTAGAATGGTGGACCTATCTACAGATACAATCAAGGTATGCACAGGATAGGAAGAACGAAGGTATTGCCAAAGACTACACAAGATTAAATAAACTTTTGATACAGAAAGAAAACAGACTGATCAAAGTGCTGTATAGATTCTTGTTGGAATATAAGCTAGAGGAGGAACATGTCAAAGAAACCATGGTCGCCTGGGCGAAAAATTTTGGTTACAATGTGGAATTGGCTAAGTGGGAAAAACTTTGGATACTTAATCAGAAACTAACATTGGCTATGGCGTATAAAGAAAATCTTTACAAGATGTTCTACAGATGGCATCTCCCCCCAGAACGGCTTTCCAAAATGTTCAAAAATCTGGCCCCAAATTGTTGGAAGTGTAAAAAAACACCAGGCACTTTCTATCATATGTGGTGGACGTGCAATGAGGCAAAAAAATATTGGAAAATGATTCAATCATGGTTAGAACAAATGGTGGGAGAACAAATTATGTTTAAACCAGAAACCTTTCTCCTAGGCATAATACCGGAGGGGTTTAAGAAAGATACATTTTATTTAATTATACATATACTAACTGCAGCGCGCATAACCTATGCACAGTATTGAAAAAAGAAAATACACCATCAGAGCTAGATATAATCAGAAAAGTGTTGGCCTGTGCAGAAGCAGATAGGCTCACTCTTGAACTTAAAAATAAAGGGGAATCAGAATATTTTGAAGTATGGAATAGATTTTATGATTGGTATAAGACAAGATGACAAGACTGGAACAAATGTATATATTGTGATTGGACAGAAGGATAGACAATGCATTAAGTAGATTAATTGTTAATGGTTGAAACTAGCTGTATATAATGTGAATGTATGGTCACTCCGACTCCACGGTATTGCATTGTTTTAAATGTAAAAATAATAAAAATATATTTTTTTAAAAAGGCAAGTTTCGTTTTTGATGTTCAGTGTAAGAACGCTATTAATGCATCTCTACAGGTCTACGCATGAAACAATTCTGGCCCATCTCTGAGCCTGGATGTTCAGGGGTTTCCTGACATCTGAAAAATAGTTCAAGGGTTCCTGCAGGGTCAAAAGCTTCAGAAAGGATGCTTTAGAGAGGCTAAATATATATTTATGTTTATAACTGCTGAGAAGAATATCAGAAATCACTTTTTTTTCATGTCTTTTTTCTTTACAAATTCTCTTCCACTGGTTTTATTTTCTTATACTTTTTCATTTTTCTTTGAATGGTTTCCTTTCTATCTTTTATTTTATGTTACTTTGCATTAGTTTTTATCTTTTTTTTGAAATGTTTTAGTAAAAATCAGATAGAAAATTTAAAAGGCTGACAGGACGTCAGGGATCATTAAAATGGTATTGAAAACACAAGAGAGGGAAATGTCACAAAGCCTCTACATGAATCAAGGCAAAGCAACCACATCTGGAGTATCTGGTGCAGTTGTGGTCCAAAGTCCTCATAAAAGGAGAGGAAGGAGCCGGGGAAAGTCCAGAGGAGGCGACCCAGGCGATGGGAGGGGGGAAGGAGCCTCCTTTGGGGGGAAGGTTGGGACCTTTGGGGCTCTTTAGCCTGGAAAGGAGGCTCCCCTCCACTCTGGCCGCTCTCCTTCCTCCTTCCTCCACCAGGGGGAGCCTCTGGGTCCAGCTCTGATCCCCTGGGAGGCCAGCAGGGGGCCTGGAGGGATCTGGGGGGATCCTGGGGGATCAGGGGCAGGACTGGCAGAGCTCTGGGGTCTGCCTGGAGGGGGGAGGGGGAAGGAGAGGGGGGAAGAATTGGGGGGGGGCACCTCCTTGGGATGAAAGGAGGGGAAACGGCTGATGTTTGTGGAGAAGGCTTTCCTCAGCCAAATGGAGCCTTGAGCTACACACACATTTCCTTCCATCCCTTTTCCTAAATGAGGTCCTTGGAGGGGAATCTTCTCCCCCCAAAGATGGCAGAAGAAGGGAAGGGATGATGAAGAAAGAGCCTCCCCCCAAATCCAGGGCAGCCCCTCCAAGAGGGCAGGACAGGAGTTCAGCCTGAGGGACCAAGGAGGGGAAGCCATGAAGACTCTGAGGGACTCAGGAAGGGCCCCAAATGGAGGCTTCTTCCTTTCCTGTCTTTCCCCCTCAAGCCCATTGGGAGGATCCTGGACCTCTAATCCCTCCCCACAAGAGCCCCCACCCCATTTGGGCCTCCTGGCCTCTCCTTCCAACTGGAGGATGAGGAGGAGCTCCTGGCATTTGCCACCCCCCTCATTGCCCCCCAGAAAGGGGGTGAAGGAAAGGGATCTAGTCTCCCCAGGTGGATCTGCACTTGATCCCTCATTTATCTGGGGTGGAAACAGGGAGAAGGAGGAGGATCTGCTTCCCCCAGGATCCACCTTCCTCCCCCACAGCAGGAGATCCACCAAGGACCATGGGGGGAGGGGAGATTTCGGCCTCTTTTTACCTCTGTTTATATCAACACCCAGAAAGAGAGATGGAGAAATTTCAACAGGTTTCCATTAACTGCAATTGGCAGAAAATGTCAGCTATGGAGACAAGGGCAATCTTATGTGGATTTTTTAAAAAGAATAAACATATATTAAAAAAAGACTTTTTAAAAGGTGTGGAAGGAGCCTTTCCCTTTGAAGGGACCCCCCCCCTTTCTCCCCCCCTCTGGTTCCTGGGGGGGCGGATTATGGGGCCGGTGGAGCCACCCGACCCACCAATCACCTTCGCTCTGATTGTAGCGACTCCTCAGAGTCTCCAGGTTTTCTCTGAACGTCTCCTCTTGGCCACGTTGTATCTGTGTCTCTGTGTGCCAGTAATGGGGGTCCTCCTTCATCACCTTCTCCATCCAGGCGACTCGAGGCTTCATCTTCCGGCTGTGGCTGTCATAGTGAACAAAGACCTGATCGTCCACGTACCCCACAACGACAAAGTGGGGCTGCTGCCCCTGACTGGAGTCCGAGATGGAGGTGGCGAAGTACTTCATGGAGTGGGAGGGAGGTTCCTGGAAGGAAGCCATCCTTGTTAACTTCTATCTTATAACTACCTTCCCGTCACCTATGTCTTCTTCATCCTATTACAGTTAATTACCGCAGTCCGTTATTCACTCCATAATGCCGTCGTGTAGGTATGGGTTCATAATTGTCATTTGGGAACTTGTCCTTGGTCGCTCTTACGCGCTTCTTCGCGGCTACATATATTTTCCTTCTCTTTCTGTATACTCATATATTTATTTCCTTCCTTTTATTATTTCCTTTCTTTTTTTTTATATATATTATTTTAATTACTTTGCCCCACCCCAACCTTCCCAAATATCCACCCAAATCACCTTAACCCCAAATTCATACCTACAATCCCCCCTTCTTATCCTATTCCCTTACCATTTTTAATCCCACCCACACTCTAACTCTGCATCCTGCACACTCCACCCCCCCATGTACCCCCAACAAATGTGTCTCCCCCAAACCCACCAACGTTCACAATCTCACGTATATACCATATCTGTGTGTGTGTGTATACCCCTTATATTTTATATTCATTTTTTCAACCGTTTTACTACAAGCTTCCCTTATACCCATGTGGTAATCCTACTATAATGGGAGGCAACAGTGGGTTCACGTGAATGGAGGTTTTCAATGAAGCCACGTAGCCTCCCAAATCTTCTCCTGTCCCTCTCCCCCCCCCAGCTGGAAAATCCCCCTCCCCTCCCAGAGTTCAGCCATCTGAGCAGGAATCGGCCTTGAACCCCAGGACTCAGAGGGGCTCCCCCTCCTTCCACAGGGAATCTCACTGGGATGATCCCAAGATTCCTTCATCTCAGCAACCCAGTTAGGGCCCTGAAACCATCATTCACGGAGGCTTTTCCTCTGAATCTCCCCCTTCCCTTTCCCCAGAAGCTGCTCTGACCCTTGTCCTCCTCTGGGGCTCATCCTGCCCTTTGTCAGCCCAAAGAAAGGCAGAAATGCCCCTCAGCCTCCTCGGGAGGAGATTGGGATTCTGGCTCTCCATCCCTTCACAGGATCAGAGACTCTCAATGTAAAGGCCTAAATCAGAGTTTCTCAGACTCAGCCATTTGGACTTCAACTCCCAGAATTCCCCTCATTCACAGAAATCCATGGGCCCCTCCACCCCCTGCCCCCACCCCCCCTGCCCCCCCTGAGCCTGGGTGGGAGTTCCTGCTGAGACCAACCATGGGGGGGTGGGTGGGGGCTCAGCTGGGAAGAGACTCTAAAGCTGCCCAGTGAACAGAAAAACAACAACTTCTAACCAGGTTACAAGAATAAAAATAAAATAAAATAAATAAAATGCTGCTGGGAAATCCATGAAGCTGGAAAATCCCCAGGGGCCCAGGGCTCAAGACCCACCTATTTCAAGTAGCGGGCCTGGCTCAACTTTGATCTAACTATATCACTCCTGACGGGTTTTTTATTTGGGGTATTTTAATTGTATTCAATTATTTAGGGATTTTTAAACATTGTGTTTTTAATTGTTTTTATTCATCAGCTCACCTCCTCCTTGTATATGTCTTGTATATGTTCTTGTTATATGTATGTTTGTCTATATATTTATTTCCTATGTTTTATTGTACGCCGCCCCGAGTCTTTCGGGAGAGGGTGCGGCTAAGAAATAAATATTTATTTATTTATTTATTATTTGGTCTCCATTCTGAAAGCTGTTCAGATGAGAAATTCTTTCACCAAAGATTTTAAAGATCATTTTCAGGATCGTTCATGAGACTTTTTTTGGCAGAACCTGGGTCTCCATGGAAAAGGGCAGAGAAATAAACGCAGGTAGTCCTCGGCTTCTATGTTCCCTCTAAGGTGCGCGGCTGCGCGGGCGCACAGGTGGCAAGAAAACACCGCGCAGCAGTTTTCAACTGCCGCGCAGTGATTTCTATTGCCACAGGTTTTGGAAGCTGGGGAGGTCCTTTGCAGGCAGCTAGAACGGGCCGCCCGCAAAGGACTTCCCCAGACTTGCTTTGAGGAGCACGGGGCGACTGAGGCTAGTTGTGAAGCCCCAAAGCCCCCACCGCCACCGGAAGAACTGCTGCCACCTCCTCCTCCTCCTCTAACAGGCAGCACTGCCGGATTTGCCGCCCGGCGCTGCGGCTGAGATGAAGCCGCCAAAGCTCCAGCCGGCATCTCCGCGCGTGGCAGCGGCGCCTCCCCTCCGCTCGGAGCACCTGAGCTCAGTCAGCGCTGGATTACCCCTGCCCCCTCCTCCTCCTCCGCCGTGCTTTTGAGGAGCCATGAGGCTGCAGGAGACAGTAGGAAGGCAGGGGGGGGCGGGGGAAAGCCTCATGGCTCCTCAAAAGCACGGCGGAGGAGGAGGAGGGGGCAGGGGTAACCCAGCGCTGAGCTCAGGAGCAAATCTGGTGGTGCTGTTAGAGGAGGAGGAGGAGGAGGTAGCAGCAGTTATTCTGGTGGCAACTCATCGGCATCTTCAGCAGCAGCCTTGCCCACAATGAAGAAAGCAAAGATGGAGCAGATCCACGCAGATGACGTCGCTGCAACATGACTGGAGGAGGAATTCTGGGAGTTGAAGTCCACAAGTCTTAAAGCTGTCAGGTTTTAAGACCTCTGTGTTTTTTTTCTAGGGGTGCAAGGATCTTGTAACTTGACAGCTTTAAGACTTGCACACTTCAATGCCAGAGTTCCTGAGCCAACAGGACTGGAGGAGGAATTCTGGGAGTTGAAGTCCACAAGTCTTAAAGCTGTCAGATTTGAAGACCCCTGGGGTTTTTTCCCTAAAGGATTAGGGGTGCAAGGGTCTTGTAACTTGACAGCTTTAAGAGTTGCATGCTTCAAATGCCAGAGTTTCTGAGCCAACATTTTGGTTGCTAAGCAGGAGCGTTGTTAAGTGATAATGATATTATATAACACTTTGAATTAAGCGGGTACCTTGAAGAAACATAACTTTGAGTTTCAAATAATACTGATTTCGTTGTTGTCTTAGGTGACATCTGTGAAAAAAATTCAGGTGCTCAGGCATGAAAATGTGCCACTCAAACACTATACTTTTCTGCTCACATCGAAAAAAAATTAGAGGGAACACTGCTCGGCTTATGACCATAACTGAGCCCACATTTTTTGTTGCTAAGTGAGACATTTGTTAAGTGAGTTTTGCTCCATTTTACAAATTTTCTTGCCAGAATTGTTAAATGAATCCTTGCAGTTGTTAAATTAATAACCTGGTTGTTAAGTGAATCTGGCTTCTCCATTGACTTTGCTTGTCAGAATGTTGCAAAAGGGGGTCACGTGATATGGGGAGACTGCAACCGTCATAAATATGAATCAGTTGCCAAGCATCTGAATCTCGGTCATGTGACCATGAGGATGCTAAAATGGTCATAAGTGTGAAAAATTGTCATTCTGTCACTATTTTCAATGACATTGCAACTTTAAACAGTCACTAAATGAACTGTTGTAAGTCTAGGACTACCTGTGGTCCTACTGCCCATTCCCTCCAGTATGGCCTCCCAGTCCTTCCCAGTCCAAGGCAAAGGCCTGGGCCTCCCCCTTCCTGCTCCTCCCCACAATCCCAGGCAGCTTCTCAGAGCTTTGGGGGAGAGGGAGCCCCAGATCCACTTCCTGCTCTGGGGAGATTTCAGGATCCAAAGGGATCGGAGCTTTTCTCCAACAGAAGGAGGGGGGATCGGACTCTCCGTGATCCAGAACCCTTGTTCCTTTCCCTTGTGGGGCTGAGCAATGAGGAAGCCTGAAGTCTGCCTGAGAGGAGAAACGTCTGAATGGAACACGGGTTGGACGTCCTCACAGTCACCAATCCTCTTCATGTCAGTTTGGGCCTGTCTGTGTCCAAGCAAGCCGTTCATTTCATGCTCCCCATCCAGAGCTGCTTCTCTTCTTCTGCCTCCAACCAGCCTCTTTAATCCTTCAGATCCTGACAGATTTTCTTTCTGTCTTTTGAAAAGCTGCTCCATTCATAGGATCGTTTCTCAGAGCAAAGACCCAGGAACCCCCCAAGGACCCTTCCTGATTCCTAAGGAATCATGAGTACATTTTCAATATTTTGGATCCTGCAAACTGACCCATGCTGAGATCTCCTGAAATGGAAGGAGGAAGATTTTGGGTGGGAAAATCCCTGCCTGTCCTAGAGAAAAGCTCTGGGGATTTTGGGGTTTAGGACGGAGGAGAAAGTGAACATAATAAAGACTGATCTTTAGAAACCTTATTCAAAGGAGCCTTTCTCTCTCTTCTCCTGCTGCATCCACAGGGCAGCCTTATCTGGAAGGTTCAGTGTCAACATTGGCCAAAACACCCAACCGATTCCAGAAACAAGATGGGTCAATCCAGCACCAGAAGCCACCAAGAGCCACCAAGCCCCCCTCAAAAGCTCGGGAGATCTCGGAAGGCGAAGGGGGAGCGAAGGGAGCAGCAATGATGCCATGTAGTCCCCCTGGATCTTCCTCCTGCCCCCCTCCCCCGCTGGGAAATCCCCCCCCCTCCCGTCCCAGAGCTCAGTCATCCGAAGAGGAATTGGCTTTGAACCCAGGGCTCAGTGGGGCTCCCCCTCATACCTTGAGCCAAGGTGGCCCAGTGGTTGGAATGCAGCATTGCAGGCTGATTCCGCCCACAGAGTTCGATCCTGACTGGCTCAAAATCGATTCAGGCTTCCGTCCTTCCGAGGTCAGTAAAATGAGGACCCAGATTGTTGGGAACAAGAGGCTGACTCTGTAAACCGCTTAGAGAGGGCTGTAAAAGCAGTGTGAAGCGGTATACAGGCAGTCCTCTTTTTACAACAGTTCATTTAGTGACCATTTGAAATTACAAGGGCACTGGAGAAAGTAATTTATGACCATTTTTCACACTTACAACCATTGTAGCATTCCCCCATTGTCACATGATCAAAATTCAGACACTTGAGACAAATGGTTCATATTTATGACGGTTGGAGTCATGTGTGGTCATCTTTTGCAACCTCCTGATGAGCAAAGACAATGGGGAAGCCAGATTCACTTAAAAAACATGTTACTAATTTAACGACTGCAGTGATTGACTGTGGCAAGAAAGGTCATAAAATGGGTCAAAATTCACGTAATAAATGTCTCACTTAGCAACATAAATTCTGGGTCAATTGTGACTTCAACTCCCAGAATTCCCCTCATCCCAGAAGCCCCTGGGGCCTCCCCTCCCTGACCCCCTCCCTGGCCCCACCCCCTGCCCCCCCTGAGGCTTCTTGGGGGTTCCTGCTGAGACCAATCATGTTTGGGGGGGGGCTCAGCTGGGATCCTCTCCCTGAATTCTGTCTCTGTGGGGAGGGTCCTGTCCCCTTCAAAGCCCCTCTGGGGAATCCAAGATAAACACACAAAAGGATTTCAGTTTCTGTCACTCAAAGTCCTGATCGAGGAACATCAAAGTCTTTTTAGCGGAAGAAAAAAGTGAAATCCAGGAAGGAGGAATCTTTAGGGAGATTATTGATTATTCTCTCCAGACTCTCATCCTGCTGCATTCACAGGACAATCTGAGCCCGGATCGCTCCACTGCAGCAGCCTCTGCCAAGACACGGAACCCATTCCAGAAACAAGCCGGGTCCTCCCAGCACCAGAAGCCCCAAAGAGCCACGAATCCCAGCTCAAGGCAGGGAAGGGGACCCAGGCGGAGGGGTTGGGCGAAGGCAGCCAGGAAGTTTGTGAACTGACCTGATCTCCTGCAAACGCCGCTTTCCCACAATCTCCGCTTTGGGGGAGGGGAAGAACTGCGCTTGGGGGCGCTCAGATAGACTTGACTGAGGTCTGGAGGGGCCACCCTTGTCCTGCTCCCAGAGGGGATCTCCTGGGGAAGTGGGGGGGGGGGGGCAGCAGAGTCCCATCCAGGCTTTGGGACCTAATCTCAAAAGGGCCAAAGGGGGGAAGGGGAGCGGACTAGAAAGAGGACCGAAGCAGGATTCTATTTCTGGGAATAAAGGAGAGAGAAAGAGTCCCGGGAAGAAAAAGAGGCCGGAACCCCCGAAGGATCCAAAGGGACTCACCAACGCAGCCCTCGTGGAGGGAGATCGCCAGCAGCACCAGGAGCCACAGGGACGCAGAGCTCACGGCCATCTTAGCCGCCATCCCCAACCAGCGCTGCCCTCTCTCGAAGTAAATGAAGACTCACCCCGGGCGATCAACAACGCAACAATCCAGAGGAAGCCGGAGATTGGCCAAGCTCAACCAATTAAAAAAAAGTACCCTCATGTCGTCATTGTTGCTAGGCAGACGTCCATGCACAACAGATGAGAGAGGAGGGAAAGGAAAAGTGAAAGTTCCTTCAGGAAAATCCCTTTTCAGGCATTCCGCCTCTTGGGGGGGGAGGGGCGGAACTGGGGGGGGGGCTGGGAAAAGCGGGAGCCTTTTCGGGGCCTGGGGGGAGGGGAGACCCCGCACACCCCTCGCAGTGGGAGATCAGGTGGAGACGCCAAAAACGACAGTGAAGTCTTGGGCTGCATCCACAGAGGGAGAACATCAAGAGAAGCCGAGAGACGATCATTCCGGTTTATCCTGCAGACATGAGACCACCTTGAAATGTTGGCTCCACTTCTGGTCTCCATGATTCAAAACAGATGCTGAGACCCTGCAAAGAGAGCAGAGAGGAGCAACAAAGGGGCTAAAGGAAGGTTGAATGGTATGGAGAACCATTGAGAGAACTAAGTATGCCCAGCCTTCGGACATAAAAATTAAGGGGAGGGGGTGTATGTGTCAGAATAACTGTCTTCCAGCATTTGAGGGTCTGTCCCAGAGAAGAAGGGATTGAGCTCTTCTCCAAAGCCCCAGGCAGCAGGACATGAAGCAAGGGGGGGGGGAAGCTTGTTAAAGAGAGATCTAACCTAGAAGTAAGGAGAAATTTTCTAACCATGAGAACAATTAATCAGCGGAATAGCTTACATCCTGGAATTGTGAGTGCTTCATCACTGGAAGTTTCCAAAAACAGACTGGAGAACTGTCGGAGTGGGATGGTATTATCTACAGGCCTGCGACAGGCGATTCCTGACAATGATAGGATAGGAAGGTTTCACTCTCTTGTATGAAGTACAACAAATGCAATCTTCTACCCAAAAGGACAAATGCAATTGAGCAGATGTGAACACTAATCCTGTGAAATAATCCACCTAGATTGCTTGTAAATCACAAACACTCTGTGTGAATATCTGAGCCGTGTTTTACACAGCATGCTAGATTTGGACCTCTGTCCCAAAGGGGAGACTATTTCTGCAGAAATGAACAGCTGACAGTTGCCTCCCTCGTTCCAGCCTGACTTCTTGGCCAGCCTTGCAGGGAGAGCAGAACCCAATGGAGGCTCTGGCTGACCGAGGGACCTTCAGCCTCCCTTTCACCCGTCTGTCTTTCTACCCCTGAAGAAGGCCGAGGCCATTAGGGGGACCTTCCGATTCCTGGTGAGTCCCTGGAAACTGGCCGTCTGCAGGATGAGCCTCTCCTTCAGGTCTTCCCTTTTCTCTCTGGGTTCACAGCAGGCGTAACCTTCGTCCGCTTTAACTGGCTGGTCGGTTTATGGTGCAGCATCTCATGCAAATGGGATCCACAGACAATACACACAAGTCCCTGAAGGGAAAATTCACCAAGGTTGCAGGTAACCCAATGTGAGAAGGTTATGGAAACGTATCTCTTAGGTTCATGACTGACTCAGTTACGTCCGCTGTGTGAATCTGGCCTTTGTGGGTCAGGAGAATCCCTGGCAAATGAGAGGCTGGTTCCTGAGCCAGGATTTTGGAAAGGAGCCAAACAGGACAGGCTGAAGCCGCTCAGGGCAGCCTTTGCCTGTGGAAATCAGAGGAGGGGGAGGGAGCTGCCCTGCCCAAGCGTTCTGGGGCCTCTTTCTCCAGGCACAGCCCTCCCCCACAGGCCTCATCTGGGGAGGACCCTGGTTGACCCAGATATGCACCCCCTGCCTCTCCAGACTCCTTCCTTAGGGATGCCCAGAGTTTATTGATATATTAGTCAAATGTATATAACCATCCTAGGTGCAGTACTCAAGTGTACTCTACATGGGGCTTCCCTAGAAGAGCCTCTGGAAGGTTTCAGATAGGAGAAAATGGGGTACATTGGGCAGTTATTATGCACCCCCAAAACGACACACGTTACACCTCTGCTGCACAAGATGCATTGATTGCCAGATTGCTTCTGGGTCCAATTCAGGCTCCTGTTTTTGACCTTTGAAGCCCTTCGTGGAATGAGCCCCCCTCTTTCAATCACATCCGTCCACCCCACCAGCTCTAGCAGAAGAGGCACGTTGTGGGTCTGGGCTGTTAAGGAGTCACAAGTAGTGGGATCCAGGAGACGGGCCTTTTCTGCTGTGATCACCATCCTTGATATCTTTCCAGAAGTCCCTTAATTTATTTCATTTATTTTAATTTTATTTAGTTTGTTGAACGTGTACAGTTACAAGTATAAACATATATATATAAGTATAAAATATAAAGAAAATACGGTTGTGTGAATAGGCTTGGGGATCTCAAGGAACTGGGGAACTAGCAATGGGGCTGCATTGATGATCCCATCAAATCCTTTTCATTGATTAATAATAAAAAGATTTATTAAATATTGCACATTTTAAATATTAAAATTCATATTTTAATACAAAAGTGTGTCAAAATGAATGTGAAATTAAATGAGAGATTTTTCTTTGTGGAAAAATGGGATTGCAATGTTATCCATGTTGGCAGCAGCAAAAATGGACAGATTAAATACTTCAAAGAAAAGAATACATCTAATTTTGTTTCTACTAGGAAATTGCTTTTGGATTCTGTGCTTGACACAGGAAAAAAAATGAAACTCTTTAAGTTTTGTGAATTAGACAAGTTTGTCAAAGAAACGGCTAGTACATATTAAATACACAAAATAAAAAGTTGACACTCTAATGTTATTTTTATTCAACTGTATCGAAGAGAAGACTTATTATTATTATTATTATTATTATTATTATTATTATTATTATTATTATTATTATTATTATTATTATTATTATACGATTGTATCACAGCGGCCAGTTGATTCGCCAGATTTGGCATTGATTACTAGTCGGGCCCCACCCAGGGGTCTAGGACGTCGTAACGTATTTTCGTAATATACGTGCAGATCCAAGCAGTGCAGCTTTTTGCATTTGACTGATGGTGATTTTGTCAAGTTTTAACTGTTTTAAATGTAATTCCAGTGCTTTTGGAATAGCACCCAGTGTGCCGATTACCACTGGAATTACCACTGCTGGTTTGTGCCATAATCGTTGGATTTCAATTTTTAAGTCCTGGTATTTCACGACTTTTTCATGTTCCTTCTCCTCGACCCTGCTATCACCTGGTATTGCGATGTCTATGATTGTAACCTTCTGTCAGGCCTGTAGTTATGTTCTTTTTAGGATCTTTGGCCTGCCACACTTTCTTATAATTTTCTATGCTGTTTCAATAGTGTAGTAGTTGGGAGGGGGGAATAGAAAGGAGTAGGATTGTAGAATGGATTGTTGACATTCTTTTGTAGAAGCCAAGGTCATCTTTTGTCTCAGCACCTCGACACCTGGCCGGAAGAAGATGGGTGTACATGCCAGTGTGGAAGATGATGATTGGAACATGTGATGGATTTGTGGGTGTGGGGAGAGATCATGAACTTTCAACTAGGTGAACTTACAGGATGTAATTCAGAGTTGAAATTTCCATAGCCGTGCTAACATGCTTGCGGAATAAATTGCACCATTAAGGATGTTTTGCCTTGGACAATGATTTATTTCTGCATGGTATTTAGAACCCTAACATTATTTCAACTCTCTACTTTAAAAATATTTCACTAGCTCCCTCCCCCTATCAAGGGGGAAGGGCTGGTGATGGAAGATCTGGTGATGTGGGTCTCGACATTCCCAATGCTGACCGGGACAGCGTAAATATCAGCGAAGAATAAATGAGAAGCTTTTGGTGATAAGAAGAGGAGTACGGAACTTCAAAGGCAATGGAATGCTGTTTCCAGTTTAATTGCATCTGGAGGAATGCAGGAGGAGACGCGACAAGACGAAGGAAATCTCAGACGGACTTCTTCAGCAAAATTGTGAGTGCATGCTACCCCTCCTTCCCCCCAGCTTGGAAACAAGGCTTGGAAAAAAAAAAACCCCTAGAACAGAGGTTTGGGCTCCTTCCAGACGGCAATAAATGAAATGGCTTGTGGCCCTGCAATTAGCTGGGAGAAAGATTCCCTTTCAAAATGGGAATTTCAAAGGAGGCAGGAAGAAGGAATTTTTCCAGCATCTGTCAATTGCAAGCCACCACAAATGGGGCTGCAACCAGTAAATGAAGCAAATTGGGCAGTAAATTGGGCTTTCCTCCCAGGACTTGGATGGAAGAGATGCTACTTACAAACTCCTTTGCCATCAGCATGGGGAAATGCTCCAAGCCAGCAGAGGGCACCTACTTGGCCCATAACTCATCCAAGCCAGCAAAGGGCACCTACTTGGCCCATAACTCCTCCAAGCCAGCAGGAGGGTCCTTGGCACGTAAAACCCCCTAGCCAGCCATCATTGGTTGAGCTGCAACCTGTGAAGCAGGCAACCCCGGGATGGGTCTTAACCCCAGGTCATGGATGGGAGGGATGCCAGTGGGCACATGCCCTCCCTCAGCAGATGGCACCATGGCAGAAAGCTGGGCAGTGGCCAACCGAGGGATTGACCTCCCCACCGGTTCCAGTCTCCCCTGCAAGGCCCAAAAAGGTTCTTACCAGACCTTCCTACAGAGAAGAAGTCTCCATGGAAGAAGGGATTACCAAACAGAGGCCTGCATTGTGGATGGCGGGAAATTGTGCGCCTGCAAGGCCCCAAGTGGTTCTTACCCCACCTTCCTACAGAGTAGCAATCACCAACATGGAAGAAGGGATTACCAAAGCCAGGCCTGCAAGATGGGAAGCGGAACAAGGTGCATCTGCAATGCCCCAAAAGGTTCTTACTCCCCCTTCCTACAGAGAAGCAATCTCCACCATGGAAGAAGGGTTTACCAAGGGGGCAGCTGCAAGTTGGAGAGCAAGGCAGTGTGATGAAACGGTTCCTGAGTTTAGAGATGTAACTAGGTTCCATTCCTCGTGGGGCCCAATTAAATGCCACCATTGTTGTCAACTTGGCCACAGAGCGTCAGAGTGCTTGGCTCCAGCCCCAATGCCACAAACGTGCGCACCAACCACCACGGCGGTAAAGAGAGGGTCCCAGATGCCAGCACAGAAAAGTCATCTGGGCCAACAACCTCTGGAAGAGGATCCCCAACTTAAGGTGAGGAAGTGTCCTACCAAAGGGGAGGCCTCGGAAGAGGAAAAGGGCAGACATTCTCCGGAGGAGGATCCCCAACTTAAGGTGACAAAGAGTCCAACTAAGGGGGAGGCCTCGGAGGGGGAAAAGCCTAAACGACCTCTGGAAGAGGATCCCCAACTTATGGTGACGAGGAGTCCTACCAAGGGGGAGGCCTCGGAGGAGGGAATTGCCGAAGAACAAATGTGTGTACCGGTCGCCATGGTGGTAAAGAGAGGGCCCCAGATGCCAGCACAGAAAAGTCATCTGGGCAAACGACCTCTGGAAGAGGATCTCCAACTTAAGGTGACGAAGTGTCCTACCAAGGGGGAGGCCTCGGAAGAGGAAAAGGGCAAACAATCTCCGGAGGAGGATCCCCAACTGAAGGTGACAAAGAGTCCAACTAAGGGGGAGGCCTCGGAGGGGGAAATGCCCAACCGACCTCTGGAAGAGGACCCCCAACTTCAGGTGACGAAGAGTCCTACCAAGGGGGAGGCCTCGGAGGAGGAACAAGGCCAGCCGTGGATGATTGAATTCAAGAGCCCAGAACCTACAGCACCTGCAGCAGAGAGCCCGAAACGGCCATGGGAAGAGGTCGCAATGGACTTCATCATGGAACTCCCAGACAGCAGTGGGCATAAAGTGATTTGGACTGTTATTGATTTGTTTTCTAAGCAGGCACACTTCATTGCTTGCTCAGGATTGCCATCCGCAAACGAATTAGCGAAAATGTTTGTGAAACACATTTATCGCCTGCATGGAGTACCCAAGAGGATCATTTCAGACCGCGGAGTCCAGTTCACAGCCAAGTTCTGGAGAGAGGTCCTGAGATCTATTGGGTCCACACAAGAACTGAGCTCAGAGGTTCATCCCAGCATGAACGGCGCAGCAGAGGGAGCCAATGCGGTGGTGGAACAATACATCAGGTGTTTTGTGGACTATCAGCACGACAACTGGTCGGACTTGCTACCCTTCGCCGAAGTGGCGTACAACGATGCGGTCCACAGCAGCAGAGGATTAGCGGGTTTCCAGATTACCAGTGGCATAGAAGTTGTTGCCATGCCTGAGTTGCCTAGAGAACCTCCTTCTTTCATGTCTTTGAGTGAATGGATGGACATGCTAAAGAAAGGATGGGAGAATATGAAGAAGGCTCTAGCAGTTGCGGCAGAAGCCTACCAGAAGCAAGATGATCAACGTCGCTCATTCCTAAACCCCTACCGTGTGGGGGACAATGTTTTTGTATCTACCAAATACATAAGATTAGAAATGCTTAGCAAGGAATTGGGTCCAAAATTTCTAGGTCCATTCCCAATAGTGAAGATAGTTAACTCAGTTACAGTTCAACTCAGTCTACCCAGAAGTCTAGGGGAAATTGACCCAGAATTTCATTGTAGCTTGTTGAAACCAGTAATTGGGTCTAACAGAAGAGCATCCACCCAAGCTCAATCTCCTCCTTTAGTGATGGAAGGGGAACCACAATCTGAGGTGGAAAAAATTGTAGATTTCAGGCTGAATAGGGGTTGCTTACAGTACTTAGTGCATTGGAAGGGTTACCCTTGGTCTGAAGCTAATTGGGTAAACAGTGGGAACCTGAAAGTGGAGAAGTTAGTAAAGCAATTCAATGGGAAGTTTCCCGAGAAGTCAAGGGGTTCCCCTGGGTGGAGAAGAGGTGGTTAATTTTGTTATGTTAACTTTTATGTTATTCTCTTTGCAGGAAACGTTTTTCTTTTGAGGAGAGGCCGCCTGCCAGGCCTGTAGTTATGTTCTTTTTAGGATCTTTGGCCTGCCACACTTTCTTATAATTTTCTATGCTGTTTCAATAGTGTAGTAGTTGGGAGGGGGGAATAGAAAGGAGTAGGATTGTAGAATGGATTGTTGACATTCTTTTGTAGAAGCCAAGGTCATCTTTTGTCTCAGCACCTCGACACCTGGCCGGAAGAAGATGGGTGTACATGCCAGCGTGGAAGATGATGATTGGAACATGTGATGGATTTGTGGGTGTGGGGAGAGATCATGAACTTTCAACTAGGTGAACTTACAGGATGTAATTCAGAGTTGAAATTTCCATAGCCGTGCTAACATGCTTGCGGAATAAATTGCACCATTAAGGATGTTTTGCCTTGGACAATGATTTATTTCTGCATGGTATTTAGAACCCTAACACCTTCTTTTTCTCAACCAGTGTGATGTCTGGTGTGTTATGCGCTAGTATTTTGTCTGTTTGTATACGAAAATCCCACAGGATCTTGACCATCTGATTTTTGGTGACTTTTTCAGGCTTATGTTCCCACCAGTTTGTTGTTGTTTTAATATTATAATTTTTGCACAAATTCCAGTGGATCATTTGTGCTACTGAATTGTGCGGCAATTTATAATCAGTCTGCACGATTTTTTTACAGCAGCTGAGTATGTGGTCAACAGTTTCATCAACTTCTTTGCAGAGTCTGCATTTGGCATCATCAGAGGATTTTTCGATTTTGGCCTTAATGGCATTTGTTCGGATAGCTTGTTCTTGTGCAGCCAGGATTAGTGACTCTGTTTCTTTCTTTAATGTACCTGTTGTTAACCATAACCAAGTTTTTTCACTGTCCACTTTATCTTTTATTTTTTCCAGAAATTGACCATGTAATGCTTTGTTCTGCCAACTCTCCATTCTTGATTTTATCACATCTTTTCTGTATTCTTGTTTCGTCTGTTGGGCCTTCAATAGATTTTTGTTCTTTACTTCGATTAATAGATGTTCTTGACTTTCTTTTAAATAATCAGCCAGTGCATGTTTTTCTTCTTCAACTATTTGCTTCACTTGTAATAATCCTCTGCCACCTGATTTTCGGGGCAGGTATAGTCTATCAGTGTCACCACGTGGATGTAAACTGTAGTGCATTGTCATTAGTTTCCTGGTTTTTCGGTCCAAAATGTCCAAATCACCTTGTGTCCAGTTAACTATACCAGCTGTGTATCTTATAACTGGTATTGCCCAGGTATTTATGGCCTTGATTGTATTTCCACCATTTAATTTCCTAACTCTGTTGGTGTAGTCTCTCCTGACAATAGTTTTTACTTCTCCATGTTTGATGTTATCCAACTGCAAAATGCCTAAGCATTTGTAGGCTTCATTTTCGTTGCATTTAATTAGTTGGCCATTGGGCATTTCAATTCCCTCACATGTAGTGATTTTGCCCCTTTTTATGGATACAGTGGCGCATTTTTCCATGCCAAACTGCATTGAAATATCGGTGCTGAATATTCGGACTGTGTTTGTCAGTGATTGGATTTCTATTTCTGACTTTCCATAGAGTTTCAAATCATCCATATATAATAAATGTGAAATTTTTTCAGCTTCTTTGGCTGTTTGGTAGCCTAAATTCATTTTTTTTAAGATTACTGATAGTGGGATCATTGCGATGATGAAGAGAAGAGGTGAAAGTGAATCACCCTGGAAAATTCCTCGCTTGATATTAACCATTCCGTAGTTCTCATTCCCTACTGCCAACTCAGTTCTCCATTGTTTCATCGCCTTTTCAGTGAAGGATGTAATATTTTTACTAATGCCAGTTGTTTCTAAGCATTTTATGATCCAACTATGTGGCAATGAGTCGAATGCTTTTTTATAATCAATCCAGACCATATTCAAGTTCGTTTTTCTTTTCTTACAATTTTCTAATATCATTTTATCAATTAGGAGCTGATCATTTGTGCCCCTACTCCTTCTTTTGTTGCCTTTTTGCTCTACTGGCAAGATGTTGTTTGTTTCCAAATAATCCATAATTATTTGTTTTCAAATAATCCATTATTATTATTATTATTATTATTATTATTATTATTATTATTATTATTATTATTATTATTATTATTATTATTTGGGAGGCTTTGCTTTCATAGCTAAGAGAAAATTATTCCCCCCCCCCATTTATTTTTTTCAGCAAAGAAGGCACCAAGTGCTGCCACCTTCCTTCCACCTTCCAAAGACCCCCACTAGTTGGTTTTAAGATGACAATTTTCCTTTCTCTGAGTTTTCACTTGGGAGGCAACGCAAAAAGAGAACAATGGGAACAAGACAGGACTCAACATGCTGAATGGTTTTCTCCTTCCTTGAGCTGAAGAGCTGCTGAAGTTGCACAAAACTTTCACAAACTGCTGAAAACAGGCTGCAAATGCACATACAACTGTGAGTCTCCTGGAAGCATTGAGGGACTGGCGCTTTCTCAACTTCAAGTGGGGCGAGGGGGGAGAACCATCTGCCACGTTGAGTCAGATCCCATTGGCAGTCAGCCACCTGCCATTTTAGGTCGGCTGCAGGGAGCCTTCCTCCATTTTAGGGACTGCAGGCAGCCCATCTGTAACTCTGCATCCTCCATTCAAGAGAGATTCTTAGCGAATAAATTATACCAGAAAGGGGTGTGGTTTAGATGGTTGATGCCTGAAGGTATGCTGATATTCTGGGAGGAGACAAGAATCAGAATTAATTCACCCATAGAGGCGCAGGCCTTTATGGAAAAAAATAAAACACTCCTAGAGAAACCACCAGACACTACAACGGACACGCAGGACATGGGAGGGGCCAGAGCTCTGCCAGTGGAGGGAGATGGGGCAATAGCAAGAAGACTCAGATCACAGAAATAAATATGAAAATCATACTATTATAAATTGACCGAAAGTGAAAATGGAATTATATTTGGATTTTATATTGTAATGTTTAATTTGATTGAATTTAATAATAGAACTAATATGCTGATTATAATCAATTATATACTAATGCATTATATATAAATGTACGCTATGGGTATGGAGGGAGGGGGGCCTCACACACTTTGCAACTGCCAAAATTTGTATACCTGTCCATTTACCCTTTTCCCTATAAATTTTGAAAAACCAATAAAATTTTATTACAAAAAAAAAAAAAAAAAGAGAGATTCTTCAGGCAGGCCCTGCTGGGACCTAAATACTCAGGCACCCCGACTTTGGCCTGGAAAGGATAAGAACTTGGGCCCTGAATTTGAGTGAGATGCTTTTCCCTTTGCAAAGGGGCTTCTTTGCCCTCCTCAAAATAGGAAACACCAAGAAATTCAGGCCAAGGAAAAAGTCTCCATTATGGGATCTGTGAGAGAGACAGCAGTCTGCCCAGAAAGGAGGTGTGTATTTTTGTGTGGGGGTAAAGCTGTTAGAAAGGGATGTTTTTCTCCAACTATACTCACAAGGAGGAATGCAGGTGGGAGTAGCTGTGGAAAAGCGTGAGGAGTGTGTTTGTGTGTTTTGTCTAGGTAACTGTGTTTTCGCTCTTACAGAATAACTGAGTTGAAAGGGACCTTGGGGGTCTTCTAGTCCAACCCCCTGCTCAGGCAGGAAACTCTGCACCCTTTCTTATGTGTCTCCACTCCACCAAACTGGGTATATAGTTAAAAGAACCTGTGACAGGGGGCCCAATCTTTTTATCAGTTACAGAAACCGTTCATATTTTTGGTATATGTGATATGTCAGAAAGCAAGAGATGAAACAATAAAAGAGAGAGATTAAATGTGAAGCTGGAATAATCGAAAACAAGGATTCTATATATATATATTTATTGTTTTTACCTTTAAAACAATGCAATGCTGCGGGGTCAGGGTGATCATATATTCACATTATATACAGCTAGTTTCAACCATTAACAGTTATTCTACTTAATACATTGTCTGTCCTTCTGTTTGATCACAATATATACATTTGTTCCAGTCTTGTCATCTTAACTTATACCAGTCATAAAATCTATTCCATACCTCAAAATATTCTGATTCCCCTTTATTTTTAAGTTCCAAAGTGAGCCTATCTGCTTCTGCACAGGCCAACACTTTTCTGATTATATCTAGCTCTGATGGTGTATTTTCTTTTTTCCAATGCTGTGCATAGGTTATGCGCGCTGCAGTCAGTATATGTATAATTAGATAGAGTGTATCTTTCTTAAACCCCTCCGGTATTATGCCTAGGAGAAAGGTTTCTGGTTTAAACATAATTTGTTCTCCCACCATTTGTTCTAACCATGATTGGATCATTTTCCAATATTTTTTTGCCTCATTGCACGTCCACCACATATGATAGAAAGTGCCTGGTGTTTTTTTACACTTCCAGCAATTTGGGGCCAGATTTTTGAACATTTTGGAAAGCCGTTCTGGGGGGAGATGCCATCTGTAGAACATCTTGTAAAGATTTTCTTTATACGCCGTAGCCAATGTTAATTTCTGATTAAGTATCCAAAGTTTTTCCCACTTAGCCAATTCCACATTGTAACCAAAATTTTTCGCCCAGGCGACCATGTTTTCTTTGACATGTTCTTCCTCTAGTTTATATTCCAACAAAAATCTATACAGCACTTTGATCAGTCTGTTTTCTGTCTGTATCAACAGTTTATTTAATCTTGTGTAGTCTTTGGCAATACCTTCGTTCTTCCTATCCTGTGCATACCTTGATTGTATCTGTAGATAAGTCCACCATTCTACTTGTATTCCTTGTGATGTCAATTCTGCTCTAGTTTTGATCTCCCCCTGCCTGTTCAATAGCTCTTTATATGTGACTATAGTTTCCATGTTAATTAAATTTGGGTGTATGTATGCTTCCATCGTAGATAGCCAAATAGGTATTTTAGTATAGTGGTCATGTTTAATTTTATTCCATATGATTAACAGAGATTGTCTAATGTAATGTCTACTAAAATATTTGTGTGCAGATCCTTTTTTATACCAGAGGAAGGCATGCCAGCCTGCTTGGAGGTCATGGCCTTCCAATTTGAGTAATCTTTTATTTCTCAGCATTATCCATTCCCTTAGCCATGTTAATATAGCCGCAGTATAATAGAGTTCCCAATCTGGTACGCCAAATCCTCCCTTTTCCTTAGTGTCTTGCATAGCCTTTAGTTTTATTCTTGGTTTTCTTCCGTGCCAGATAAATTTCGAAACCAATTGATTCAGATCTTTAAAGACACCTTTTTCTAATTTAATGGGTATGTTCTGAAATAGGAAAAGAAATTTGGGTAGTATATTCATTTTTATAACTGCAATCCTGCCCATCAGGGACAGTTGTAAGTTTTTCCATCTTTCTAGGTCCTTCTTAGTTTTATTAATCAGATTAGTATAGTTGTCTTCTTTGATGGTCACACACCTCGCAGATAAATGTATACCAAGATATTTGACTTTTTTGACAATTTGGATACCCACTTTCTTCGTTAACTCCTCTTTTGCTTTTGATTTCATATTTTTAGTCAGCATTTTAGCCTTTGTCATATTTATCTTCAGACCCGCTATTTTTCCATACTCTGTCAGTTTCTCAATGAGTTTCGGACCAGATTTCATAGGATCTTCTAGCACAAACACTAAATCGTCCGCAAAGGCCTGTAATTTAAATTGCTCCTTTTTTATTTCTAGTCCCTTTATCTGTGCCTCTTTACGTATATTTCTGGCTAGTACTTCTAGGGTTAGTATAAACAACAGGGGGGATAGGGGGCAACCTTGTCTTGTACCCTTCTGGATTACAATATTTTGTGTTAGTTCACCATTGATTATTATTTTGGCTTTTTGGTTTGTATAAATTGCTCTGATCGTGTTTATAAATTTGTCCCCACAATCCATATATTCTAATTGTTGGTGCAAAAATTCCCAGTTGATATTATCAAATGCCTTTTGGGCATCGAGAAAGATTAGTGCAACCTGTTTTTTATTGTGCACTTCATAATATTCAAGAATGTCCAACGTAATTCTCATATTGTTTTTAATTTGCCTTCTGGGGAGGAATCCGTTTTGGTCTGTATGGATGAACGATGTAAGAAATTTTTTCAGTCTCTCTGCTATTATTGAGGCGAAGATTTTGTAATCTGCATTTAGCAGTGATATTGGTCTGTAGTTTTGTCTAAGCACCTGGTCTGTATCCGCCTTAGGTAATAGTACAATGTTAGCCTCCGTCCATGACAACGGTGTCTTCGCCTCTTTCAACACAGCATTGTAGACTTCTAACAACGTTGGGACAAGTATATCTTGGAATTCTTTATAAATTTCCGCTGGCAACCCATCCGGCCCTGCAGCTTTATTATTCTTTTGTCTTTGTATGGCCTCGGTTATCTCTGATGTTTTAATGTCTTCATTGAACATGTCCTTAATCTCCTCTGGTACCTTTGGCAGATCTGACTTTTCCAAATACTGTAATATTCCTTCCTTTGTATAGTCTCGGTTTTCTTTATATAATTGATCATAAAACTCTTGGATAATCTTTTTCTTTTCCTCTAGTTGATAGCAGATCTCGCCTTTTTCATCTTGTAGTTTATTGATCCAGTTCTCTTGTTTTTGCTTCCTCAGCCTATAGGATAGCCATCGCTCCGGTTTATTTGCATTCTCAAAGAAGTTTGGTTTTGCTTTTTTTATAGATTGTGCCAATTTTGCTTTTTCAAATATAGCCAATTCATGTTTAATCGGTTCCATATTTCCTTTTATACTTCTGTTCTGCGGTTTCTTTTGTAATTCACTCTCTAAATTTCTATACCTTTCTTTCAGCTCTCTTATTTTTAGATTCTCAGTTTTTTTCTTCCTGGCTGTAGCTGATATTGTGACCCCTCTTATAAATGCCTTAGTCGTATCCCATAGGTTTTGTATGGATGTGTCTCCTGGTCCATTTTCTTTAAAGAAGAATCTTAATTCTTGGTTGACTCTATTAATATATTCCTGGTCTTTTAGAATTGACCTATTGAGTGACCAACGGTAACTGCCCTTTTGTTTCTTCCAAATAATCCTCATGGGATTGTGATCAGCCCATAGATTGGGTTCTATATCTATCTCCTTCACTTCTGAGATTAACTCCATCGGCAGCCAGACCATATCTATCCTTGACCAGGATTCGTGTCGGTTCGAGTAGAAGGTATATTGTTTACCCTCTGGATATCTTTCTCTCCATACATCAAACAGATTTAGTTCTTCAGCCATTTGGAAGAATGACCTTGGCAAAGTTCTCCTAGCTCCTTTTCTCTTCTTTCCACTTTTATAGTCCCGTTTCGGGTCAACTATAGCATTGAAGTCGCCCAGTAGACAGACATTTTCGGTTCCCATCTCTCGAATAATGCCATGTAGTTTGTGATAGAAATTTTCCTGGCCTTCATTGGGTGCATATATTACAACCAGTGAAACCTTTTTTTGATTTAACATTATTTCCACGATTAGTATCCTCTCTTCCTCATCATGGTAAATTAGTTTAGTCTGAATTGTGTCTTTGACATATAGTGCTATTCCTCTTTTCTTTTGGTCAGCCAGTGCTGCGTAGATTTTGCCCAATCTAGGACATTCTAATATCTGGATCTGTCTTTTAGTCATATGGAGCTCTTGCATTGCAATTATATCGTAGTTCAAATGTTTTAATTTATTAAATATTGTTTTCCTCTTCTGGGGTGAGTTTAGACCATTAATATTCAATGATAGGATCTTGATTTCTCCCGACATACTTCTATGTGTATTTGGGTCGTGTGCTTCTTGTTGTCCTTATTTCTCTCACTTCCTTTGGTTCTTCCCCTTTTTCGTCTAGAACTTCTTTTTCCTTTCGTATCTCCACTGGTTCCTTCTCTCTTCTTATCTGTACCCTGGATCCTTGCCTCCTTGCTCCCGCCTGTTCTCCTTCGTCTTTCTCCTCCTCCTGTCCAACTAGGGTGTTGTAAAAGTCTTCCGCTTGTTCTATTGTGTCTATTCTAAATCTTCTATCTCTCCAGGTTACCAGTACGCCCTCCGGCATCAGCAGTCTAAAGTTAATTTCATATTTGTTCAGGACAGATGTTAAAAATTGGTAGGGCTTTCTTAATTCTCTGATTCTCCTTGGTACCTGTTTTAGAACTATTAATTGTCGTTGGTTGTAAATTATCGGGTCGTCTCTAGTTCTATTCAGCACCTCGTCACGTATTGATTTTTTAACAAACTTTACATGGACTTCTCTTGGAAGATTATTCTTTTTTGCGTAGTTTGTCTGTATTCTATACGTCTCGTCGATCTCACGCCATCTCGTCCTTTTCTATTCCCAAAGCCTTTGCCATAAGGTCTGCCATCGTGTCTGTTAAATCCTCGCCTTTTTCTTCCTTTACGTTCTGGAACCGTAGGAATTGGGCTGCTTTCTCCGATTCTAACGTGAGGACCGTTACCTCAAGTTCCTTGTTTGCCTGGATCAACCTAGCGCTCAGCTGCTCCATTTTTTCAACCTCCTTTTCCAACCTTCCTTCTATTACATTTATTCTTTGTTCGTGTTTATCAATCTGTTCCTGGAACTTCTCAAATTTATCGTCCATCTTCTGCATTCTCTCCTTTAATTCTACTGTATCACTCCTTATTTCTTTAATGTCCCTTTTAAGTTCTTTGTGATTTTTAGCCATTGCCTCATGCATTGACTGTAGCATCATCTGCAATTCCTTAGTTGAATTGGATCTTTCTCTCTGAGGCATATCCTCCGAAGATCTTTGGTTCGAGGGACTGGCAGCCGCTAGGGATGGTTGGGATGCTGGCTTTCTCCCCGTGCCAATTTTCGTAAAATTTGTACTACTTGTCATTTTTTGGAGGAGTTGGATCCCTACTTTAATTTTCCCCCAGAACTCCCACTTACTTCTCTCCCTCGTAACTTTCTCCAGTCCCCTTTCTTTCTCTTTCTTTCTTTCTTTCTTTCTTTCTTTCTTTCTTTCTTTCTTTCTTTCCTTCTTTCTTTCTCTTCTTCCTTCCTTCCTGCCTACCTCCCTTCCTTCTTCTCCCTCTCCTCTTCCCTCTTCCTCAACTCAAATTTCAATTTTAAATAGTGATAGGGGGTGGTAAACTCTATATATTGATTAGTTCGTGTGTTATATAGGAACAGCTGTCATAGGATAGTAGGATAGTGTGAGAGACTTATCGGTTTATCACTGTATATATATATGTGTGTGTGTATGTCACATTTATAATACTCCTAACTTTCTATTAATCTATTAATCTATTTTGATAACTTAATAAAATCCAAGGATATAGTGTTATAGTTATTGCTTATATTATCCTAGATTAATCAGTACTAGTGCCACTAATATTGAAAGAAGTTAGGGTTAGTAATCTTACAACAATAACAATAGCAAAAACAATATATTCCTTTGATGGTAATATTATCACATTAATTCCTAGGTTTTAAGTTCAACCTTAGGTGCGTCTCTCCCGTGTTGGATAATTATATGAAAATGTTCTGGGTTCCCCTGCTCCAATAGATCTTCTTTCTCTCTCTCCAGATAATAGAATCCAAAGGCTGTCCAGAGAATATAGTCAGCAAAGAAAAATCCTGTTTTCTCTTAGGGTATTAAGAGGGGGGGGAAAGTTCCAGGTTTCGCCAGTAGATGTCTCTCTTCCATTAGTCCAAACGCTGACCAACTGCTATCACTCTACCTAAATAAATTGCTAAAATAAGTTTTTCCCTTCGAGCCTTCCAGACTTATATAATTAACTCAAAAACCCCTGAAGGAGTCTGTATAGTCTGTATAGTCAAAGTTATTTACAGCCGGCTTTGTTATGTTAACAGATTAGGTTTAGGTTCAGCTTATCAGACAGTTCAGAGAGTAAAAAGATAAAGCCGCCATTTTTCACTCAGTATATTACTTTTCGCCGCTGTAATCTCCTTGGAGCCCTTGATCTCTTGAGCTGTTTTGGGATAAAATTACCTTCTCCAAGATTGGAAGCTGTTAGATCACTCACAACTCCGACAGCTTTCTGTAATAAATCCTCGCTTGCTTTGAACTCTTGTCAGCATTTTGGGACAGCCATTGCTGTCCGCCCTCTTCCACGTCCGGGGAAATGAAAGAGATTTCAGGCACATGGTGTTAGATATTAGCATATATCGTAATAAGTCTCCCCTCTGGTCCGCTGCTACAGCGGGAAACAGGTATCGTTCTGATTGGTCGAGGGGCGTACCCGATCCCTATAAAAGGGGAACCCTCCGACCACAGAGCAAGCTGGATCACTACTACTATTAATAAATGAGCTGTTAAGTCACTTCGTGTCCGCAGTCTGTCTCTCGTTGCCCAGATCTAACACATACCATGGATTGCCGTCCTATGGTCGTGTCAAACCAACCTTCTCTCTTCAGTCTTCCCTCCAGGAAGGCTTGGCTTATCAAAATCTTTTCAGCAAACCCTCTCCGGACGTTAGATCTGGCTGCTATTAACAGAGCTCTCTGTCCAGGCAGCCATTCATGCTGGCAGCAAGCTCCGCCCCCCAGAAAACAAGGATTCTAAATGGCATTCCACAGAGTGGCAAAACTTATAGTCTATATATTCCCTTTTCCTCTCTCCTCCTGCTGGGACTGTCCACTCCTCTCTCCTCCTGCTGTGACTGTCCACTCCTCTCCTCTCTCTTCATGCTGGGACTGTCCACTCCGCTCCTCTCTCCTCCTGCTGGGACTATCCACTGGTGCTGCAAAAAGGAGGGAAAAAGCAGGCAGGGTCAGTCTGGGGGGGAGCCAAGAGGAGGAATCCACCATCCAGCAAAGATGAGCCCTGGAAGGAGCAGGAAAAGCAGCCTCAAGAGAGAGATCAGCCGGGTGGGATCTCCAGTTACTGGAGGGGAGGGGCAGGGATGGCAGAGGATCCTGAGGTGGGTGAGAACCTGCCCCACAAGTTATATAACACCTATCAATACCCCCCCCCCAGATACACAAACCCAACTCAAGTCCATGTTGCCCCCAGAGACAAGTGAAAATGGCTTCATGGCCTCCAGAGACTCCAGGCCTTCCCTTCAGCATCTGGAGGGAGGGATTCCCAAATGGGATCAAGGAGGGGAGAGAAGCCCCCTCTCCATCCGTGACTGGCAGGACCCTCCCTCTTCCCCTCCTTGCAGTGGGAACCCTCTGACCTCCTCTTTGCAGCTCTCCGAGGCTCCTGATCCAGGACAGTCAGATCCTGAGAGGGGCCTGGCCACAGTCTGGCCTTTCTGGATAAGAGTTTGGGGGCAGGCAGACCCCTCCCCAGAGCCCCAACGCCTCTCCCCCAAATCCCTTCCTCCCCTTGCAATGTTTGAGAGGAAGAGGAGAGAGGAGAGGGATTTCCCAAACCACGTTCCCCATCCACTGGCCACTTATTATTTTATTTATTTATTTCATCAAAAATGTTTTAGGCAACAGATGTAAGTATAAACATGATGATGAAGACATGAAATTGATACAAATACAAGGGAACTTTAGGACAGGGACGGTAGGCAGGTTGTTGGGCTTACGCAGGCCCCCTTTACGGACCTCTTAGGAATGGGGTGAGGTCGACAGTGGACAGTCTAAGGTGAAAGTTTTGGGGGTTTGGGGAAGAAACCGCAGAGTCAGGTAGAGCATTCCAGGCATTGACCACTCAGTGGCTGAAGTCATATTTTCTGCAACCGAATTTGGAGCGGTTTACCTTCAGTTTGTATCTATTGTGAACTCGTGTGTTGTTGTAGGTTGAAGCTGAAGGAGTCATTGACAGGTAGGACGTTGTAGCAGATAATTTTATGTACTACGCTTAGGTCGGAGATTTGACCTCAAAGCCCTCCCCTCCCTTCCTCCCTCTCCCCCCATGCAGCCACCCCAGTGTCAGTCCTGCAGCCGGTTCCTTTTAGGATCTTTGGCCTGCCACTCTCTCTCTTATTTTACGATGCTGTTTCATTAGTGGGGAATTGGGAGGGGGAATAGTAAGGAGTAGAATGTGTTGCTGTCAACATAAAAAATGCCTTTCTAGAAAGCCAAGGTCATCTTTTGTTCTCTACACCTCTGAGCCTGACCGGAACTGGACGGGTGGAACTGCCAGCGTGGCAGAGGAAGATTGGATCATGTGATGGACTTGTGGGTGGGTGGGTGGGGGGCAAGATCATGAACTTTCAACTGGGTGGGCAAACCCAGGAAGTTTTCAGATTCGGGTTTCCACAGATGGGCCAACATGTCTCTCTTAATAAATTGGAACTTTGAGGAATACTTTGCCTTGGACTCTGATTTAATTTTGGATGAGATTTGGACCGCTGACACACAGGGGGAAACTCACCTGGGAGGGGGCTGCTAAATCACCGGGCTGCTTCCTGCATTGGAGAGAAAGACACAGAGTGAATCTCTGCCTTGTCTGGATCGACTAAAGAGGACAAATCTCTCTCTTCACCATTCGACCTCTGCAGCTTCATGAACTTCTCAGAGGACGTCAGACTATCTATCTATCTATCTATCTATCTATCTATCTATCTATCTATCTATCATCTATCTATCTATCATCTATCTATCTATCTATCTATCTATCTATCTATCTATCTATCTATCTATCTATCTATCCATCCATCCATCCATCCATCCATCCATTTATTTATTTATCACTAAACGCCTTCTGTGTCACACATCTCACCCAGGTGACTCTCAGCAGCTTACAGTTAAATTCAATAAAATGGCACGTAGAATATTTAAAACGATAAATAACAACCCGATTCCCCTATCAGATCAGGTTACTTTTGGTCTGACCAGAAGATCACATCTGGAATTTATTGACCAAGGCCTTGAGGTGGGTCCAGGATGGTCCCATGGAGGCCATGAACTCCTGGACTGCTTCCGAGGCCAAACCCAGGGACGGCAGATTGAGGTCTCCCAAGACCATAATCCTGGGCAACTCCATGCCAACTCTGAGATGGCCCCCAGCAGCTGAGGCAGGGAGGTGGCCATGCAGCAGGGAGGCTGGTATGTAGCAACAATCCCAACTGGTGAGCCCAGAGTCAGAGATGGGGAGTCACAACCAGAAACCTGGAGAGCAAAGGCCCCCGAGTGCCAAAAGAGATTCTCAGATGACCACTGCACCCCGCTTC
Organism: Natrix natrix natrix; assembly: GCA_029891615.1. Taxonomy (NCBI): domain Eukaryota; kingdom Metazoa; phylum Chordata; class Lepidosauria; order Squamata; family Natricidae; genus Natrix; species Natrix natrix. Next base: position 71,994 of record JAKRSK010005032.1, on the reverse strand, counting down.
CCCTGCCTTGGGCTCCTGGCTGCTGCCAAACCCTAAACCTGGCTGGACACATCTCTGAGAGAGGGACAACCCCCCCCCTTTCCACAGTCAGCCAGATCTCAGCTATGCCACCAGAGGAGTCTCTAACCACTGGGGATGATGGCATCACAGGTGGTTTCCCCATTTCCCCTCAAAGAATGGGGGGCTCTTTCCTCCAAAGGGGGCCAAGGCTCCACCATGCAGACTCTGGGCTGCCTCCCCTGCCTGAATCCAACAGGGAGAGTTTCCCTTCTCCTCTGCAGAATCAACCAGTGCAAGGAAAGATTTTATGACACCCAGCCGGCTTTCATGCCTAAGTGGGACTAGAACTCACAGTCTCGCCTGGTGTCTTTAGCACTAAGCCAAAGTGGGTGCAATTATTCTTATTATTCCACCAGTAGAAGACTCAGAGGGAACCCAAGGAGGATGAATTGGGGGGGGGGGGGCTTTAAGAAGTGGGACCTTCTCCCTCTTTTCATCCCCTCATCTCCCCCTCCCCCCCCAAAGTCTCCCAAGGGACAGAATGGCTCCTGCAGCAGCTGCTGCTCCCTCCGACTCACCCTGGTCTGAATTGCTGGATCCTCTGTCACTTGCTGGAAAAGAAAGAAGGAAAAAGAGAATGATGAGGTTTCTCTTTCTCTCTCTTGGCTTATAGACAGAGAAGTTCAGCTCTTTCTGACTCCAGCTCCCTCCCTCCCTTTCTCTCTCGCACACAATCAATGACACACAAATATATGGAGAGAGCTTGAACGAAACTGCTTTGGCTAAAAGGCATCGGAAAGAATTCTTCAAATTTATATTTGTATCACCCAAAGCCAGAAGGCGGAGCTGACCTAAAAAGATACAGATGGATCCCAAGTTTCTTTTCGTAACTAGTTTGTACTTAGAGAGCCTTTGTGATGGGAGACCAAGACGAGATCCAGCTGGCATTCCCCCGAAGCTCCTTTCCCCTCAAAATTCCCCCTTTTCATCCCTAATTTTATGGAGCTTCTGACTCTTATTTGGCCAAGCCTTTCCTCTCTGCCTTCTTGGGAAACAGAGCATGTCCTCAGTCAGAGTCACTCAGCCAAGTTTTCTCCTCTTCTTGAAGGTTCCTTCTTCCAGATGTTTCTCCTTGAGGACTCCGTTAACAGCCCAGCTGTGAAAAAAGGGGGGCCCATCCTCCCCAGCCTGGTTCTTTGAAGGAAGAGGAACATCATACACTCTCACACACCCTTCAAGTGATGGTGTCCCTGGTCCCTGCTCTAAGTTTGAGATTATATGTAAAGAGGACAAATCACTCACTTGGTGTTGCCTTGTAGCCATCCAGACGTCTCCCTGCAAGGACAAAAATCAGTGAAAGTTCGAAAGAATCCACCAGAAGTCACCCATTCTCTCCCTCCGTAGGAGGAAGAACCCCAGGAGATATTTCAGACCCTTTGTCCAGTGGTGGGATTCAAAAAGTTTTACTACCGGTTCTGTGGGCGTGGCTTGATGGGTGTGGCAGGGGAAGGTTACTGCAAAATCCCCATTTCCTCCCAATCAGCTGGGACTCAGGAGGCAGAGAAGAGATGGGGGAAGGGCCAGTCAGAGGTGGTATTTACTGGTTCTCTGAACTACTCAAAATTTCCGCTACTGGTTCTCCAGAACTGGTCAGAACCTGCTGAATATCACCTCTGCCTTTGTCCCACTAACCAAGAAAGAGAGACCTGCTGCCTCCGAGATGGACTGAGGGGAATTGGGGGAAGCAGAAGGAGCAGCTGGGAGGGGAGGGAGGTTTCTATGGAAATCTTTCTCTGCTGCTCTTTGACCAAAGCCTTTGAAAGGGACAAAGGAACTGGGATGCCTCTTCCCAACTCAGAAGAAGACAGAATCCTGTAGAGAGAGTCTCCTCCTTTAAATTCCTGGGAGTCCATCTCAGCCAAGACTTCACCAGAGAAAACAGGACGATCCGGGTGGCCAGGAAGGCCCAACAGAGACTCCATTTCCTTAGGACGTGATGGGGAACCTATGGCATGCGTGGTACAGGTGGTACGCGGAGCCATTTTTAAGGGCATGCAAGGCGTTGCCCTGCCAGCTGACTTCGGCCTTCTTTTGCAGCCGCTTTTCGCCCTCCGGAGGCTTAGGGACGCTCCTGAGGCCTCCGGAGGGCGTCTTGGAGAGAACGGGGTTTTTTGCCCTCCCCAGGCTCATAGAAAGCCCCTGGAGCCTGGGGAGGGCAAAAAACTGCGCCAAAAGCGGAGGGGCAGTGCTGGTCGCGCACGCATGTGCATCCGGGGGGTGGGTCACACACAGAGCATTATGGGTATGGCACGCCCGCGCATGACCCTCCTGTGCTCCCCCCACTTTTGGCACAGGAGCCAATAAAGGTCCACCATCACTGCCTTAGGGTCTTGCATACAAAGAGGGTGGGACTACAACCGATGACGTCCTCACTTATTGCGTCACGGTTTGGGATGCCGGTCTGACAGCCGAGGATAGAAAGACATTGCAGAGAGTGGTGAGCACAGCACAAAAGATGGTGGGCTGCTCCCTGACACCCCTAGGTGGGATGGCCAGGGCTCACTGCCTAGACGAGAGAGGAAAATCCTCAGGGACAACTCACACCCTGCTCAGCACTTCCTCACCCTCCCACGATCGGGAAGGAGGAATGGAAGCATTTCATTGGAAGAGTTTCTATCCGTGGGCTGCCAGACTCCTGAATGCGAAATAACATCATAACTATGGAGTAAGATGGACTTGCAGGGCCGGCTCAGCGTGTAACATGTTCACACTGGTGTAATGGGACTTCTTTTTTGTTAATATGATTTATTGGGTTAGGGATATTTCTTTTTTTCCACCCTTTTCTTTTTTGTCTTCATTGTGAGTTGTATTGTGTTGGGGGGGGGTGCACTGAGGGAGCTCAACCAACCTCATTGTACATATGTTGTGCACTGACAATAAACAGAACCAACAAAAATAGAAAAGAACCATCCCAACCTCAGCTGAATCGAGACTGGAGTCCCAGCAAGAGGCTGAGATCTCAGATCCTCCCCTAGAGGGCTGAGAAAACAGGACAGAAGGAAGCCCAGAAGAAGCTCCCCAAAGGGAAAGACTTGGGGGGAATCTCCCCATCTTCCTTCCATCACCCCCACTCCCCAAAAGAGATACTTACTGAAGAATACCACAATTCCAGCAACCACACACGCCAGGACAAGGGCAGCCACAACGCAGCCGATGATGAGACCCAGGTTGGATTTTGAATTGGATGGTTCTGAATTGGGGGAGAGAGCAGATCATTGAAGGAGAACCTCAAACAATCTTCCCAACCAGGGAAGAGACCTAAAGAAGTGAAAGCTGGAAATACCCCAAATTAAAAACTCCATGTGATCACTTTTGTGTCCTTCTCAAGGTAACATGAAGAGGCCTTGATAACCATTGTTAGAGGACGTTTCCTCATGACGCTGCCTTCTTCTCACACCAGCCCAGCATGAAGGCAACTGAATTCATCTTTAGCTTTTGCACTCAAAAGAAGCCCTTTGCCACCTTCTAACTCATAGCAGCTTCCAAAACAAAAACTTCACCAACACAATAATGTCAACAAAATTTGTTAAACAAAAACATGTTTGTTCTTTTTATAGGCTGCCCCAATAAGTCACAACTCTGAGTGGAAATGACCAGCTCTGAACATTATCTTTTTTCTTCAATTTGAGTGTTTGCATTTCATTATGTGAAATAAAATAGTTCATACCACCTAGGTTTTTTTTAAGTACAGAGTTTCATTTCTTTGGCCAGTTCAAAAATAGAATAAAAATGGCAGAAATAGAATAATGGAATAACAGAGATGAAAGGGACCATGGAGGTCTTCCAGTCCAACCCCCTGCTCAAGCAGGAGACCTTCTACCATTCCAGACAAGTGGCTCTCCAGTCTCTTCTTGAATGCTTCCAGTGATGGAGAACCCACAACTTCTGAAGGGAAGCCATTCCACTGATTAATTCTTCTCCCTGTCAGGAAATTTCTCCTCAGTTCTAGGTTGCTTCTCTCCTTGTTTAGTTTCCACCCATTGCTTCTTCTCCTGCCCTCAGGTGCTTTGGAGAATAGCTTGACTCCCTCTTCTTTGTGGCAGCCCCTGAGATATTGGAACATATCATGTCACCCACAGTCCTTCTTTTCCTTAAACTAGAAATGCCCAATTCCTGCAACTGCTCTTCAGATATTTTAGCCTCCAGGCTCCTAATCCTCTTTGTTGCTCTTCTCTGCACTCTTTCCAGAGTCTCAACGTCTTTTCTATATCATGGCAACCAAAACTGGATGAAGAATTCCAAGTATGGTCTTACCAAGGCATTATAAAGTGGTATTGCTTGGGGGGAGGGGAGAGGTTTGAGGAGGGAACTTTAAATTTAAATTTCTCTTGCACAAAATTCAGGATTCCCATTGAATAGCAATCCTGCCACTTGTGAATGGATGCTTGCTATAAACAGCAACAAAACTTAAAGGAATATTTTATTCTGCCTGGGATATCAGCATAACAATTATATTGGAGGAGCTTCCTGGAGGAATGGCGGTTTGCCCATGAGCTCCGTATGTTTGCGGGGCTCGTTTGAGAGAGCAGGGATGCTACCAGTCCCCTTTGCCATCTCTGAGGACCGGGTCCAGTGAGTGACCACCCTGGCTTTTCATCGTGACCCAAATGGGTCTCTAGGGTGGTCTGGTGTCCAAGATAATTGGAAAGAACGCGAGAGGGAGAGAGCTGGAGAGAGCTGGAGAGGAAATGGAAAGAACGCGAGCTGGAGAGAGCTGGAGAGGAAATCCAGCTGGAGAGAGCTGGAGAGGAAATGGAAAGAACGCGAGAGGGAGAGAGCTGGAGAGAGCTGGAAAGGAAATGGAAAGAACGCGAGCTGGAGAGAGCTGGAGAGGAAATGGAAAGAACGTGAGAGGGAGAGAGCTGGAGAGGAAATGGAAAGAACGCGAGAGGGAGAGAGCTGGAGAGGAAATGGAAAGAACGTGAGAGGGAGAGAGCTGGAGAGGAAATGGAAAGAACGCGAGAGGGAGAGAGCTGGAGAGAGCTGGAAAGGAAATGGAAAGAACGCGAGCTGGAGAGAGCTGGAGAGAGCTGGAGAGGAAATGGAAAGAACGTGAGAGGGAGAGAGCTGGAGAGGAAATGGAAAGAACGCGAGAGGGAGAGAGCCGGAGCGTGCTGGGAGCGTGCGGAGACAGCTGGGTGAGATCGGGGCTTGCAGGCTGTTGTCGGTGCTGGCGCTGGCGCTGGTGCTGGCGGCGTCTCGGAGAGGCCGGGAGCCCTGGAGGCTGGCCGGCCGAAGCGCCGAAGCAGAGGCTGGCGGAAAATGGCCCCTGGAGCTGGAGCGGCGGCCCGAGACGCCGAGCACACAGGAAAGGGCGAATGGTGGCTGTTGGCCTGTGGTGGGGGCGGAGAGGAGCGGAGGAAGAGCGGAGGAGAGTGGAGGAACGATGGCAGAGGCGTCTCAGCGTTGGAGGCCTGGTAGGAGGAGGGTTGCTCTCAGCGCTGGAGACCGGACAGGAATCAGGGGGCTTGTTGTGGCTAACAGGAGACTTTCAATGCCAGGGCTGCCAGAGTTCTGGCAGGAGAACCATCTGTCTCCTGCTGGTCGCCTATCTTGTTTTTGTCCATCTGCCCCCTGCTGACGACCACTAACCGTCTGCCCCCTGCCTACCACCTATTTACCACCCTGCTCTCTACCTATTGATCAGTTGCCCCCCGCTTACTATCTAACTGACCATCTGCCCCCCTACTGACTGACCACCCATTGTCCACCTATCACTTACCACTTGCAGACCATCTGATCGGTTCACCATCCCCACCATCCCCGCCTAGGACTTTGGTTCTACCATCTGTACCCAAGCTCTGGCTTTCTGTATACCACTGGACTTATGTACTATTTATTCTAACATCTCTCAACACCATTTTAACATCTGTAGCATCCTCAATTCGTTCTGAGGCCCTGCTGAATTATGTTCTTTTATGTATTCGAGGGCAGACCTGATTTTGCTGCGGGAGTCCCCCCTCTCGCAAGTATGGCCCTCCGCCCTTTCGAGGGCCCACCGTGATGAGGGATTTATTAATCCAGAGAGGTGGAGGAAGCGAAAACTGAGGGGGTTTTTAATAAAATGTTTTATATATGTTTTAGGGGGTCCCAGGGTGGGGGGTGGGATTGATCAGGCTGAGGGAGGGGCTAGTGCCAGGCCGACAGGTGAGGTTGGTAGGGAAGTGAGCAGAGCTGCGGAGGGGAGGGGGAATAGTAATATTCCAGCAGAGGGTCTTGTCATCAGAACGGTCGTGGGGAGGGGTAGGTGCGAGGACAGACGTAGATCTCGTTGCCGACTGGGAGACCGTGGTCGTTGGACACGACCGGTCATCTGTCCCAACCCCCGCGCCCTAGGTGGCCAGGACTTACAGAGCCAGGGCCTGAGGCTGATGTTGTGCAACGCAAGGTCCGTTGTCAATAAGGCCCCCCTCATTTATGATTTAGTTTTGGAGGGGGAGCCGGACCTTGCAGGGATTACGGAGACCTGGTTGGGCCACGAGGGGGGTCTCCCCCTCGTGGAAATGTGCCCACTGGGGTACCGTGCATTTCATCAGCCTCGGACCCTGGGTAGGGGTGGCGGGGTAGCGGTTATTGTAAAGGAAGGGCTGGAGCCGAGAGAGTTCACTGTGCCACAGATATCCGGGTGTGAGTCTCTATGCGTGAAGTGGGGCCCAGGGAAACAGTTGGGCTTGCTGATTGCATACTTGGCTCCTCGCTATGCATCAGCGGCCCTGCCAGAGCTCCTCGAGGTGATCGCCGAGATGGCGGTTGAGACCCCCAAGCTATTGATTATGGGGGATTTCAACCTGCCGTCGACAGGGGGATCATCCGAGGTAGCTCGGGAGTTCATGGCTTCCATGACAGCCATGGACCTGACCCAAATAATTCAGGGCCCCACACACGAGGGAGGCCACACCCTGGACCTTATTTTTGTCTCTGACCAGTGGAGGAGTGATCTGGGAGTAGGGGAACTAGCTATTACACCCCTGTCATGGTCAGATCACTCACTTCTCCGGCTCGACTTCCTGGGCGCTACCCCCCATCGCGGGGAGGCGGAACCGGAATGTCCTAGATGGTTCCGCCCCAGGCGCCTGATGGATCCTGATAGGTTCCAGATGGAGCTTGGGCCACTTCCTGTAGTCCTGACCCGCTCCCGGATGGAGGAACTGGTGACCGCATGGAACAGTGCGGCTGCTGGGGCCTTAGACCGGGTTGCGCCTTTGCGGCCTCTCCTGCGGCAGCGATCCACCCAGGCCCCTTGGTTTTCCGAGGAGCTGAGGGTGATGAAGCGCCACAAGAGACGCCTAGAGAGCAGATGGAGATCTTCACGCTCTGAATCTGACCGAACACAGGTAAGAGCCTATTTACGGACCTACCTTGTGGCATTAAGAGTGGCCAAGCGTCGATATTGTGCCGGTCTTATTGCGTCCGCAGACAACCGCCCTGCCGTCCTGTTCCGGGTGACCCGCTCCCTCCTTTCACAGAGGCCGCGGGAAGCCCCCTTGCAGGGTAGAGCAGAGGAATTTGGGGAATATCTGCGGGACAAAATTGCTCAGATCCGCAGCGAGTGGGTCCCCTGCAGTGGTTTAGGAGGGACGCCAGAGACGAGTCCTGAGGGACCATCTTGGGAGGAGTTTGACTCTGTTACTGCCGAAGATATGGACAGGTTGCGTGGTCGACTGCGAGCCACCACATGTTTACTGGACCCGTGTCCCTCCTGGCTTGTACTGGCATCCTGGGAGGTCACACGAGGCTGGCTCCAGGAGTTAGTCAACGCCTCCTTGAGAGAGGGGTTCTTGCCAGCCGTCTTAAAAGAGGCGGTGGTGAGGCCCCTACTCAAGAAGCCTTCCCTGGATCCAGCTATATTAGCTAACTATCGTCCTGTCTCCAACCTTTGCTTTTTGGCAAAGGTTGTAGAGAGTGTGGTGGCACAACAGTTCCCACGCCACTTGGATGAAATTGATTATCTAGACCCGCGCCAGTCCGGTTTCCGGCCCGGCCACAGCACGGAGACGGCTTTGGTCGCGTTGGTGGATGATCTCTGGAGGGCCAGAGATGGGGGTTGCTCCTCCATCCTGGTCCTATTAAATCTCTCGGCTGCTTATGATACCATCGACCATGGTATCCTATTGCGCCGTCTAGAGGGGTTGGGCGTGAGGGGTACCGTTTTGCGGTGGTTCTCCTCCTACCGCTCTGGCCGAGCGCAATGTGTGCTGACGGGGGGGCAGAGGTCGACCCTGAGGCCGCTCACATGTGGGGTGCCGCAGGGGTCGGTCCTCTCGCCTCTCCTGTTCAACATATATATGAAGCCGCTGGGTGAGATCATTCACGGTTTTGGGGTTGAGTACCATCTGTACGCTGACGATACTCAGCTGTACATATCTACCCCGAACCACCCCAACGAGGCCGTCGAAATGATGTCCCGGTGCCTGGAAGCCGTACGGGTCTGGATGGGCAGTAACAGACTCAAACTCAACCCCTCCAAGACGGAGTGGCTGTGGTTACCGGCGCCCCGGTTCAACCAGTGGGTTCCATCACTGGCCATTGGGGGCGAACAGCTGGCCCCCGTGGAGCGGGCGCGCAATTTGGGCGTCCTCCTGGATGCCCGGCTGTCAATGGATGACCATGTGACGGCCGTGGCAAGGGGGGCATTCCACCAGGTTCGCTTGGTGCGCCAATTGCGCCCCCTATTGGACCGGGGCGCCCTGCGCACAGTCACTCATACACTGGTGACGTCCCGACTGGACTATTGCAATGCTCTCTACATGGGGCTTCCCTTGAGATGCACCCGAAGGCTGCAGTTGGTCCAGAACGCGGCCGCGCGGGCAATTATGGGAGGTACCAGATACTCCCATGTAACACCTCTCCTGCGCTGGCTACCTGTGGCTTTTCGGGTGCGTTTCAAGGTATTGACTATCATCTTTAAAGCGCTCCATGGCTCAGGACCGAGCTACCTGCAGGATCGCATCCTGCCGCATACATCCCTGCGGCCAATTCGCTCTCACAGGGAGGGACTCCTCCGGCTGCCGTCCACTAGACAGTGCCAGCGGACGACGCCCAGGAGTAGGGCCTTCTCTGTGATGGGCCCGACCCTCTGGAATGACCTCCCCCCTGACATTAGAATAACGACCGATCTCCGCTCCTTCCATAACAAACTAAAGACCCACCTGTTTAATTTAGCTGGCCTGGCCTAACGGTAGCTTTTGTGTCCCTCTAGCCTGTATTTTAAATTTTAAATGTTTAGGATAGATTTTATAGGTTGTTTTAATTTTTAACTATAATGTACAGCCTATCATATAATTTGTTTTAATGGGTATTTATAATTATTAAGTTTGTATATTGCTTTATTGTGGTCTGTACACCGCCCCGAGTCCCTTTGGGGAGAGGGGGCGGTCTATAAATTAAATAAATTAAATTAAATTAAATTTGAGTATTTCTTGTATTCTGGTGACAATCAGCAAAAAAAAAAATTGATTTGAATTTTGCAACTTTGGAAGTCCAGTATCCGTCAAGGACACTCCTGAGCATATGCAGAGTTCTCTGAGACAGGTTTTTTTTCTTGGTTTTTATGCTGAGACTCAGGAATTCATATATCATAAAATAATGTGCAGTTTCTTTCTTAGAGGAGCTGCACAGAGAGACCTTTTGAGCTTCAAAGCAGGAAAACAAAGTGAGTCTCTGATGGGGAAAAAGCTCAGATTTGGGAGCCTCTTTTCTGACTCCGGATGCCTCAGTCCAGCCTCTCTCGGCCTTTCCTGAAGGCAGCTGCCCTTCATCCCTTTTAGCCAACATCTCCCTTCAGAAAAGGGGCTCCCAGACTCCTCCTGATTCTGGTCCTTTAGAGGGATTGGAAACAAGAGGAAATCTCTTTCTGGGGCTCAGCGTCATTTCTGCTCTCCTGCTGGAGAAAAGAAACAGGGAAGGCCTAAGAGAGGATCGGAGGGGATTTCATCAGGATCGGCCAAGTATTGGGATGGGATTCTGTCCTTTCCATCACCCGAAGTCACTTCTACGGTCTGGTCCCTGCAGCTTCACCTGCCTCAAACACTGGAAGGACCAATGGATGAAAGCTCAGCTATGCTCACATCTGGACACAGCTGGGGTCAGATTTCTCTCCCACCACCCTCCAGCCTGCCAGAGAGCCCAGCCTTCCCCTCCCTGCAGCCTCTCACCCTTCAGCTCCAAGTCCAGAGGCTCCTGCAGGCCGTCGTGCTCCACGTGGCACCGATAGCGGCTCCTCTCTTTGGGGTCGATCCGGATGCTGAGCCAGTAGTGGTAGGTCCCATCCGCGTTGGGGGCCAGAAACCCATGGAAGGTCTCTTCCAGCCATTCCTCCCCATCCCTCCTCCAGGAGGCATCGATCTCCCTGGGGTAGAAGCCATCCACGCGGCAGACGTGCGTCTCCATCCCATCCTCCACCTCCGTCCGGCTGCTCACCGTCACCTTTGGGGTCTCTGAAGAAACGGCACCCCCAGAATTAACCCTGAGCCCCTCCAAAGCCTGGAAGGTGGGTGGGAAACTTGGAGGGGCAGGAAAATCTCCCACCACTTAGTTTTAACCCAAAAATTTACATTCCACACTTGCAGCATCTTTACAAGTTTTAGGAAATTATGCAGATCTGGAAAAGGCTCAACCAGAAGAACTCCTGATTTTGAGGCTCCAAGGAAATTCCTCTCTGGCTGCTTTGAACTCTGAGTGATCTTGGGCTGCTCCCTTCAGGGGAGGGAAAGTGGAGATGGTCTTTTAGGTTCCCTTTCAAGACAACAACAACACAGAAGAGTCTCCCTACTCTTTGCATCCTCTTCTGCTCCCCTGAATCTGAGGCTGCTCCAGGCCTCTTTCCAAGGGACACAACCCCAATTTTAAGAGGAAGAGAGATCAAAGGGAACCTCACACGGATCAATTGGGAAAAGAGATTTTGTCTCTGAAAAGGGGGGGGGGGCAGAGAGAGATTGATGCCAATGGAAGAGAGAGAGGGTCCTCCTCAGGCAGGGAGGGGCTGTGGGCAATAATCAGGGGGGGATTCTCCCATTGATTCTAATCTCATCCAGCTGATCCTGGAGGGATGAAGGACCCCAGGGGGGAAGGGGGAGACCTAGGGGAGAGTGGGGGGGGGGTCTACATGCAAGAGGGGCTGGAAGAGGAGGAGGGGGATTCCCACCAGCGCAAACAGGCTAAAGACCAGGGACCCAAAGGGGCTGAATGTGTACAGGAGATCCAGCCATAAAGGAGGAAAGTCCAGCCTGCATCCAGGTCCTCACCTGTCCTCAGCAGAGACTCCTTCCCATAGGACAGGTGCTTCTCCAGCCACTCAATGCAGATTTCCTCCAGGAAGGTCTTCATATCCTCATTAAATCCTGGAATATTGTCCCATTTCCTCTTGATGGTCTGGGCCTGGGGGGTGGGAGCAACCCAGGTGAGGGTCTCCTTGTCGAAGGTGAGGAAGGTCCTCCCTTCGTAGCCATACTGCATAAACCCTCCTTTGCTCCCGTCTCCTCGGAGCTCACAGTCAAGCATCCACCGCCATGTGTGAAGGCCTAAAAGACAGACAGGAGGATGGTTTGGGGAGTCCTGAAGATAGGCAGAGACCCGCTCCCTGCAGTGACGTTGAACAGGCACTGACACCCCCATTTCCTCCCAAGCACTCAAGGAAAATAAGTCCCCATCAGTAATTGCCCTTTTCCCTTCCCTCGACCAGCATCCCTGCATTTCCCCCCCAGGATGGAGCCCCTGAAGCTCCCCAGGAAAAGGGAATCTGGAAAAGCCAGCAGAGGATCCCAAGGGAGACAGATAAAAGAAGGAGTCACAAAGAAACGGAAGGACAGAGACCCTTCCATCTTTCCTTCTGCCACTCCTCTGCAGGGGGAACTCTTGGGGGGGGGGGGGGAAGGGATCCCAGAGAGGGAACAGTTGCCTGAATCTGCAGCTGCAAAGAGGGAATGAGAATCTTGTGGCCTCAAAGAGGATCTGGTCGATCTGGAAAAAGCTTGCAGGGATCCCTGTGACCATAAATCATGCTCTACGTTCACAAATAGCACCAAGTCACAAGGGATGGTTCCCACTTTGGCTCCCTTCCACTCTGGCCGCTCTCCTTCCTCCTTCCTCCACCAGGGGGAGGCTCTGGGTCCAGCTCTGATCACCTGGGAGGCCAGCAGGGGGCCTGGAGGGATCTGGGGGGATCCTGGGGTATCTGGGGCGGGACTGGCAGAGCTCTGGGGTCTGCCTGGAGGGGGGGAGGGGGAAGGAGAGGGGGAAAGAATTGGGGGGGGGCTGCACCTCCGTGGGACGAAAGGAGGGGAAACGGCTGATGTTTGTGGAGAAGGTTTTCCTCAGCCAAATGGAGCCTTGAGCTACACACACATTTCCTTCCATCCCTTTTCCTCAATGAGGTTTCTTGGAGGTGAATCTTCTCCCCCCAAAGGTGGCAGAAGAAGGGAAGGGATGATGAAGAAAGAGCCTCCCCCCAAATCCAGGGCAGCCCCTTCAAGAGGGCAGGGCAGGAGTTCAGCCTGAGGGACCAAGGAGGGGAAGCCATGAAGGGCCCCAAATGGAGGTTTCCTCCTTTCCTGTCTTTCCCCCTCAAGCCCATTGGGAGGATCCTGGACCTCTGATCCCCCCCCCCCCACAAGAGCCCCCCACCCCATTTGGGCCTCCTGGCCTTTCCTTCCAACTGGAGGATGAGGAGGAGCTCCTGGCATTTGCCACCCCCCCTCATTGCCCCCCAAAAAGGGGGTGAAGGAAAGGATCTAGTCTCCCCAGGTGGATCTACACCTGATCCCTCATTTCTCTGGGGTGGAAACTGAGAGGAGGAGGAGGATCTGCTTCCCCAGGATCCACCTTCCTCCCCCACAGCAGGAGACCCACCAAGGACCCCCCAACTGTCATGGGGGGAGGAGAGATTTCGGCCTCTTTTTACCTCCGTTTATATCAACCTCCAGAAAGAGAGATGGAGAAATTTCAACACGTTTCCATTAACTGCAATTGGCAGAAAATGTCAGCTATGGAGACAAGGACAATCTTATGTTGATTAAACAAAAGAATAAACATATATAAAAAAGACTTTTTAAAAGGTGTGGAAGGAGCCTTTCCCTTTGAGGGGACCCCCCCTTTCTCCCCCCCCTCTGGTTCCTGGGGAGGGGATTATGGGGCCGGAGGAGCCACCAGACCCATCACTCACCTTCGCTCCGATTGTAGCGACTCCTCAGAATCTCCAGGTCTCCTCTGAACAACTCCTCTGTGCCACGTGATATGTGGGTGTTTCTGTCCCAGTATTGGGGGTCGTCCTTCACCAACTTCTCCATCCAGGAGGCTCGAGGCTTCATCCTCCGGCTGTGGCTGTCGTAGTGAACAAAGACCTGATCATCCACGTATCCCACAATGACAAAGTGGGGCCGCTGCCCCTGACTGGGGTCCCAGATGGAGATGAAGTACTTCATGGAGTGGGAGGAGGCGCCTGGAAGGAAGACAGAAGAGAAGAATTAGGGGGCTTCAGTCAAGGACCCGGATCCCATGGAGGCTCCCATCTGAGGCTCTGGGGAGGAAGGAGGAAGAGGGCTGGGGGAGGATGAGGAATGGGGGGAAAGGAAGGGGGGGAAGGAAGGGGGAGATGGTGGGAGAGGAGGGAGGGGGGGGATGAGTGACTGAGAGGGAAAGAAGAAGCTTCTGGAGGGCCTGAAGGTTGGAGGGCAGGGAAAGTGGGGGGTGAGAGAGGAGGGGAAGGTAGGGTCCCCCAAACTTCACCTGCCCCAATTGTGCCCTCCCCCCTTCCAGCAAAGCCTCCCTCAAACCCCCTTCTGGATTGCTCAGTCTCTGCCCCAAGGAGGCTGCAGTGGCCCCACAGGCAAAAGGGGGGATTCCACCCTCCCAGAAGCTCAAAAGCAGAAGGAAACCCCACCTGGTCACCCCAACTTTCCATTCAGAAAAAAAAAATCACATCACTGGGGACCAAAATGGCTGGTTAATAGCTGCAGATTTTATAAAACAGGAGAGGGGAAGAGGAAGGGGGAATCCGGGTGAGACCAGAGGCCCTTTTGACCCACAGAGGAAACCTAAATATGGGGAGTCAAAGGGGGGAGGGGAAGGGGGGGCAATGAAGCCACTTAGCCTCCCAAATCTTCCTCCTGTCCCTCTCCCCCCCCCAGCTGGAAAATCCCCCTCCCCTCCCAGAGTTCAGCCATCTGAGCAGGAATCGGCCTTGAACCCAGGACTCAGAGGGGCTCCCCCTCCTTCCACAGGGAATCTCACTGGGATGATCCCCCGATTCCTTCATCTCAGCAACCCAGTTAAGGCCCCGAAACCATCATTCACGGAGGCTTTTCCTCTGAATCTCCCCCTTCCCTTTCCCCAGAAGCTGCTCTGACCCTTGTCCTCCTCTGGGGCTCATCCTGCCCTTTGTCAGCCCAAAGAAAGGCAGAAATGCCCCTCAGCCTCCTCGGGAGGGGATTGGGATCCTGGCTCTCCATCCCTTCACAGGATCAGAGACTCTCAATGTAAAGGCCTAAATCAGAGTTTTTCCACATTCTGACACTTGGACTTCAATTCCCAGAATTCCCCTCATCTGCAGAAAACCTTTCGCCTCTCCACCCTGGACCCCCCCTGAGGTTGCTTGAGTTCCTGCTAAGATCACCTATGTTTGGGGGGGGGACTCAGCTGGGGTCTTCTCCCCAAACTCATCCTCTGTGTCTGTGGGGAGGGTCCTGTCATCTTTAAAGCCCCTCTGGTGAACCAAAGATTAAACATAGAAAATTATTTCAGTTTCCATCATGCAAAGTCCTGACTGAGGATCATCAACGTTTTTCCAGGCCTTCCTTGGAGGACAGGCTCCCTTCACCAGACACAAAACTTTACTAACAATGAGGAGAAAAATCACATTAAGTCACCGTTTAGTTTTCATTCTCACAATACAAACACGGAAGAGACTCTAAGGCTGCCCAATGAAAAGAAAAACAACCCCTTCTAAGCAGGTTAAAAGAATCGAAAGAAAAGAAAATGAATAAAATGCTGCTGGGAAATCCATGAAGCTGGAAGATCTCCAAGGCCCCTTTTTGGTCTCCATTCTGAAATCTCTTCAGATCAGAAATTCTTCCAGGGCACCAAAGATTTTAAAGATCATTTTCAGGATCACTCATGGGACTTATTTAAACAGAACCTGGGTTTGCATACCAAAGGGCAGGGCCTCCAAATAAACACGGGTAGTCCTCAACTTATGTCCATAATTGAGCCCACATTTTTGTTGCTAAGTGAGACAGTTAAGTGAGTTTTGCTCCATTTTACAAATTTTCTTGCCACAGTTAAATGAATCATTGCATTTGTTAAATGAATAACCTGGTTGTTAAGTGAATCTGGCTTCTCCATTGACTTTACTTGTCTGAAAGTTGCAAAACGGAGTCACTTGGTATAGGGAGACTGCAACTGTCATAAATATGAATCAACTGCCAAGAATCCGAATCTCGGTCATGTGACAATGCGGACGCTAAAATGGTCATAAGTCTGAAAAATTGTCATACTGTCACTATTTTCAATGACATTGAAACTTTGAACTGTCACTAAATGAACTTTTAAGTAGAGGACTACCTGTGGTCCTACTGCCCATTCCCTCCAGTACGGCCTCCCAGTCCTTCCCAGTCCAAGGCAAAGGCCTGAGCCTCCCCCTTCCTGCTCCTCCCCACAATCCCAGGCAGCTTCTCAGAGCTTTGGGGGAGAGGGAGCCCCAGATCCACTTCCTGCTCTGGGGAGATTCCAGGATCCAAAGGGATCGGAGCTTTTCTCCAACAGAAGGAGGGGGGATCGGACTCTCCGTGATCCAGAACCCTTGTTCCTTTCCCTTGTGGGGCTGAGCAATGAGGAAGCCTCAAGTCTGCCTGAGAGGAGAAACGTCTGAATGGA
Source organism: Natrix natrix natrix (assembly GCA_029891615.1). Lineage (NCBI taxonomy): Eukaryota > Metazoa > Chordata > Lepidosauria > Squamata > Natricidae > Natrix > Natrix natrix. The sequence goes on along the minus strand of JAKRSK010005032.1, from coordinate 56,067 downwards.
ACTCGGGTTGGACGTCCTCACAGTCACCAATCCTCCTCATGTCAGTTTGGGTCTGTCTGTGTCCAAGCAAGCCCTTCATTTCATGCTCCCCATCCAGAGCTGCTTCTCTTCTTCTGCCTCCAACCAGCCTCTTTAGTCCTTCAGATCCTGACAGATTTTCTTTCTGTCTTTTGAAAAGCTGCTCCATTCATAGGGTCGTTTCTCAGAGCAAAGAGCCAGGAACCCCCCAAGGCCCCTTCCTGATTCCTAAGGAATCATAAGTACATTTTAAATATTTTGGATCCTGCAAACTGACCCATGCTGAGAGCTCCCGAAATGGAAGGAGGAGGATTTTGGGTGGGAAAATCCCTGCCTGTCCTAGAGAAAAGCTCTGGGGATTTGGGGGTTTAGGACGGAGGAGAAAGTGAACATAATAAAGGCCGATCTTTAGAAACCTTATTCAAAGGAGCCTTTCTCTCTCTTCTCCTGCTGCATCCACAGGGCAGCCTTATCTCGAAGGCTCAATGTCGGCATCGGCCAAAACACCCAACCGATTCCAGAAACAATCCGGGTCCCCCCAGCACCAGAAGCTGCCAAGAGCCACCAAGCCCCCCTCAAAAGCTCGGGAGATCTCGGAAGGCGAAGGGGGGGCGAAGGGAGCAGCAATGATGCCATGTAGTCCCCCTGGATCTTCCTCCTGCCCCCCTCCCACCCTGGGAAATCCCCCCTCCCGTCCCAGAGCTCAGTCATCCGAAGAGGAATTGGCTTTGAACCCAGGGCTCAGTGGGGCTCCCCCTCATACCTTGAGCCAAGGTGGCCCAGTGGTTGGAATGCAGCATTGCAGGCTGATTCCGCCCACAGAGTAAGATCCTGACTGGCTCAAAATCGATTCAGGCTTCCGTCCTTCCGAGGTCAGTAAAATGAGGACCCAGTTTGTTGGGGACAAGATACAGGCAGTCCTCTTTTTACAACAGTTCATTTAGTGACCATTTGAAGTTACAAGGGCACTGGAGAAAGTAATTTATGACCATTTTTCACACTTACAACCATTGTAGCATTCCCCCATTGTCACATGATCAAAATTCAGACACCTGAGACAAATGGTTCATATTTATGACGGTTGCAGTCATGTGTGGTCATCTTTTGCAACCTCCTGGTGAGGAAAGACAATGGGGAAGCCAGATTCACTTAAAAAACATGTTACTAATTTAACGACCGCAGTGATTCACTGTGGCAAGAATGGTCATAAAATGGGTCAAAATTCATGTAATAAATGTCTCACTTAGCAACATAAATTCTGGGTCAATTGTGACTTCAACTCCCAGAATTCCCCTCATCCCAGAAGCCCCTGGGGCCTCCCCTCCCTGCCCCCCCCCCTGCCCCCCCTGAGGCTTCTTGGAGGTTCCTGCTGAGACCAACCATGTTGGGGGGGGGGCTCAGCTGGGATCGTCTCCCTGAATTCTGTCTCTGTGGGGAGGGTCCTGTCCCCTTTAAAGCCCCTCTGGGGAATCCAAGAGAAACACACAAAATGATTTCAGTTTCTGTCACTCAAAGTCCTGATCGAGGAACATCAAAGGTTTTTTTAGCGGAGGGGGGGGAGAGAAAACCAGGAAGGAGGAATCTTTAGGGAGATGATTGATTATTCTCTCCAGACTCTCATCCTGCTGCATTCACAGGACAATCTGAGCCCGGATCGCTCCACTGCAGCAGCCTCTGCCAAGACACGGAACCCATTCCAGAAACAAGCCGGGTCCTCCCAGCACCAGAAGCCCCAAAGAGCCACGAATCCCAGCTAAAGGCAGGGAAGGGGACCCAGGCGGAGGGGTTGGGCGAAGGCAGCCCGGAAGTTTGTGAACTGACTTGATCTCCTGCAAACGCCGCTTTCCCACAATCTCCGCTTTGGGGGAGGGAGAGAACTGCGCTTGGGGGCGCCCAGATAGACTTGACTGAGGTCTGGAGGGGCCACCCTCGTCCTGCTCCCAGAGGGGATCTCCTGGGGAAGTGGGGGGGGGAGGCAGCAGAGTCCCATCCAGCTTGGGACCTAATCTCAAAAGGGCCAAAGTGGGGAAGGGGAGCGGACTACAAAGAGGACCGAAGCAGGATTCTATTTCTGGGAATAAAGGAGAGAGAAAGAGTCCCGGGAAGAAAAAGAGGCCGGAACCCCCGAAGGCCCCAAAGGGACTCACCAACGCAGCTCTCGTGGAGGGAGACCGCCAGCAGCACAAGGAGCCAGAGGGGCGCAGAGCTCACGGCCATCTTAGCCGCGATCCTCAACCAGCCTCCCCGCTCTCGAAGTTGCAGGCAAATGAAGACTCCGGGCGAGAGGGAGCCGGAGATTGGCCAAGCTCAACCAATTGAAAAAACAGTATCCGCATGTCGTCATTGTTGCTAGGCAGACGTCCAGGCACAACAGGTGAGAGAGGAGGGAAAGAAAAAGTGAAAGTTCCTTTAGGAACTTCCAGCCATTCCGCCTCTTGGGGGGAGGGGCGGAACTGGGGGGGGGGGCTAGGAAAAGCGGGAGCCTTTTCGGGGCCTGGGGGGAGGGGAGACCCCGCACACCCCTCGCAGTGGGAGATCAGGTGGAGACGCCAAAAACGACAGTGAAGTCTTGGGCTGCATCCACAGAGGGAGAACATCAAGAGAAGCCGAGAGACGATCATTCCGGTTTATCCTGCAGAAGTGAGGCCACCCTGGGAATGTCGTCTCCCCTTCTGGTCTCCATGATTCAAAAGAAGATGCTGAGACCCTGGAAAGAGAGCAGAGAGGAGCAACAAAGACGCTAAAGGAAGGTGGAATGGTATGGAGAACCACTGAGAGAACCAGGTATGCCAGGCCTATGGAATAGAGGAATTGAGGGGGGGGGTGTTTGTATGTGTCATGTTAACTGTCTTCCAGCACTTGAGGGTCTGTCCAGAGAAGAAGGGATTGAGTTCTTCTCCAAAGCCCCAGGCAGCAGGACATGAAGCAACGGGTGGAAGCTTCTTAAAGAGAGATCCAACCTAGAAGCAAGGAGAACTTTTCTAACAGTGAGAACAATCAATCAGCGGAATAACTTTCATCCTGGAATTCTGATGCTCCCTCACTGGACGTTTCCAAAAACAGACTGGAGAACTGTCGGAGTGGGATGGTATTATCTACAGGCCTGCGACAGGCGATTCCTGACAATGATAGGATAGGAAGGTTTCACTCTCTTGTATGAAGTACAACAAATGCAATCTTCTACCCAAAAGGACAAATGTAAATGACCAGATGTGAACACTAATCCTGTGAAAGAATTCACGTAGATTTCTTGTAAATAACACACTTTCTGTGTAAATATCTGAGACGTATTTTACATAGCATGCTAGATTTGGACCTCTGTCCCAAAGGGGAGGCTCTCTATTTCTGCAGATATAAACACCTGAAAGTTTCCTCCCTCGTTCCAGCCTGACTTCCTGGCCAGCCTTGCAGGGAAAGCAGAACCCAACGGAGGCTCTGGCTGACCGAGGGACCTTCTGCCTCCCTTTCACCCGTCTGTCTTTCTACCCCTGAAGAAGGCCGAGGCCATTAGGGGGACCTTCCGATTCCTGGTGAGTCCCTGGAAACTGGCCGCCTGCAGGATGAGCCTCCCCTTCAGGTCCTCCCTTTTCTCTCTGGGTTCACAGCAGACGTAACCTTCGTCCGCTTTAACTGGCTGGTCGGTTTATGGTGCAGCATCTCATGCAAATGGGATCCACAGACAATTCACACAAGTCCCAGAAGGGAAAATTCACCCAGGTCGCAAGAAACCCAATGTGAGGAGGTTATAGAAAGGTATCTCTTAGGTATGTGACTGACTCAGTTACGTCCGCTGTGTGAATCTGGCCTTTGTGGGTCAGGAGAATCCCTGGCAAATGAGAGGCTGGTTCCTGAGCCAGGTTTTTGAAAAGGAGCCAGTCAGGAGACAGACTGAAGCCACTCAGGACAGCCTTTGCCTATGAAAATCAGAGGAAGGGGAGGGAGCTGCCCTGCCCAAGCGTTCTGGGGCCTCTTTCTCCAGGCACAGCCCTCCCCCACAGGCCTCATCTGGGGAGGACCCTGGTCGACCCAGATATGCACCCCCTGCCTCTCCAGACTCCTTCCTTAGGGATGCCCAGAGTTTATTGATATATTAGTCAAATGTATATAACCATCCTAGGTGCAGTACTCAAGTGTACTCTACATGGGGCTTCCCTAGAAGAGCATCTGGAAGGTTTCAGATAGGAGAAAATGGGGTGATGTGGGCGGGTATTATGCACCCCAAGAACGACACACTTGACACCTCTGCTCCACAAGAGGCATTGATTGCCAGTTTGTAAGGTTGCCAGGTATCCACTATTTGAGCGGACAGTCCGCTTTTTTCACATTATGTTCACTATTTTTTTTCACAAAATAGTGGACACTTTTTTTATTCAAAAGCTTTATGATGAAATGGTACATAATCTAAAGCTGAACAGTCTAAGAGAATAAGGATAGGAGAATCGTGTTTTGTCTTTTTTTTCATAAGTTAGAATGAGACAAAGATCGAATACACACGACAGCAAAGTAAATTGTAATTTAATATTTTACATATTATTATAATATATTTGATGTTTTGAATTTTAAGTAAAGTTTTGAAGTGATTATTTTAATATGTGTTAAAATGTTTGTAAGAAAATATATAATTTAATTGTAAATTTATTTTTTATTTTTTTACTACTTAACACACACACACACACACACCGCTTGTCCGCTATTTTTTGGAAGCAGACCTGGCAATCCTACCAGTTTGCTTCTGGGTCCAATTCAGGGTCCTGTTTTTGACCTTTGAAGCCCTTCGTGGAATGAGACCCCCTCTTCCAATCACATCTGTCCACCCCATCAGCTCTAGCAGAAGAGGCATGTTGTGGGTCTGGGCTGTTAAGGAGTCACAAGGGGATCCAGGAGACGGGCCTTTTCTGCTGTGATCACCATCCTTGATATCTTTCCAGAAGGCCCTTAAAATAATGGTTGTGAGAATAGGCTTTGGGATCTCAAGGAACTGGGGAACTAGCAATGGGGCTGCATTGCTGATCACATCAAATCTTTCCTTCCTGTTGATTAATAATAAAATGATTTGTTAAAAATTGCACAAAAAAAATTAAAATATTGGAGTGAGAAAGATTCATGGTTTAATACATAAGATTCTCAAAAGGAATATAAAAATTAAATCAGAGAGATTTTTATGGAAGTAATGGACAAAGAACTTGAAAAAATAGCTTTCTTTTAACAATGATAACTTTTTAAAAGCAGAGAGAACTTCATTGTTTTCCACATCAACAGCAGTGAGAATGGCCAGATTAAGTGCTTGAATCAAAGACAAGAATACATCCAGTTTTATTTCTAGTTGGAAACCGTTTCTGGACTTTGTTCTCGAGATAGAAAAACATGAAATGCCTAACACTTATTAAGTTTGCAAAAGGCAAAGGTTGAGGCTGTAATGTTATTATTTTTATTCAACTGTGTTGAAAAGAATACACATTATTCCTTGGGAGGTGATAAAAAAAAGAACTGGCATTGCTTTCCTAGCCAAGAAGGGAATATGATCTCCCACCCCACGTTTTCCTTTTCAGCTAGAAAAGGGTACTAAGTTCTCCCATTTTCCTTCCACCTTCCAAAGACCCTCCCTGATTCCTAAGGGATGTGGTTGATTTTAAGATTACGTTTTTCTTTTTACCGAATGTTCACTTTGGAGGCAACGTAAATAAAGAACAATGGGAAGGCGATGGGACTTGAGATGCTGCGTTACTTTCTCCTTCCTTGAGCCAACAAGCTGCGGAAGTTGCCCAAGGCTTTTACGAACCGCTGAAAACAGGCTGCAAATGCAGGTGTGACTTTGTGACGCTCCTGGAGGCACTGAGGGACCGGCGCTCTGTCAACTTCAAGTGGAGGGGCGGGGTCTTAAAAGGGCGCTTGGAAGAAGAGATGGGACTGCCATTTGTCAGAAATGATGGAGGCCAATGATGGCTGACCTTTTCCACATTGTGTGCCAATGGTGGGGGAGCGCAGGGGGGGGGTCGTGCTTCATCCCTGAAGCCTCCGGAGGGCGACAAGCGGCCCTACAGGCAACCCGGAAGTGACAACACCCGGAAGCAAATCTGGAATAACAGGAGAGTTTCTGAGGGGGGGAAGGTGAGCACAATTTTCCAAGCGACACAAAACTGAAGAAAAACTCTGGGCAGCTTAGAATACAGGTAGTCCTCGACTTACGACCACAATTGAGCCCCAAATTTCTATTCCTAAGTGCCCTCATTTGTTAAGTGAGTTTTGCCCCATTTTACGACCTCTCTTGCCCCAGTCGTTAAGTGAATCACTGCAGTTGATAAGCCAGTAACTTGGTTGTTGGGTGAATCCGGCTTCCCCACTGACTTTGCTAGTCAGAAGGTCACAAAAGGGGATCAGGTGAGTTTGGGACACAGCAACGGTCATAAATATGAACCACTTGCCATGAGTCTGAATTTTGATCACGTGATCCTGGGGATGATCTTCAAAGGCCGTACCTGTGAAAAGCGGTCATAAATCACTTTTTCCAGTCCCGTTGTAACTTTGAACGGTCACTAAATGAACCATTGTAAGTCGAGGACTACCTGTCGTTGGAAGCCAACTTAAAAGGGACAACATTCGGTGTTAAAAGAGTAACATTCGGTGGGGGGAGGGGGGAATCTACGGGGGCTCCAAAGACACCCCAATCCTACTCTGGGGAACCCTGTGAGGTCTTCTTAAAAGGGCATTTGGAGGGTGGGTCCCACAAGCGTCTCCCCTGGGCAGGTGATGTTCCAGAGCAGGGGTCTCCAACCTTGGCAACTTTAGGCCTGGAGGACTTCAACTCCCAGAATTCCCCAGCCAGCTTTGCTGGTACAGGGGCTCCTGCTTGAGCAAGGGGTTGGACTGTGAGGTTTTTGGATGGTGGGACCCACAAATACAATCCTAAATTGCATTAACAGAGGGATACAATCAAGATGAAGTGAGCTACTAATACCACTCTATAAAGCCCTAGTAAGACCACACCTAGAGTACTGCATTCAGTTTTACTCACCACACTATAAAAAAAATGTTGAGACTCTAGAAAAAGGGCAGAGAAGAACAAGGATGATGAGGGGACCGGAGACTAAAATATATGAAAAACGGTTGCAAGAACTGGGCATGGCTAGTCTAGTGAAGAGAAGGACCAGGGGAGACATGGACAATATTTGAGGGGCTGCCACAGAGAGGAGGAGGAGGTCAAGCTATTTTCCAAAGCACCTGAAGGCCAGACAAGGAATCATGGATGGAAACTGAACAAGGAGAGATTCAGTCTGGAAATAAGGAGGAATTTTCTGACAGTGAGAACAATCAACCCATGGAACAGGAGTTGCCTTTGGAAGTTGTGGGAGCTTCATCACTGGAGGCTTTCAAAAAGAGACTGGACTGCCATCTGTCAGAAATGGTGTAGGGTCTCCTGCTTGAGCGGGGGTTGGACTAGATGACCTATAAGGTCCCTTCCATTTGTTAATCTGTTAAAATATCAGGGGTCTCCAACCTTGGCCACTTGAAGCCTGGAGGAGTTCAGTTCCCAGAATTCCCCAGCCAGCTTTGGTTCAATTCCCAGCTTTGCTGGCTGGGGAATTCTGGGAGTTGAAGTCCTCCAGGCTTCAAGTGGCCAAGGTTGGAGACCCCTGTTCCAGAGGACACAACTGAGACGGCAGGAGGCTCGGGTGGCTCCAGGGGATTCAGGGTGCATTTGCTCTTCCCGATGGGGCAGAGAGGACCGGAGATGGGGGTCCCTGAAGGATCCAGGCCTTCTACCACGAAAGGCCTGATCGGTGATGAGCAGCGCTTTGAATTGGCCCATGAGCAACCAATGCACCTCTGACAAAACCCTCGATGGCACAGGGACTTTAACCAGAAGGCGCAAACCGAAAGCAAAAGCACCATGTTGGGGGATTTGTGGCTCTGCAGAGGAGGAGGAGGAGGAGGTGGTGGGTGCGGGGAGCTTTGGGGTCAGAGGGAAGCCTGGCCCATCTCTAAAACGAGTCTTCGGATCAAGAAGGACCAAAGGTCCGCTATGGAACGACTTTCCCGAACTCCCCATTCCTGGGGGAAGGAGACCGCAAAATCTCCATTCCCTCCCCAGCCAGAGGTGGTATTTGCCGGTTCTCCAAACTACTCAAAATTTCCGCTACCGGTTCTCCAGAACCTGTCCGAACCTGCTGAATTTCACCTCTGATCTCAATATGTAGAATCCAATCTGGGTCAGTCACTGGCACCAGAGTTTTCTGTAGCTAACATGCTTAAAGACATAAATACCACATCCTTTGTCGAGCTAAAGCACCTGTAGTTTACGCAGAAACGCTAAACCACAAAGCCTGTCCGGAGAACTCCGGACATGAGAGAAAACCACATCCTATAGAAAGCTTTTAGCCTGCTTAAGTTTGCCCTGCAACAAGATTTTAACCAATCATGTAACCGTATGTTGTATTACGAAAACCCTTCTTGTATGCCTTAATAAATACCGTCTCTGTTAGGGTGTAACCAACAAGTTGGGTAGACAATATATTGCACAAGGCATGTTATGTATCTTTAAGAGAGGAGATCTGCTAATTAGTAGATTACAGCATTTAAATTGCAGCTGATGTTGTCTCTCTCTCTCTCTCTTGATTGATGTATGATGACTGCTGTCTAACTGTTACTACTGTTGCTACTACTTACTGTGTGTAAGTTATTTGCTACTTGTATCCAAGTTATCTTGGTAGTATTGGACTGTTTTTTCTGTGTATGACTTTTTTGGCTGTGTTTATGGATTTTGCTATATTCTTCAAAGAGTAAAGTTTATTTTGTTACTTTACTATCCATTATTCAGTGTGGTTGCTTTATCTATCACACGCTGCGTATACTTTACAGGGTTGCTCTGTTATAACCTCGACCTGGGGTTCATTGCTAGTGCTTAATCGCACTAGTACCACTAACATTGGTTATGGGCCCAGTTGCCCTGCCTTAACCATAATTTTTTTTTATTTTTATGCACCACTTTTTGGATAGTTTATTTTTGTGAATATGGCACAAGAACAGTCTGCTGCACTCTCCATGATTACCCGGTTTGATGGAACCAACTATGTTTCCTGGTCCTTGAAGTGTTCCCTACTTCTGCGTAGAGAAGGACTGTGGTCTGTGGTTCAGAACCCACCAGATGTTACAGGTTGGGATCCTGCTGATAATGAGGATGCGAAGAAGATTGCGCAGTTTAACAGGGACAATGAGAGAGCTCTCTGCATTATTGGACTAACACTGAATGACCAGCAACTGGTCCATATTCGTGGCGTAGAGTCTGCTGCTAGGTGTTGGAACACATTGCGGAGAATTTATGTTCGGGACAGTGTGGGTGCTCATATTCATCTCACACGGAAACTGTTTAGAGCCCGTTTGCAAAAAGGTGGTGATATGTTGGCTCATTTAGACTTCATGAAGAAAACTTTGCAGGATTTGCAAGAAAAAGAGTTAATTTTTTCTGAGCTTCAACAGGTGTATATTATTCTATCATCGCTTGATGAAAGCTACGACTCTTTTGTTTCCTCATTGGAAGTTCTTTCACGTGATGAACTGACATTATCTGAGGTTACCGGGAGATTGCTTGAAGAGTCCAGACGAAGAGAGGATAGAGTTCAGTTCAGAGACAATCAATCACAAGAAGAAACACAGTTTTCAACTGTAAATTTTGTTAAGAAATGTTATTCTTGTGGTGGTAAGGGGCATATTGCTAAGAACTGTAAAAATAGCAAGAAAAGGAGTGTTGCTAATAGTAAAAGAAAAAGCAACAATGTTACTGTAACTGTAGCTAAGGTTGATAAGGCTGTAAACCATAGTTTCTGGGTGGTTGACAGTGGCGCATCCCATTCTATAACTAAGGTTAAAGAAAGGTTTGTTACTATGAAGGCTAGCAAACAGCATATTTCCTTAGCAAATGGTTGGAAAATCAAGGCTTCAGGTGAAGGTACAGCTTATTGTCCATGTATTAATGAAAAATTGGAAATGTTATATGTACCTAAAATGAAATTTAACCTATTATCTGTAAAAGACCTTGTGAAATGTGGGTTTACAGTAACATTTAAGAATGATAGATGCATTATTGAAAAGGAAGGTAATAGTGTTATTGCCAATTTGGAGAATAATTTATTTATTCTACATGAGAACTCTTTAAATATTGCGAGTTCTGAACCTGATTATAAGAATAAACAGCCCCATGATAACTGTATACATCTACTTCATAGACGTTTAGGCCATGTAAATTATAAAATGGTACGTCAAACTGTTATTCTATCTAATGGAATCAATTTGAAACCTTGTTCAAAATATCTTAACTGTAATGCCTGTAACCAGGCTAAAAGTAAGGTTACTCCTGCAAACCGGTTTCAAGGATTCAAGACATCTAAACCACTGGATGTAGTGTTTGCAGACCTAATTGGCCCTAAGAAACCTAGCTTAGGAGGTGCCTGCTATATACTCAGCATTATGGACCATTATTCTAGGTATGGTTTCTGTTATGTAATGAAATCAAAGGCAGAAACTTTCCAACATTTTACTAAATGGTTAAAGTTTGTTGAACGTAAGATGGATAAAAAAGTACTTTGCCTAGTCACTGATAATGGGTCTGAATTCACTAATCATAGGTTTACATCAATGTTGGAGAATGCTGGTATAGAACATAGGCGTTCTGCCCCCTACAGGCCAGAACATAATTCATTTATTGAAAGACGTGGTCAATCATTGCAGGCAATGACCAGAACTATGCTAGTTGATTCTGGTTTGTCAGAAAAGCTTTGGGGTGAGGCTATAATGTGTGCAAACCATATTCTGAACATAGTAGTTAACTCAACTACTGGTAAGATTCCTTATACTCTTTGGCATGGTAGGAAGCCTGATTTGAGTTATTTACACACATTTGGTGTCCCTGCTTGGGTGCATATTCCCTCACAGACTAGACGGAAGGATCAAAGCAGAGCTAGGAAGATGGTTTTTGTTGGGTACAATTCCAATCATAGATCGTTTAGGTTCTGGGAACCTGGAACTCGGAGAATTATGCACAGTGCTAGTGATAAGTTTTCAGAACATGTTGGTTGGGAGAAGTTAGAACAAGAGTTTCACAAGGTTTGTGATTATATAGATGTTGATCGTTTGGTTAATCATGATACACCAAATGAGCAGTTAGAGAATCAGGATGGTCCATCTATTACTCTGAAAGGGGAGGAAGATGTAGATGTAGAATCTACTCGTGAGGTGGAACAGGATGATCCTGCAAGTCCTGTATTGCCTAGGAGGTCTACTAGGGACAGGCATCCACCCGACAGATACCAAGCCAGTGTAGTATTGCAAGTTAGCATAGAACCTTCTAGTTTTGCAGAGTTAAGGCTGTATCCTGAAAAGGAAAAGAAATTGTGGAAGACAGCTATGGAGAAGGAGTTGAAATCCTTACAGGAATTGAAAGTTTATGAAGAAGCTAGGCTCCCTTCAGGGGAGAGTGCAATTGGCTGTAGATGGGTGTTTAAAATTAAAAACGATGCTGCTGGCAATGCTATTTATAAGGCTCGTTTAGTTGCTCAAGGGTTTTCCCAAACTGAGAGGGATTATGATGAGGTTTTTGCTCCGAGCTTGAAAGCCTCTACGTTGAGGGCATCATTGGTGTGGGCTGCTAAGTATCAGTGTAATGTTACCCATATTGATGTTGAAACAGCGTATCTGCATGCTCCATTGCAGCATACCATTTATATGAAGATGCCACCAGGTGTGGATTCTAATGGCCAGACTGGTTGTTGGAGACTTAAAAAAAGCCTTTATGGTTTAAAACAGTCCGGTTTTGAGTGGAACAGATGCATAGTAAATGAATTAAAAGCTATGGGATTTATTCCAGGTTTGGCTGATCCTTGTTTGTTTAGACGGGTGAAAAATGGTTTGATCTCGTTGTTGCTTTTGTTCACGGACGATATAGCTATTATTACTAGGTCTGAACAGGAAGCTATTGACATTGTTTCACAATTAGAGAGTAAATTTAAAATCCGGAATTTGGGTGAAATTAAGCATTATCTGGGCTTAGACGTGGTTAGAACCAGTAAAGGTTTTAAGCTGTCACAGGCTGGTAAAATTAATCATTTGCTTAAGAAATATAGCATGGAGCTATGTAAGACTGCAAAGACACCAATGGCATTGGAGTTTAAACCTGAGGTAACTGAGGGTACTGGTTTTGATAAGGGAATCTATCAATCTTTGATAGGTAGTCTAATGTACCTAAGTAATTGGTCTAGACCAGATATATCATTTAGTGTGAACCAACTGGCTAGATTCAATGATAGTCCTTCAGAGAGGCATTGGCAAGCAGCAAAGCGTGTGCTGCGTTATTTGAAGAAAACTATCCACTATGCATTGTATTTAGAACCGAATAGGGATTTAGTTTTGACTGTTTATGCTGATGCGAATTTTGCAGCTGCTATAGATAATAGGAAGTCAACTTCCGGCATAGCCTTTATGCTAGGTGGTGTACTGATTGGATGGAGGTCGATACGACAGAAACACATAAGCTTATCCACAATGGAAGCTGAGTTTTCATGTTTGTCGTTGACATGTACTGAGCTGATATATTATAAGCAGTTGCTTATAGATATGGGATTAAGTATCAATGAACCTTTTACTGTTTATGAAGATAATCAGGCAGCAATAAAAATGGCGACTAGTTTAGCTATTAAGACGAGATCGAAGTATACTGATTTGAGGTATCTTAATGTTCGACAAAGCATTAAGGATGGCCTGATAAAGTTGGAATATTGTTCAACTGAAGACAATTTAGCAGACAACTTCACTAAGGCACAAAGTTCAGTGAAACATACCTCATCATGTGAAGGTTATCATCTTACATTGTGAGTGGATATATTGATCTACCCAAAGGGGAGAATGTTAGGGTGTAACCAACAAGTTGGGTAGACAATATATTGCACAAGGCATGTTATGTATCTTTAAGAGAGGAGATCTGCTAATTAGTAGATTACAGCATTTAAATTGCAGCTGATGTTGTCTCTCTCTCTCTCGATTGATTGATGTATGATAACTGCTGTCTAACTGTTACTACTGTTGCTACTACTTACTGTGTGTAAGTTATTTGCTACTTGTATCCAAGTTATCTTGGTAGTATTGGACTGTTTTCTGTGTATGACTTTTTTGGCTGTGTTTATGGATTTTGCTATATTCTTCAAAGAGTAAAGTTTATTTTGTTACTTTACTATCCATTATTCAGTGTGGTTGCTTTATCTATCGCACGCTGCGTATACTTTACAGGGTTGCTCTGTTATAACCTCGACCTGGGGTTCATTGCTAGTGCTTAATCGCACTAGTACCACTAACAGGTCTTGACTTTGCTCTCGATCTCCTCCGTCTCTCTTGCTTGCCTTCTTTTAGAGGTGGGGGAAAAGGGGGACCAGCTCTCCGTTGGGCAGAAGCAACGGCTGGCCATCGCCCGGGCCCTGATCCGTGACCCGAAGGTCTTGGTGCTGGATGAAGCCACGAGTGCCTTGGACTTCAAGAGTGACGATGCAGTGAGTGGGGGGGGTGGTCCATGAGGGGCTGGGAGTGGACCTTGGCTGGAGTAGTTTAGGGTCGCTGAAGGGCTTAATCTGAATGTTTGAGAGGTGACAGCATAGGAAAACTGGGTTTATTTGACCGCATGTGTCGTAATTTCTTCCAGGTTTATCTTGGTGATAACTAGACTTTAAAATCAGGGTGCCCTCTCCTGATTTAGAGTTCTTATATTGAATTATCTTTTCTTTTATCAGCTTGTCTTCTGAGGGTTATTAGGATTTGAATCTCAAGTCCTCCGAGAGCTACTGGCTTATGTACAGTGAAAACTATTGAACAATAGCACTGTGTGAGCAGATCATAGGGATCTAAATGCTTATTTGAACAGATGTACAGTAAATATATTTATTGATTTTACCAGCCTGACATGCCACTCTGGTCGTAAACCGACTCTGCGCTGCTCACACCAACCATACATCAAATTAAATCAGAAAATATAGCCAAACAGCAAAGAGTATCACAGAATGAAATCAAATATTTGAATATTTTGCGCCAGTGAATTCTCACAAGATTGTGATGCTGGGAAGGGAAAATGGTGGGCAGCTTCTCCTCTGTTCTACTTACATTCTGTTGAGAGGGAAGTTCCCTGAGGAAAGGCTCCGGGTTGAATCTGAAAGATGGGAAGACTAAACTTCTCGTCCCGGAGACCGACCCAAAGTGGATCATGCAACATTCTCCTGAGACACACATACTTGGCCTTCATTTGGGCGGCTTTTATTGTTTTCCAGACTGCAAAACCTTTGGGGCCAAACTGTATTGCAGAGCTGGAGAAACGCTTTTCAGTGGGAATGTGAGGGAGCTTCTATCTAGAGCGTCTAAGGAACCCAGGATTTTCTCTGGATCACTGCTTCCTTTCCCAGATCCAGCGGTCTGTGAAGAGGGGAGGCCGGACGGTGCTGGTGATTGCTCACCAGATGCAGACGGTGGAGAACGCAGACAAGATTGTGATGCTGGAAGGAGGGGAGGTTGTGGAGAAGGGGACTCACACGGAGCTGATGGGCCGGAGAGGCCCCTACTCCAGACTGGTGGAAAGGACCCAGGCGGAGTGACTTCTGGAGTCGCAAGGGAGAGATCAGCCATGGGATCCACTGCTTTTGTCCATGCCAAAGGAATGATTGGCTGGGGAGATGGAGAACAGCATTCTCTTAGGGAAAGAGGGGGACCCAGAAGCTGGCCTGTCTAGCAGCTTTGGGCCAGTCAAGGGTTGCTGAATTTCAGCCATTTGGAAGAGGAGGTTGTCTTTCTCAACTGGGCACAAATCATGTGGCTGTTAAGTAGCAACTTGGGCCCTGGAAACTCCACTGTGCAAAGGGCAAAATCCTGTTTCCAAGCCACTGTCTTCTTTAGTTTAACGCACCAATGAATGCACCAGTTTTTCCTTTGTTCAAATTTGGCCTGTGAGAACTTTTTACAGAACCCTCCCCTTTTACTACAGGCTTTAATATTGGTCTCCGGCACAGCTTGACTTCCTCTTTGTTTTGTTAACTAAAGTATCTCTGTGGTCCCTTATAGTGCTTGTAAATCTGTATTTGGATGGAAGTCCCACGGATAGGTCTCCTTTAGCTCAGTTAGAGAATTACCACAAAATGGTTGCATCCTTCAAATCTGTACTGCTCAAGTGATATTTATGTGGAAAACAGGGAAATGGCTTTTAGCTCAATGGAAAAAGGCAGTGAAAAAAATTATTCGTATGTTTCTATATTTTTATTAATAAATTGCAACAGTAAAAGATTGAAGGAATATATTTGTCTCTCTCCTCTTCTTTGCTGTACTTCTCCAAAATGAGCCTCGTCTTGTTTTGAGCTTCTCTTGAAGAGAACTTTTCCGTCCCTCCATTTTGCACGCTTTCTATAGCTCCAGTGGCAATTGTTCAGAATTAACAGAATAACAGAGTTGGAAGGGAACCTGGAGGTCTTCTAGTCCACCCCCTGCTCAAGCAGGAGGCCCTATAGCAGTGATGGGGAACTTTTTAGAGACCGAGTGCCCAAACTGCAACCCAAAACCCACTTATTTATCGCAAAGTGCCAACAGGACAATTTGACCTGAATACAAGAAAAAGATGATAAATGCACTTTTACGCCCCTTATTTTTTTTTCCTGCTTTGGAAATATGTTTAACAACAATAAAACTTTTGTAATATGAACTTTTTCTCTTTCTCTCTCTCTTCCCCCTCTCTATTTCTTTCCCTCCCTCTTTTCCCCCTTTCTCTCCCTCTCTCTTTCCTCCCTTTCTCTTTCCCTCTCTACCCCTCTGTCCCTCTCTGTCTTTCCGCCCTCTTCCCCTCCCTTTCTGTCTTTCTCTCCCCCCTCTTCCCCTCCCTCTTTCTGTCTTTCCCCCCTCTCTTTCCCTCCCTCTCTTCCCTCCTTTCCCTTTCTCTTTCCCTCCCTTTTTGTCTCTCTCTTCCCCTCCCTTCCTCTCTGTCTGTTTCTCTCTCTTTCCTTCCCCCTCCCTCTTTCCCTCCCTCTCTCTCTTTCCCTCTCTATCTCTTTCTGTCTTTTCTCTCTCTCTCCTTAAACCGGTAGGATCCCATCCCTGGGTATAGGTGATCCCATTTAACAACCAAAATTGGAACTGGCAACTCGGTTTTTAAACAAAGCAGTTTGTCAACAGTCCAACTAGCCAACCCCCCAAAAAAGGAACTCTCAGGGTCGTTGAATCCCCAAAAGTAAAACTTTATTGAATTCACCATCTGAGAAGCAAAACCAGCTCTGCTTTTCCCTTGCTCAATTAAACAATAGATTCCCTTCTCCCACCCCTCAGGTGTTCGCGTTGTCCAATTGTAAAGCTTTTGTTATGGGAAAAGTCCACTTCCCCAGCAAACACCTGCAGTAGTGACCTTGGCGTTTTGCAAGTTCTCACCCTCCGAGGAGGCATCTTGGCATCCTGTTTCCTCCCTACACATTCCACTCCTCTCGCCTTTTCATTGTGTTGGAAGAAATGTCCTTCTGGGTTCGGCTCCAAGTGGGGAAAGAGACACTGGAAACATGGAGGCTGCTTGGAAAGATGGTTTAATGGTGGACAGGACCAGATGGTTTGAGGTCTGGGGGGGAAAAGGTGATCACATGCTTCAATGTTGGGTGAAGAAAAGAGAGCGAGATGTTGAAAGTCCCTGGTTTTATGCCCTCTCTGGCCTTTGATCTTGATCTTGCATTCTGATTGGTTGTCAGACTCCCATGGGGCCATGCAACTCTCTAGGCTGTGCTTTGAGTCCATGTTTGGTTGAGCATTGCTTCTTCCCAGGTGCCCTGTGGTGAGATGGGTAAAGGGCTAATACTATCACCCCTTAATCCCCTCCCACTGGAGCTGAAGGGGGAGACTTTTGTTATGTAGAATAGACTGGTTCCTGCATTTTAAAGGCCCATTAACAAAGGTGGGGCTATTAAGAGTGAGTCTGTTTCCTATCTAAAATCTCCATTTCTGATCCAGGGAAATATAATAGTCTGCCTTTTTAATACTTCCCAGGATATTTCATTTTTCTAGGGTGGGTTTTAACTTCCTACAATTGGCCAGTTGAATAGCGATAGAAGCTGGAAGGCAATAAAGCGATTCAATCTTGACAAAGTCATTAAATGTGTGTGTGTGTGGGGGGGATTTCCCAGGAAAGAGGCAATGAAGGCTTTCACACAATTATTATTTTTTCTTTAGTTCTCTGCTTATAATTTTCTGATTCTTGAACCGCAATCCTTAAAGTCATCGAGGAAGGACGTGACTAAGGCTCTCCCACCAACCCACTGGGACATTATTTCCTTTGGACGTTGGATCAGGCTGAACCACGAGGGCCTTTTGTGTTTCTTTCAGGCGTCCTTGAGATCGGGAGAGAGTTAAGCCCCTGAGTTTGTTTCTTCACATCCCACCTTTCTCTCTTTCCTAAAGAACTCAGGACTGAGGACATAAATAACGCTCTTTCCTTGTCCCACTTTCCTCACAACAACCCTGTGGAGACACCATGACTGGCCCAAAATCCTCTGTTGCTGCCACCACCAAGCCAAGACCAAGTAGCCCTTTTGCACAAGATCAACTGGTGATGCTGGAGGAACATCAGGACATAGGAGCAAAACGGCTGCCTCCTCCCCGAAGGAGCACACAGGAAACCCCCCAGTTCTTCCTCCTTCGAGATTTTGCTTTGCTTCCTCCCCCTTCCCATCACTCAAAGTGAAATTGGAATTGGGGTCTCTGGTCAACAAGGAGGGTAGAATCCCTCTTAATTCCAATCTCCCCAAAGATACAACAACTCAGGTAAGAGGAAAAGAAATCCTTTATTGATTTAAAGATTTAATCATTTAAAGATGTGCAATTGTTAAGGAGATAGCAGCCTGACAATTGATTTCATGATCCATTTTTTTTTGTAATAATTTTTTATTGTTTTTGTCTTTTTATCACATATTACAATCTTTATATCAACAGTTTGTACAATGTTACATCGTCGTATCTGTGTATGTTTTCCTCTCTTTACCATATAGTACACTCCTTATGTCATCTTATCTATACATTTTTATGATATTTAACATATTTACCTATATTTATATACAGTTCTATGTTTATTTATGTATATTGTTTTCGGCTTAATTGTTTTTCTTATTATCCAACCATTCATACCACTTATTCCAAATTTCGTAGTATTCCGATTCTTCTTTGTCCTTTAATTTTTGAGTTAGTTTGTCCATCTCTGCGCACTCCAAGGTTTTTTTTATTTTTTTTATCACTAATTCGTCTGGTGGTGTATTATTTTGCTTCCAGCATTGGGCAAAGGCAATTCTAGCTATAGTTAATATATGTGTTAGTAGATATTTAATTTTTTTTGTGTAGTTCCCTTTAATTATTCCTAGTAAAAAGGTTTCGGGTTTATACTTTATTTGTTCCCCCGTAATTTCTTGTGCCCACTTCCAGATTCTTTTCCAATATTTTTGCGATTCCGGGCAGGTCCACCACATGTGGTAGTAGGTCCCTTGTTCTTTTTTGCATTTCCAACAGGTCGGTTTCAGTGTTGGGTACATTTTTGCCAATCTTGTTGGTGGTAGGTGCCAACGATAAAACATTTTATATGTATTTTCTTTCAGTGTTGCTGATCTCGTTAATTTATAATTTATATTCCAAATTTTTTCCCAATCCGCTAGATCTATATTATGACCAAAATTTTTGGCCCATGCTATCATACATCCTTTAACTATTTCTTCTTCTAAGTTTATTTCTAACAAATATTTATACATTTTCGTTATAAATTTGTTTTCTGGGCCAATTAAGATTTTGTCTATTTGTTGCAATTCCGTATATATTCCATATTCTTTTATATCTTTTTTATATCTTGATTGTAATTGGAGGTATGGCCACCAATCTATATTGATATTGTTCTCTTTTAGTTCTTGGTTCGTTTTCAAATTCCCCTGGTTATCTAAAATTTCACTATACCTAACCATTTTTGATAGATCTAGAGTATTGGGGTGTATCATGGCTTCCATGGTGGAAAGCCATGCCGGTATTTTCATATAGCGTTTTGCTTTAATTTTGTTCCAGACCTGAATCAATGCTTCTCTAATGTAATGTCTATGGAAATATTTTTGCTTCTTTTTACTCTCTTCCCATAAGAAAAAGTGCCATCCTGTTTGCAGGTCATGGCCTTCTATTGCTAATATTCTTTTGTTTTTTAAATTTATCCAATCTTTAATCCAAATTAGTGCTGCTGCATTGTAGTAGAGTTGATTTTTGATCCATTTTTCTAAATCATGAAAAGCCATAAATGGCAATCTATAAAAAAAAATCAGTGTGTAATGTTACACTCAGTATATGGATTGTCAAACTTTGTGTTATGAAATATATAGTCAAATAACCGTGCAATAATCAATTAAAAATGCATCAAGTAATTTAGCCGCAAAAATCTCAAAACGCACACTTCTCTTTGTTAATAGTTCCATCAAAGATTACATTAAAAAAGATAAAACTAACACAAGGGGAAAAAAGCAAAAAGAAACCTCCACCTTCATCCCCAACAAGTATAATGAAAATTAAAAACTTAAGGTGTTTTAGAAGGAAAAATAATAATAAAAAATCTGCTAGCAAAAAAAAAAAAAAATTAAAAACTTATCAATCTTTCTTAAAGTAAAACCAAGAAACTCTTCATCCAATTCCTCACCCCATTCTCTATAAACCCATCTATGAAACCACATCTTTAGCCTCTAACCTCTATCCACTAAAATTAATCAATAAAAGCCCATTAAGGGGGTTATGCAACCTATTTATCTATGATAAACTATTATCTACGAAATCCAATTTGAAATCTTTTGATTCCACAATTAGTAACACACAATATATTTTTTTCTCCTCTGCTCCTCAGTCATAATAGAAAAAGTTTACTGATTCAGTGATAAAGGCAGTGATGAAAGCCCCAAAAATCTCTCCTGGTTCCAGCATGCAGGAAGGCCCTGAACGGCTGTTCCTGAGAGTCCGGCCTAATTCAGAAGGAGGCCGATCCCCTCTCCTCTCCTCTTCTCTCCTCCTTATGCTGGGCGTGTCTCCTGCAAAGAGGAGGGAGAAAGTATCCAAGGGTGAGTTGGCTCAAGACATTCAGAGCCTGAGAGGTGCCAGAGGATCAGAGTTTGGGGGCAGGAAGACCCCTCCCCCAAGCCCTCTCCCCCAAATTCCTTACCTTCCAGTGTTTGAGGTGAATAGGAGAGAGAAGAGGGATTCCCAAAGCATCTTCATCCTCACTTGGTCCTTGGACCCCAAAGCCCCCCCTCCCTCTCACCCCATACGGCCCCCACCGAGACCCCTCACCTGCAAGGGGGCTGCTAAGCAGTCTGGTTGCTCCCTGGATTGGAGAGAAAGAGACAGAATGAATGAACGTCTGGATCCTCTGAGGAGGAGAAATCTCTCTCTTCACCATTCAAACTCTTCAGCTTCCCAAACTTCTCAGAGGACGTAAAGCTTTTCATTGATTTACTAATTAAACTTCCATCTCCACCTATCTCATTAAGGTGACTGTAGGCAGCTCACAGTGAAATTCAATAAAATCCCATCTAGAATATTTAAAACACTAAATGAAAACCAAACTCCCCCATCAGATCCTGTTGCCTTTGGTCTGAAAAGAAGATCGTGTCCAGTGTGTGACGGCTGTCTCCAGTCGGACCCCGGATGACAGCCATGAACTCCTGGGCTGCTTTGGAGGCCAAACCCAGGGATGGCAGATTGAGGTCTTCCAGGACCATAATCCTGGGCAACTCCATGCTAACCCTGAAATGCCCCCAGCAGCTGAGGCAGAGAGCTGGCCATGCATCAGGGAGGCTGGTACAGTAGCTCTTTCCTCCAAAGGGGGCCAAGACTCCACCATGCAGACTCTGGGCTGCCTCCCCTGCCTGAATCCAACAGGGAGAGTTTTCCCTTCTCCTCTGCAGAATCAACCAGTGCAAGGAAAGTGGATTTTGTGACATTCATGCCTAAGGCAGGATTAGAACTCACGGTCTCGCCTGGTGCCCTCACCACTAAGCCAAAGTGGGTGCAGTTATTCTTATTATTCCACCAGTAAAAGACTCAGAGGGAACCCAGGGAGGATGAATTGGGGGGGGGCTTTAAAAAGTGGGGGCCTCTCCCTCTTTTCATCCCCTCAAAGTCTTGCAAGGGGTCAGAATGGCTCATGCAGCAGCTGCTCCCTCCGACTTACCCTGGTCTGAACTGCTGGATCCTTTGTCACTTGCTGGAAAAGAAGGAAAGGAAAAGACGATGGGAAAGTCCCTCTCTTGGCTTATAGACAGAGAAGCTCAGCTCCTTCTGACTCCAGCTCCCTCCCTCCCTCCCTCCCTCCCTCCCTTTCTCTCTCACACACAATCAGAGACCCACAAACACATTGAGAGAGTTTGGATCAAACTGCTTTGGCTAAAAGGCATCAGAAAGAATTCTTCAAATTTGTATTTATATCACACAAGGCCAGAAGGCAGATGACGGGTTTGTGAACCCCGAGAGGTGGAGGAAGCGGAAGCTAAGGGGATTTTTAACTAAATGCTTTGTATCTTTTTTAGGGGGTTCCAGGGTGGTGGTGGGGTCAATCAGGCCGGGAGGGGAGCCAGTGCCAGGAGAACAGGTGAGTCCAGGAGGGAAGTGAGTGTGGAGGGGGGGAGGGGAAAAGCTATTTCAACAGAGGGTTGTTTTATTACAACGGTCGCGGGGAGGGGGGGATGCGAGGACAGGAGAAGATCACAAGGTCGGTTGGGAGACCGTGGCTGCTGGTTACGCCCGGTCGTTTGTACCAACCCCCGCAGTCTAGGTGGCCAGGAACTACAGAGCCAGGGCCTGCGGCTGATGCTTTGCAATGCAAGGTCCGTGACCAACAAGGCCCCCCTCATCAATGAGTTGATCTCAGAGTGGGAGCTGGACCTTGCAGGGATAACGGAGACCTGGTTGGGCCACGAGGGTGGTTTACCCCTCGTGGAAATGTGCCCACCGGGTTTCCGGGCATTCCATCAGCCCCGGGCCCTGGGTAAGGGTGGCGGGGTGGCGGTAGTTATACAGGAATGTTTGGAGCCGAGGGAGTTCACTGTTCCTCAGATACCCGGATGTGAGTCCCTTGGTGTGAAATGGGGCCCAGGGAGGCAGTGGGGTCTGCTGATTGTATACTTGACTCCTCGCTATGCATCAGCAGCCCTGCCCGAGCTCCTCGAGCTGATCTCAGAGACGGCAGTTGAGATCCCCAAACTTTTGGTTATGGGGGATTTCAACCTGCCGTCGACGGGGGAAGCATCTGAGGTAGCTCGGGAGTTCATGGCTTCCATGACGGCCATGGACCTGACCCAATTAATTCAGGGCCCCACACACGAAGGTGGCCACACACTGGACCTTGTTTTTGTATCTGAGCAGTGGACGAGTGATCTGGGAATAGGGGATTTAGTTATTACTCCCCTGTCATGGTCAGATCACTCATCTCTCCGGCTGGACTTCCCTGGCGCTACCCCCCACCGCGAAGAGGCGGAACCAAACTGTCCAAGTTGGTACCGCCCCAGGCACCTGATGGAACCAGATAGGTTCCAGACGGAGCTTGGGCCACTACCTGTAGCCCTGACCCGCTCTCGGTCAGAGGACCTAGTGGCCGCCTGGAATAGGGCGGCGGCTGGGGCCTTGGACCGGGTTGCGCCTTTGCGACCTCGCCTACGGCAGCGACCCACCCGGGCTCCTTGGTATACCGAGGACCTGAGGGTGATGAAGCGCCATAGGAGATGTCTAGAGAGCAGGTGGAGGTCCTCACGCTCCGAATCTGACCGAACACAGGTAAGAGCCTATTCACGGACCTACCTTGTGGCATTAAGAGTGGCCAAGCGTAGACATTGTGCCACTCTTATTGCGTCCGCCGATAACCGCCCTGCCGCCCTGTTTCGGGTAACCCGCTCCCTCTTATCGCAGAGGACGCGGGAAGCCCCCTTGCAGGGCAGAGCAAAGGAGTTTGGGGAATATCTGCAGGACAAAGTCACTCAGATCCGGAGCGGATGGGCCCCCTTCAGTGGACCAGGGGAGCCGTCAACAGTGAGTCTTGTGAGACCATTCTGGGAGGAGTTTGATTCTGTTGGCCCCGAGGATTTGGACAGGTTACGTGGACAGCTGCGACCCACCACATGTTTAATGGACCCGTGTCCCTCCTGGCTGGTACTGGCATCCTGGGAGGTGACACGAGGCTGGCTCCTGGGCCTGGTGAACGCCTTGTTGGGCAAGGGATCCTTACCAACCGCTTTGAAAGAAGCGGTGGTGAGGCCCTTACTCAAGAGGCCTTCACTTGACCCGATGGAGCTAGCTAATTATCGTCCAGTCTCCAACCTTCCCTTTTTAGCGAAGGTTGTAGAGAATGTGGTGGCACAGCAATTTCCACGACACCTTGACGAATCCGAATATCTAGACCCACGCCAGTCCGGCTTCCGACCCGGGCACAGCACGGAGACGGCCTTGGTCGCGTTGGTTGATGATCTCTGGAGGGCCAGAGACAGGGGTTGTTCCTCTATCCTGGTCCTATTAGATCTGTCAGCGGCTTTTGATACCATCGACCATGGTATCCTATTGCGCCGGCTGGAGGGGATGGGAGTCGGAGGCACCGTTTTGCGGTGGTTTGGCTCCTACCTCTCCGGCCGGACGCAATGTGTGTTGGCAGGGGGGCAGAGGTCGACCCTGAGGCCACTCACTTGTGGGGTGCCATGGGGGTCGGTCCTCTCGCCCCTTCTGTTCAACGCATATGTGAAGCCACTGGGGGAGATCATCCGTGGTTTTGGGGTTGAGTATCATCTGTACGCTGATGATACTCAGCTGTACATTTCAACCCCAAACCACCCCAACGAGGCTGTCGAAGTGATGTCCCGGTGTTTGGAAGCCGTCGGGGTTTGGATGGGGGACAACAGACTCAAACTCAACCCCTCCAAGACTGAGTGGCTGTGGTTACCGGCACCTCGGTTCAGCCAGTTGACTCCATCACTGGCCATAGCGGGCGAACAATTGCCTCCTGTGGAACGGGCGCGCAATTTGGGCGTCCTCCTAGATGCCCTGCTGTCGATGGACGACCATGTGGCAGCCGTGGCAAGGGGGGCGTTCCACCAGGTTTGCCTGGTGCGCAAATTGCGCCCCCTACTGGACCGGGATGCCCTACGCATGGTCACTCATGCGCTGGTGACGTCTCGCCTGGACTACTGCAATGCTCTCTACATGGGGCTTCCCTTGGGACGTGCCCAAAGACTACAGCTAGTTCAGAACGCAGCCGCGCGGGCTATCATGGGGAGTACTAGGTACTCCCACGTAACACCTCTCCTGCGCGAGCTGCACTGGCTGCCTGTGGTTTTTCGGGTGCATTTCAAGGTGTTGATTACCATCTTTAAAGCGCTCCATGGCACAGGACCTAGTTACCTGCGGGATCGCATCCTGCCGCACACATCCCTGCGACCAATTCGCTCTCACAGGGAGGGACTTCTCCTGGTGCCGTCCACCAGGCAATGCCAACGGGCGGCACCGAGGAGTAGGGCCTTCTCTGTGATGGGCCCAACCCTCTGGAATGAGCTCCCCCCCGACATTAGAACCACCACCGACTTCCGCTCCTTCTGACAAAAACTAAAGACTCACCTGTTTCGATTAGCTGGCCTGGCACACTCATAACTTTTACCTCCTGGCAGATATATTTTAACTAGTATTTTAGGGGAACCATTTTAAATTTAACTTTCGGGGTATTTTTACGGCTTTTTAAAGATTATATTTTAAATACTTTACTTTGATGTACAGTTCTTTTAACCTCCTCTAAGTCTTTAACTATTTATGTATTCTATGTATTTTTATGTATTGACTGTACACCGCCCCGAGTCCCTTTTTTGGGAGAGGGGGCGGTCTATAAGTGTGAATAAAGTAAAGTAAAGTAAAGTAAAGAGCTGACCTAAAAGGATACAGAAGGATCCAAAGTTTCTTTTTCTAACCGGTTCTTACTTAGAGAGCCTTTGTGATGGGAGACCAAGAGGAGATGCAGCTGGCATCTTTCCCTCAAAATGCCCCCCTCCCCCTGACTCCTAATTTTATGGAGCTTCTGATTCTCATTTGGCCTTTCCTTTCTGCCCTCTTGGGAAACAGAGCATGTCCTCAGTCAAAGGGACCTTCTACCAGCCGGGTCTTCTCCTCTTCTTGAAGGTTCCTTCTCCCAGATAATACAATACAATAGTATGTCCCCTACTGGGCGTGTCCCCTGCCAAGAGGAGGGAGAAAGTATCCAAGGGTGAGTTGGCTCAAGACATTCAGAGCCTGAGAGGTGCCAGAGGATCAGAGTTTGGGGGCAGGAAGACAATACAATACAATACAATAGTAGAGTTGGAAGGGACCTCGGAGGTCTTCTAGTCCAATCCCCTGCCTAGGCAGGAAACAAATGGCTATCCAACATCTTCTTAAAGACTTCCAGTGTTGGGGCATTCACAACTTCTGGAGGCAAGCTGTTCCACTGATTAATTGTTCTAACTGTCAGGAAATTTCTCCTCAGTTCTAAGTTGCTTCTCTCCTTGATTAGTTTCCACCCATTGCTTCTTGT
The DNA here is from genome assembly GCA_029891615.1 of Natrix natrix natrix. Lineage (NCBI taxonomy): Eukaryota > Metazoa > Chordata > Lepidosauria > Squamata > Natricidae > Natrix > Natrix natrix. The sequence continues at coordinate 30,464 of JAKRSK010005032.1, read as the reverse complement.
TCTACCCTCAGTTGCCTTGGAGAACAGTTTGACTACCTCTTCTTTGTGGCAACCCCTGAGATATTGGAACAATGCTATCATGTCTCCCCTAGTCCTTCTTTCTTTTAAGCTAAACATACCCAGTTCCTGCAACCGTTCTTCATATGTTTTAGTCTCTACTCCCCTAATCCTCTTTGTTGCTCTTCTCTGCCCTCTATCTAGACGTCTCCACATCTTTTCTACATCGTGGCGACCAGAACTGAATGCAGTATTCCAAATGTGGCCTTACCAAGGCATTATAAAGTGGTATTAACACTTCACGTGATCTTGATTCTATCCCTCTGTTGATGCAGCCTAGAACTGTGTTGGCTTTTTTGGCAGGTGCTGCACACTGCTGGCTCATATTTAAATGGTTGTCCACTAGGACTCCAAGATCCCTTTCACAGTTACTACTACTGAGCAAGGTACCACCTATACTGTACCTGTGCATTCCATTTTTGCTGCCTAAATGTAGAACCTTACTCTTTTCACCATTGAATTTCATTTTATTAGATAGTGCCCAATGTTCAAGTTTGTCAAGATCCTTCTGTATCTTAAGCCTATCTTCTGGAGTGTTGGCTATTCCTGCCAGCTTGGTGTCATCTGCAAATTTGATGAGTTCCCCATTTATTCCCTCATCCAAATCATTGATGAAGATGTTGAAGAGTACTGGGCCTAAAACAGAGCCTTGGGGTACTCCACTGCTTACTTCCCTCCATGTAGATGCTGTTCCATTGAGGACTACACGTTGAGTGCGGTTGGTCAGCCAGTTACGAATCCATCTGGTGGTGATGCTGTCTAACCCACATTCTTCTACTTTATCTAGTAGTAGGTTATGGTCTACCTTATCAAAAGCCTTACTGAAGTCCAAGTAAACTATATTGACGGCATTCTTCTGGTCCACTAATTTTGTCACATTATCAAAGAATGCAATAAGATTAGTCTGGCATGATCTGTTTTTGACAAATCCATGTTGGCTTTTGGCTATTACTTTGTTTGCTTTTAGGTGTTCGCAAATTCGTTGCTTGATTATTATTTTTTCCAGAATCTTTCCTGGTATTGAGGTCAGGCTGATAGGTCTGTAGTTTCCTGGATCTAATTTTTTTCCCTTTTTTGAAGATGGGAACCACATCAGCTCTTTTCCAGTCCTCTGGTAGTTCCCCGGTGTTCCAGGATCTCTGAAAGATATAATTCAATGGTTCTGAGATCTCGTCTGCTAGTTCCTTCAGAACCCTGGGGTGTAATCCATCTGGTCCTGGTGATTTGAACTCATCTAGGGTAGACAGGTGCTCACTTACCATTTTCTTCCCTATTTCAATTTGTGTTCCTAATCTGATTTTTGTGGTGCTGCTTTTGATAGGTTGGACTGTTTTATCCCTTTGTGTAAAGACAGATGCAAAACATGAGTTCAATAGTTCTGCTTTCTCCCTGTTGCTTGTCACCTTCTTGCCACTTTCTCCTAGCAATGGACCAATTGTTTCCTTAACTTTTTTCTTGTTTTTAACATGTTGGAAGAAGCTTTTTTTTGTTAATTTTTACTTTTGTGGCAAGCCTTTCTTCATTGTGAACCTTAGCTTTCCTCACTTCCTCACTTAGCTTTCCTCACTCAAGATGTTTCTCCTTGGGGACTCCACTTCCAAGAACAGCCTGGCTCTAATGAAAAGGGGGCCCATCTTCCCCAGCCTGGTTCTTAGCATGAAGAGGAAGATAGCACACACATACACATTCGGACACCACCCCCACCATCCACCACTCTCAACTAATGGTGCCTCTGGTCCCTGCTCTACGTTGGAGATTACATGGAAAGAGAGCCAATTCACTCACTTGGTTCTGCTTTGTAGTCACCTTGACGTATCTCTGCAAGAATAAAAATCAGTGAAAGTTCAAAAGAATCCACCAGAGATCATCCAATCTCTCCCTCCGTAGGAGGAAGAACCCCAGGATATATTTCCTAGACCCTTTGTCTCATTTATAAAGACAGAAAGATCTTCAAAATACAAATCTATCTCCTGATTTGCCCCAAGAGAGACCTACTGCCTCCGAGATGGACGGAGGGGATTGGGGGAAGCAGAAGGAGCAGCTGGGAGGGGAGGGAGGTTTTCATGGAAATCCTTCTCTGCTGCTCTTTGACCAAAGCCTTTGAAAGGGACAAAGGAACTGGGATGCCTCTTCCCAACTCAGAAGAAGACAGGACTGCCCGAATCTCAGACTCAGCTGAATCGAGACTGGAGTCCCAGCAAGAGGCTGAGATCTCAGATCCTCACCTAGGGCTGGGAAAACAGGACAGAAGGAAGCCCAGAAGAAGCTCCCCAAAGGGAGAGACTTGGGGGGAATCTCCCCATCTTCCTTCCATCACCCCCCCCAAAAAGATACTTACTAAAAAATACCACAATTCCAGCAATCGCACACGCCAGGACAAGAGCAGCCACAATGCAGCCAATGATGAGCCCCAGGTTGGATTTTGAATTGGTTGGTTCTGAATTGGGAGAAAGAGGAGATCATTGAAGGAGAACCTCAAACAATCTTCCCAATCAGGGAAGAGGCCTAAAGAAGTGAAAGCTGGAAATACCCCAAATTAAAAACTCCATGTGATCATTTTTGGGTCCTTCTCAAGGTAACATGAAGAGGCCTTGATAACCGTTGTTAGAGGACGTTTCCTCATGACGCTGCCTTCTTCTCACACCAGCCCAGCATGAAGGCAACTGGATTCATCTTTAGCTTTTCCACTCAAAAACAGCCCTTTGCCACCTTCTGACTCATAGCAGCTTCCAAAACAAAAACTTCACCGACACAACAATGTAAACTAAATTTGTTAAACAAAAACATGTTTGTTCTTTTTATAGGTTGCTCCAATAAGCCATGACTCTGAGTGGAAATGACCAGCTCTGAACATTATCTTTTTTCTTCAATTTGAGTGTTTGCATTTCATGATGTGAAATAAAATAGTTCATACCACCTAGCCTTTTTTTAAGTACAGTTTCATTTCTTTGGCCAGTTCAAAAATAGCATAAAAATGGCAGAATAACAGAGTTGGAAGGGACCTTGGAGGTCTTCCAGTCCAGCCCCCTGCTCAAGCAGGAGACCTTCTACCATTCCAGGCAAGTGGCTCTCCAGTCTCTTCTTGAATGCTTTCAGTGATGGAGAAACCACAACTTCTGAAGGGAAGCCATTCCACTGATGAATTCTTCTCCCTGTCAGGAAATTTCTCCTCAGTTCTAGGTTGCTTCTCTCCTTGTTTAGTTTCCACCCATTGCTTCTTCTCCTGCCCTCAGGTGCTTTGGAGAATAGCTTGACTCCCTCTTCTTTGTGGCAGCCCCTGAGATACTGGAACGTATCATGTCAACTCCAGTTCTTCTTTTCCTTAAACTAGAAATGCCCAATTCCTCCAACTGCTCTTCATATATATTTTAGCCTCCAGGCTCCTAATCCTCTTTGTTGCTCTTCTCTGCACTCTTTCCAGAGACTCAACGTCTTTTCTACATCGTGGCAACCAAAACTGGAGGAAGAATTCCAAGTGTGGTCTTACCAAGGCATTATAAATTGGTATTGCTTGGGGGGGGGGGGGGAGAAGGTTTGAGGAGGGAACTTTAAATTTAAATTTCTCTTGCACAAAATTCAGGATTCCCATTGAATAGCAATCCTGCCACTTGTGAATGGATGCCAGCTATAAACAGCAACAAAAATCAAAGGAATATTTTATTTTGCCTGGGATATCAGCATAACAATTACATTTGAATATTTCTTGTATCCTGGTGACAATCATCAATAAAAAATTAGAATTTGAATTTTGCAACTTTGGAAGTCCAGTATCCGTCAAGGACACATCTGAGCATATGCAGAGTTCTCTGAGAGAGGGTTTTTTCCTTGGGTTTTATGCTGAGCCTCAGGAATTCATGTATCATAAAATAATGTGTCTTTCTTAGAGGAGCTGCACAGAGAGACCTTTTGAGCTTCAAAGCAGGAAAACAAAGTGAGTCTCTGATGGGGAAAAAGCTCAGACTTGGGAGCCTCTTTTCTGACTCCGGATGCCTCAGTCCAGCCTCTCTCGGCCTTTCCTGAAGGCAGCTGCCCTTCATCCCTTTTAGCCAACATCTCCCTTCAGAAAAGGGGCTCCCAGACTCCTCCTGATTCTGGTCCTTTAGAGGGATTGGGAACAAGAGGAAATCTCTTTCTGGGGCTCAGCGTCATTTCTGCTCTTCTGCTGGAGAAAAGAAACAGGGAAGGCCTAAGAGAGGATCGGAGGGGATTTCATCAGGATCGGCCAAGTATTGGGATGGGATTCTGTCCTTTCCATCACCCGAAGTCACTTCTACGGTCTGGTCCCTGCAGCTTCACCTGCCTCAAACACTGGAAGGACCAATGGATGAAAGCTCAGCTATGACCATATCTGGACACATCTGGGGTCAGATCTCTCTCCCACCACCCTCCAGCCTGCCAGAGAGCCCAGCCTTCCCCTCCCTGCAGCCTCTCACCCTTCAGCTCCAAGTCCAGAGGCTCCTGCAGGCCGTCGTGCTCCACGTGGCAACGATAGCGGCTCCTCTCTTTGGGGTCAATCCGGATGCTGAGCCAGTAGTGGTAGGTCCCATCCGCGTTGGGGGCCAGAATCCCATGGAAGGTCTCTTCCAGCCATTCCTCCCCATCCCTCCTCCAGGAGGCATCGATCTCCCTGGGGTAGAAGCCATCCACGCGGCAGACATGCGTCTCCATCCCATCCTCCACCTCCGTCCGGCTGCTCACCGTCACCTTTGGGGGCTCTGCAGAAACGGCACCCCCAGAATTAACCCTGAGCCCCTCCAGACCCTGGAAGGTGGGTGGGAAACTTGGAGGGGCAGGAAAATCTCCCACCACTTAGTTTTAACCCAAAAGATTCACATCCCACACCTGCAGCCTCTCCAAGAGTTTTAGGAAATTATCCAGATCTGGAAAAGGCTCAACCAGAAGAACCCCTGATTTTGAGTCCTTCCCAGTGGTTCAGCCTGAAAAACCTCCAGAAGCAAATTGAGGCTCTAAGGAAATTCCTCTCTGGCTGCTTTGAACTCTGGGTGATCTTGGGCTGCTCCCTTCAGGGGAGGGAAAGTGGAGATGGTCTTTTAGGTTCCCTTTCAAGACAACAACAACAACACAGAAGAGTCTCCCTACTTTTTGCCTCCTCTTCTGCTCCCCTGAATCTGAGGCTGCTCCAGGCCTCTTTCCAAGGGACACAACCCCCATTTTAAGAGGAAGAGAGATCAAAGGGAATCTCACACTGATCAATTGGGAAAAGAGATATTGTCTCTGAAAAGCGGGGGGCGGCAGAGAGAGACTGATGCCAATGGAAGGGAGAGGGGTCCTCCCCCAGAAGGGAGGGGCTGTGGGCAATCATCAGTGGGGGCTCCTGTTTGCAATTCCCCCATTGATCCTAATCTCAACCAGCTGATCCTGGAGGGATGAAGGATCCCAGGGGGGAAGGGGGAGACCTAGGGGAGAGGGTTGGTCTACATGCAAGAGGGGCTGGAATAGGAGGAGGGGGATTCCCACCAGGGCAAACAGGCTAAAGACCAGGGACCCAAAGGGGCTGAATGTGCACAAGAGATCCAGCCATAAAGGAGGAAAGTCCAGCCTGCATCCAGATGCTCACCTGTCCTCAGCAGAGTCTCCTTCCCGTAGGACAGGTACTTCTCCAGCCACTCAATGCAGATTCCCTCCAGGTAAAACTTATGTCCCTGGTTCTTTCCTGGAATAGCGTCCCATTTCGTCTGGGTGATCTGGGCCTGGGGGGTGGGAGCCACCCAGGTGAGGGTCTCCTTGTCGAAGGTGATGAAGGTCCTCCCTTCGTAGCCATACTGGATAAACCCTCTTTTGCTCTTGTCTCGCTGGATCTCACAGCCGTACGTCAGCTGCCATGTGTGAAGGCCTGAAAGACAGACAGGAGGATGGTTTGGGGAGTCCTGAAGATAGGCAGAGACCCCCTCACTGCAGGGACTTTTACACAGGCACTGACACCCCCATTTCCTCCCCTGAGTTCAAGGGGAAAAAGCTCCCATCTCTAACTCCCCTTCTCCCCTTTCTCAACCTGGCTCCCTTGGATTCCCACCACCACCACCACGATGGACCCCTGAACCTTCCAATGGAAAAGGGAAACTGGAAAAGCCAGCAGAGGATCCCAAGGGATGTAGGAATAAGGTTGCCATGGTATGTGTGCAGATCAGTTTTCCTGATTGGAACACATATACGGAGTTTGGGACTGGAATAAATTGAGTATTGAATGTGGGTTGAGCTGGATGCCCACTGGGAGGGCCCCATCTAGAAAGCTGTGTCTGCAAAGTAACAGCTTGCAGAACAATGCATAACGGGGACTTTCCAGGCTGAGGGAAGTTATCTGCAGCCTAGGGAACACATAGTTCAAGCTGATTAAGATACCCACACCAAAAGCACCGCTTGAGCAAGAGGAAGCTAATATAACCATATTAGGCAAATGTATTGTATGAAACCAATGATAATTCAGAATGCTTTTGTTTCCGCATATGCTGCTAATAAAAGGTGGGTTCAGAATACGTTCGAGGCCCACTCGCCCCGAGGAAAAACCGTGTGTTTGTCTTCATTCCCCTTGAGTGGGTCCGCCTTGATGCGGCCAACCCCGGAGGAGACCCGGGAATTACCGCATTCTGGTGACCCCGACGTGATACCAGCAGGGTGATCGTCGCGTACGTGACCTTATGGTATACGTTTTCGGACCGTCCTTACCCACCCACTCGAAGGGAGCTGCGCATCATCCCGTCTGAAACACGGCTGGGGTAACGTGAGTAATGGGCGGAAAGTTATCTCAATGCCAGGTCGAGCACCTGAGGGAGCTGAGAGAGCTAACCGATTCTTCTTCAAAAATCTCTTCAAACGGAGGGAAAGCCCTCCTTCGTTTGAAAAAGAAAGAACTAATTGGACTTTTAACCTATGTTTGGCAAAAGTGTCCATCATACCCCGAGAGAGGGTCATTAAAAATCTCTACATGGACAAAATTGGGGGAATACTTCCATACGGCCCCTAGGGCCCCAATTCAAATTCTGATAACATGGCGCATAATTATGGAATGCCTCATGATTCACCACAAACTTAACAACCACTTGCAGGCAGAAGTCATACCTCCCCCGTATGACTCTGTAGCCCCACCACCTGCAAAAATGTATCCTATCCTGGCAAACACTTCGTGTCCCTGCCCGGGCAAGGAAATAACACCCCCAATTCTTCTGGCCGCCCCCACGGCCCCGGACTGCTTTACAGGAAACTTCAAAGAAAACGTTATTGTAAAAGAGAGTGTAAAAATCCAAGGGGGGTAACATCTCGCCCTCTCTTTCATCAGGGATCAAAAGCCTAGTACAAAATGAATATCAGAAATCACATTTTCTTCATGTCTTTTTTCTTTACACATTTTCTTCCACTGGTTTTATTTTCTTCTACTTTTTTATTTTTCTTTGATTGATTTCCTTTCTATCTTTTATTTTATGTTACTTTCTATTCATTTTTATCTTTTTTTTTGAAAACTTTTAGTAAAAATCAGATAATTTTTTAAAAGGCTGACAGGACGTCAGGGATCATTAAAATGGTATTGAAAACACAAGAGAGGCTAATGTCACAAAGCCTCTACATGAATCCAGGCAGAGAAACCACATCTGGAGTATTGGGTGCAGTTGTGGTCCAAAGGCCTCTGAAAGGAGAGGAGGGAGCAGGGGAAGGTCCAGAGGAGGGGACCCAGGCGATGGGAGGGGGGGAAGCAGCCTCCCTTGGAGGGAAGGTTGGGACCTTGGGGGCTCTTTAGCCTGGAAAGGAGGCTCCCCTCCACTCTGGCCGCTCTCCTTCCTCCTTCCTCCACCAGGGGGAGCCTCTGGGCCCAGCTCTGATCCCCTGGGAGGCCATCAGGGGGCCTGGAGGGATCTGGGGGGATCCTGGGGGATCTGGGGCAGGACTGGCAGAGCTCTGGGGTCTGCCTGGAGGGGGGGAGGGGTAAGGGGAGGGGGGAAGAATTGGGGGGGGCTGCACCTCCGTGGGACGAAAGGAGGGGAAATGGCTGATGTTTGTGGAGAAGGTTTTCCTCAGCCAAATGGAGCATTGAGCTACACACACATTTCCTTCCATCCCTTTTCCTAAATGAGGTTCCTTGGAGGTGAATCTTCTCCCCCCAAAGGTGACAGAAGAAGGGAAGGGATGATGAAGAAAGAGCCTCCCCCCAAATCCAGGGCAGCCCCTCCAAGAGGGCAGGGCAGGAGTTCAGCCTGAGGGACCAAGGAGGGGAAGCCATGAAGGGCCCCAAATGGAGGTTTCCTCCTTTCCTGTCTTTCCCCCTCAAGCCCATTGGGAGGATCCTGGACCTCTGATCCCCCCCCAAGAGCCCCCCCACCCCATTTGGGCCTCCTGGCCTCTCCTTCCAACTGGAGGATGAGGAGGAGCTCCTGGCATTTGCCACCCCCCTCATTGCCCCCAAAAGGGGGTGAAGGAAAGGGATCTAGTCTCCCCAGGTGGATCTGCACTTGATCCCTCATTTCTCTGGGGTGGAAACGGAGAGAAGGAGGAGGATCTGCTTCCCCATGATCCACCTTCCTCCCCCACAGCAGGAGATCCACCAAGGACCCTCCAACTGTCATGGGGGGGAGAGGAGATTTCGGTCTCTTTTTACCTCAATTTATATCAACCTCCAGAAAGAGAGATGGAGACATTTCAACACGTTTCCATTAACTGCAATGGGCAGAAAATGTCAGCTATGGAGACAAGGACAATCTTACGTTGATTAAATAAAAGAATAAACATATATAAAAAAGGCTTTTTAAAAGGTGTGGAAGGAGCCTTTCCCTTTGAAGGGACCCCCCTTTCTCCCCCCCTCTCTGGTTCCTGGGGAGGGGATTATGGGGCCGGAGGAGCCACCCGACGCATCACTCACCTTCGCTCTGATTGTAGCTAATCCTCAGAATCTCCAGGTGGTCTCTGAAGGACTCCTCAGTGCCACGTGATATCTGGGTGTTTCTGTCCCAGTACTGGGGGTCCTCCTTCCCCACCTTCTCCATCCAGGAGGCTCGAGGCTGCTCCCTCCGGCTGTGGCTGTCATAGTGAACAAAGACCTGATCGTCCACGTACCCCACAGAGACAAAGTGGGGCTGCTGCCCCTGACTGGGGTCCGAGATGGAGGAGATGAAGTACTTCAGGGAGTGGGAGGAGGCATCTGGAAGGGAGCCAGAAGAGAAGAGTTAGGGGGCTTCAGTCAAGGACCCGGATCCCATGGAGGCTCCCATCTGAGGCTCTGGGGAGGAAGGAGGAGGAAGAAGAGGAAGAGGGCTGGGGGGGGGGTGAAGAGGAGGAAGGGGGGGAGGAAGTGGGAGATGGGGGGAGAGGAGGGAGGAGGCGGAATGAGTGACTGAGAGGGAAAGAAGAAGGTTCTGGAGGGCCTGAAGGGTTGGAGGGCAGGGAAGGGAGGGGTGCGAGGGGGGAAAGATGAAGGTCGGGTCCCCCCAACTTCACCTGCCCCAATTGTGCACTCCCCCCTTCCAGCAAGGCCTCCCTCAAACCCCCTTCTGGATTGCTCAGTCTCTGCCCCAAGGAGGCTGCAGTGGCCCCACAGGTAAAAGGGGGGATTCCACCCTCCCAGAAGCTCAAAAGCAGAAGGAAACCCCACCTGGTCACCCCAACTTTCCATTCACAGAGAAAAAAAATCACATCACGGGGACCAAAATGGCTGATTAATAGCTGCAGATTTTATAAAACAGGAGAGGGGGAATTTGGGTGAGACCAGAGGCCAATGTGACCCATGGAGGAAACCTAAATATGGGGAGGCAAAGGGGGGGAGGGGAAGGGGGGGCAATGAAGCCACGTAGCCTCCCAAATCTTCCTCCTGTCCCTCTCCCCCCCAGCTGGAAAATCCCCCTCCCCTCCCAGAGTTCGGCCATCTGAGCAGGAATTGGCCTTGAACCCAGGACTCAGAGGGGCTCCCCCTTAGGGTTGCCAGGTCTGCTTCCAAAAATAGCGGACAAGCGGGGGGGGGGGGGGTTAAGTAGTAAAAAATTTTTTACAATTAAATTATATATTTTCTTATAAGTGTATTGAAATAAACACTTCAAAACTTTACTTAAAATTCAAAACATCAAATATCTTATAATAATATGTAAAATATTAAATTACATTTTACTTTCCTGTCGTGTGTAAGGAATCATTCTTTAATTTCAGTACAACATTGAGAAATATTAAAAAATATACAAAGTTCACTTCGAACTGATGGTACAAGCAGTCGGTTATGTTCGTCAGTCCACAAATTTCCCATGACGCTGAAAATTCGTTCAACGTTTGCATTTGATACCGGAATTGATGCACAATACTGGAACAGTTTCAGTAAACTCGGAGCTGTCTCGTTCTTGAAAAAGTACGTCCACTTTTCAAGGGATGAATCGCCCTGCAGATGAACATAAACTTTTTTTCCCCACATGTTTTTTTTAGTTTTAAACATAAAAGACAACATTAAAAATTTTTCATCCATTACATACAGCATGTCGTTTGGTTACAAGTGTTTCTGCATCCGTATTTTCGATTACATATACAATCACAGTTTTTCCATCCAATATAACCAAAAAACCTCACTTTCATTGTACAGCATATGTTCAATTACGATTAATATTTATTTCTTTTCAATAAGCTTAATTCTCTTACATTTTTGAATGTCTGCCTAACAACAACATACCTTTATGCAATCATTATCTCATTTTAAATATTTTTACAGTATAAAAGAATTTACCAAGTGTTTATGTTTATATATCTTTCACTACTTTCAACAGGATATCTTTATAGTATGCACTTAGAGTTATATATTATATTACCAATCCTCTATCAGATGTACATAAATTCATTATTATCTTTATCCTTCATTTTATAACAAAAAAATCTAAATTATTCAATTCATATATATGTCAGTGTTTCATTGTATCATTATTAGTCTATTTAACAACATTATTGTATTCTCACTTTTCTCCTTCAATTAAAACATTGTATCGTTATTAGTCTAAAAGAATTTACCAAGTGTTTATGTTTATATATCTTTCACTACTTTCAACAGGATATCTTTATAGTATGCACTTAGAGTTATATATTATATTACCAATCCTCTATCAGATGTACATAAATTCATTATTATCTTTATCCTTCATTTTATAACAAAAAAATCTAAATTATTCAATTCATATATATGTCAGTGTTTCATTGTATCATTATTAGTCTATTTAACAACATTATTGTATTCTCACTTTTCTCCTTCAATTAAAACATTGTATCGTTATTAGTCTAAAAGAATTTACCAAGTGTTTATGTTTATATATCTTTCACTACTTTCAACAGGATATCTTTATAGTATGCACTTAGTATACATTATATTACCAATCTTCTATCAGATGTGCATTGGTTCATTTATTATCTTTATCCTTCATTTTATAACAAAAAATTCTAAATTATTCATATATATGTCAGTGTTTCATTGTATTATTGTTAGTCTAACAGATTATTATGTTTTTGCTTTTCTCCTTCAAGTAAAACATTGTATCGTTATTAATCTATTTAACAACATTATTATATTCTCACTTTTCTCCTTCAAGTAAAACATAAATAAAACATTTATCATGTCCAGGTTCTTTTTTCCAACCACTGATAAAACAAATCCCATATCTTATAAAATTGCTCGTCTTCTTGTTCTCTAATTTCAAATGTCAATTTGCTCATTTCAGCACACTCCATTATCTTTCGAATAACTTCTTCCTGTTTTGGTATCATTTCGTTTTTCCAGTTTTTTGCAAATACGATTCTAGCTGCTGTTAAAACGTTTACAATCAAATATTTTAAGTCTGTTGTAGATTTCTGGTATGATTCCCAGTAAAAAGATCTCTGGTTTGAGGTTTATGTGTTTATGTATCATTTTCTCCAACCACATGTGGATTTTAGTCCAATATCTTTTAGCTTCAATACAAGTCCACCACATGTGGTAGTATGAACCCGGTATCTGATGACATTTCCAACACTTTTCCGATTTATTCTTGGACATTCTTGCAATTCTCGTTGGGGATAAATGCCACATGTAAAACATCTTATACAAATTTTCTCTATATGCAGTTGACATTGTCATTTTATAATTTTGAGACCACAATTTTTGCCATTTTTCTAAATCTATCCCATACCCAAAGTTTTTCCCCCAAGCTATCATAGTTTCTTTAACTTGTTCCTCTTGTAATTTAGTCTCTAATAAGTATCCATATAATTTTTAATTACTTTTTCATCAGTACCAATTAAAATTTTATCTAATTCAGTCATTTCATTGTAAAGACCTATTGATTTTCTATCTTCATTATATCTAGATTGTATCTGTAAGTATGAATACCAATTCATTTCTATTCCTTCTTGTTTCAACTCTTGAATAGATTTGAGTTCACCCTCTGTATTCAATATTTCAACATATCTTACTGTTTGTTCCTTTTTATATATTATTGGATATGAAAATGCTTCAATAGTTGATATCCAGGCTGGAGTTTTTAAGTAGTGTAATCTTTTAACCTTTTCCCAGTTTAATAACAAGGCCTCCCTTATATAATGTCTTCTAAAGTAACCATGTGCTTTAGTTCCCTTATACCATAAAAAAGCATGCCATCCCAACAATAAATCATGACCCTCTTACATTCAATAATCTGGAATTTTTTAGTGTTACCCACTCCTTAATCCACATCAGATTTGCTGCTTGATAATATAACTCCCAGTCTGGTAGGCCCAGTCCTCCTCTTATTCTAGCATCTTGTAGCAATTTAAGTTTTATTCTTGCTTTTTTCCATTGCCAAATAAACTTCAAGACTATTTTATTTAGATCTTCAAAAAAGTCCTTGCCTAATCTAATTGGGATTGTCTGGAACAGATATAAAATTCTGGGTAAAATATTCATTTTAATTGTAGAGATTCTTCCTAACATTGATAGTTGCAGATTTTGCCATTTCATCAGATCAGTCGCAATTTGTTGTTTTAATCTAATATAATTGTCCTCCTTAAGAGTGCTACATCTAGTTGATAGGTATATCCCCAAATATTTAACCTTATTTGTAGTTTGAATCTGCAAAGCTTCTTCCAACTCTTTCTTTCGTCTTAATGGTATTTTCTTTGTCAAAAATCTTTGTTTTGTCTTTATTTATTTTCAAGCCTGCTACTTTTCCATACTCCTCTATTCTTTCCAACAATTTGGGTGCTGTCTCAAATGGTTCTTCCAGAATAAATACCAAATCATCTGCGAATGCTTGTAGCTTGTATTCTTCTTTTTTAATTTTCATTCCTTTTATTTCTTCTTCTTCGCTAATCTTTCTATTTAAGACTTCTAATGTTAAGACAAACAGTAACGGTGATAATGGGCAACCTTGTCTCGTACCTTTCTTTATTTCAATAGAATCTGTCAATTCTCCATTTACCATTATCTTTGCGGTTTGTTCGTGATATACCATTTGTATAGTTTGGATAAATTTCTTACCAAAATTCATCTGTTCCAGTTGTGAAAACATGAATTGCCAATTCACATTGTCAAAAGCCTTCTGTGCATCAAGAAACATCAAAGCCATTTGTTTTTCAGGATGGGCCTCGTAATATTCCAAAGTGTTCAAAATCATTCTCATATTATCTTTAATTTGTCTCTTTGGTAAAAAAACCATTTGGATAAAGCTATTTAAATATTTCTTGAGTCTGTCTGCTAATATAGATGCGAATAACTTGTAATCTGAGTTTAATAAAGATATTGGTCTATAATTCTTGGTTTGCGTTAGATCTGTCTCCTCTTTGGATAGCAATGCAATATATGCTTCTGTCCATGATTTAGGTATTCTGCTCTCTGATATCACTTCATTCATGACTTCTAACAGAGGGAGAGACAAAATTTCTTCAAATGTTTTGTAGAATTCCACCAGAAATCCATCAGGACCTGGGGCTTTTCCATTATTTTGTTTTTTAAGTGCTTCCGTTAGCTCCATCATTGTTATTTTACTTTCCAGCATTATTCTAGTTTCATCTGGTATCTGGGGAAGATTAGCATCCTGTAAGTATTTTTTAACTCCCCCCTCTTCCATTTTCTCTTGTTGATACAGCTTAGCATAGTAGTCTTGTATAATTTTCTTTTTCTCCGCATTTCCATAATGAATTTGTCCTTGCTCGTCTCTTAGTTGGAGTATTTTGTTTGCCTCTCTCTCTTTTTTCAACTTCTTCTAAGGCAGAAATTTCATCGAAGAGAGTGTTGGGTGGAAGTTCTTCTCGCCATGGTGATAATAACCAGATGTTTGTCATTTCTTCTAAAGTTGGAGGATTATTGCGATCAATTAGATTCAACTGATGGCTATTACTAAAGATTAACCTAATATTACTTACATGGTGATTTAATTAGAACACAGCAAAATAGTATTTAAATAAAAACAATGATTAACTTTTATGTTTATAATGCTTCAACGAAATCTTTGGTTTGACAAATTCACGCTCTACATATTGAGGCTAGTACTCATTGAACCTCAAATGATGATACGTTATTGAGTGTTCCAAAACATACCTATCCAACTAAGAAAAAAGTATAATATAAAAATAATAGGTAAATGCGAGTTAAGAAAAATAGTATGTAAATAATTTTATATACTTTTATTAAATGTCTTGTGAAACAATTGAGTATGATTAATAACTTTTTGGAGAATGGAGTTCAATGGATATTCGATCTTTGTCTCATTCTAACTTATGAAAAAAAAGACAAACGCAATTCTCCTATCCTTATTCTCTTAGACTGTACAGCTTTAGATTACGTACCATTTCATCATAAAGCTTTTGAATTAAAAAAAGGCCACTATTTTGTGAAAAAAAATAGTGAACATAATGTGAAAAAAGCGGACTGTCCGCTCAAATAGTAGATACCTGGCAACCTTACTCCCCCTCCTTCCACAGAGAATCTCACTGGGATGATCCCCAGATTCTTTCATGTCAGCAACCCAGTTAGGGCCCTGAAACCATCATTCACGGAGGCTTTTCCTCTGAATCTCCCCCTTCGCTTTCCCCAGAAGCTGCTCTGACCCTTGTCCTCCTCTGGGGCTCATCCTGCCCTTTGTCAGCCCAAAGAAAGGCAGAAATGCCCCTCAGCCTCCTCGGGAGGGGATTGGGATCCTGGCTCTCCATCCCTTCACAGGATCAGAGACTCTCAACTAAAGGCCTAAATCAGAGTTTCTCAGACTCAGCCATTTGGACTTCAATTCCCAGAATTGCCCTCATTCACAGAAATCCATTGGCCTCTCCACACCCTGTCCCCCCCCTGCCCCGCCTTGAGGCTGGGTGGGAGTTCCTGCTGAGACCAACCATGGGGGGTGGGGGCTCAGCTGGGAAGAGACTCTAAGGCTGCCCAGTGAACAGAAAAACAACAACTTTTAACCATGTTACAAGAATAAAAAGAAAATAAAATGAATAGAATGCAGCTGGGAAATCTGTGAAACTGGAAAATCCCCAAGGCCCCTTTTTGGTCTCCATTCTGAAAGCTCTTCAGATGAGAAATTCTTTCACCAAAGATTTTAAAGATCATTTTCAGGATCCTTCATGGGACTTATTTGGGCAGAACCTGGGTCTCCATGGAAAAGGGCAGAGAAATAAACACAGGTAGTCCTCGGTTTATGACCATAACTGAGCCCACATTTTTGTTGCTAAGTGAGACATTTGTTAAGTGAGTTTTGCTCCATTTTACAAATTTTCTTGCCACAGTTGTTAAATGAATCGTTGCAGTTGTTAAATTAATAACCCGGTTGTTAAGTGAATCTGGCTTCTCCATTAACTTTGTCAGAACATTGCAAAAGGGGGTCATGTGATATGGGGAGATTGCAACCGTCATAAATATGAATCAGTTGCCAAGCATCGGTCACGTGACGATGAGGACGCTAAAATGGTCATAAGTGTGAAAAATTGTCATTCTGTCACTATTTTCAATGCCATTGCAACTTTAAACAGTCACTAAATGAACTGTTGTAAGTCTAGGACTACCTGTGGTCCCACTGCCCATTCCGTCCAGTATGGCCTCCCAGTTCTTCCCAGTCCAAGGCAAAGGTCTGGGCCTCCCCCTTCCTGCTCCTCCCCACAATCCCGGAGGCTTCTGAGAGCTTTGGGGGAGAGGGAGCCCCAGATCCACTTCCTGCTCTGGGGAGATTTCAGGGTCCAAAGGGATCAGAGCTTTTCTCCAACAGAAGGAGGGGGGATCGGACTCTCCGTGATCCAGAACCCTTGTTCCTTTCCCTTGTGGGGCTGAGCAATGAGGAAGCCTGAAGTCTGCCTGAGAGGAGAAACGTCTGAATGTAACGCAGGTTGGGCATCCTCACAATCATGAACCTCCTCAAGTCAGGACTGTCCAAGCAAGCCGTTCATTTCATGCTCACCATCTGTTCCTCTCTTCTTCTGCCTCCAACCCAGTTTATTTAATCCTTAAGATCCTGACAGATTTTCTTTGTGTCTTTTGAAAAGCTGCTGCCCTGATAGTTTCTCTGAGCAATCAATTAGAAACACCCCAAGGCCCCTTCCTGATTACTAAGGAATAACAACATCATAATATTAGATTTCATCTATTTTTATTCTGCCAATTGTCCCACATTGGGGGCTTCTGGAATGGAAGAAGGAACAGTTGAGGCGGCAAATGATCCCTGCCTGTCCCAGAAAAGAAAATTGGGGGGATCTTGGGGTTTGAGATGCGGTGGGAGGGTGAGGAGGATCCAGGAGAAAGTGAAAAGGAAGAAAGGGGAATCCTGAGGAAGGATATTCCAGGAGCCTTTCTCTCTCCAGACTCTTATCCTGCTGCATTCACACGTATCCCCATCGCTCCTTTGCACCAGCCTCCGCCTCTGCCAATGCTGGGAACCCAGAAAAAAGCCGGCTCCTCCCAGCACCAGGAGCCACAAAGCTCCCGCCCCCTCCCTCCGCCCCCAAAGGCAGGAAAGGGGACCCAGGCGGAGGGGTTGGACGAAGGCAGCCAGGAAGTTTGTGAACTGACCTGATCACCTGCAAACGCCGCTTTCCCACAATCTCCACTTTGGGGGAGGGAAGGAATTGAGCTTCGGGGCGCGCAAGTAGACTTGAGTGACAGCTGGAGGGTCCACCCTTGTCCTGTTCCCAGAGGGGCTCTCCTGGAGGGGGGCAACTTTGGAGCCTAATCCTAAAGTGGCCAGAGGGGGAGGGGGAGCGGACTAGAAAGAGGACCGAATCAAGAGTCTCCTTCTGGGAATAAACTTTTTTGGGAGGGAGGAGAGACAGAGAGAGATTCCCTGGCTGATAAAATGGGAGACCCCCCCCCAAGGCCCCCAAAGGGACTCACCGAAACAGCTCTCTCGTAGGGCGACCGCCACCAACGCCAGGAGCAGCCAGGGTGCAGAGCGGAGAGACATCCTGGCCGTGATCCTCCACCTTCGATCCGCTCTCCGGAAGTCTCAAGCAAACCAAGAGGGGCTCCGGGTGGTCAACAGCTCAACAATCCAGAGCCGGCTGGCGATTGGGCGAACTCAACCAGTAGGAAAAAAGCCTACCTCTGTCGTTATTGTTGCTCGGCAGAAATACAGGCACAGCTGGCGGAGAGAGGCCGGGAGGGGAAAGTGAAAGTTCCATGGGGAAATCCCCTTCCAGGAATTCCGCCTCTTGGGGGAGGGGCGCAACTGAGAGGCTGGGAAAAGCAGGGGGTTTATCTGATTCTGGGGGGAGGAGCAGAGGGGAGGGGGAAGGGAGACCCGTACTCAGTGCCCCTCCCAGCCGGGGATCAGGGCAGCTGCCAAAAACGCCTAGGCGGTCTTGGGCTGCATCAACAGAGGGAGAACATCAAGATTAGAAGTCATAATGTCGGTTTATTCTGCACAAATGTGGCTACCCTTGGAATGCTGGGGTACAACTCTGGTGACCACGATACAAAAAAGACACTGACACCTTAGAAACTGCAGAGGAGAGCAACAAAACCATCATAAAGGATCTGGAGGCCAAATCTTATATGGCAAAGAGACTGAAGGAGGGAGGGATTTCTAGCCTCTGGCAGAGAAGAATCGGGAGGGGACGACACACACACACACACACACACACACACACACACACACACACACACACGATAACTTCGTTGCAGAACTTGGGGGGCTGCCACATAGAAGAGGGGATTATCTTCTTCATCAAGCGAAGGGGAGGGAGACCCCTCAGAGCGCCTTGCAGTCATGGATCAGGGGAGCTGCCAAAAAAACCAGAGCAGCCCTGGGGCTGCATCAACGGAGGGAGAACATCAAGATCAGGGGAAGCGAAAGCACCGCTGTATCCTGCACTAAGTGAGGCCACATTTGGGATAACGGGGTTTAATTCTGGTCACTGGATACAAACAAAGATGCAGAGACCCTAAGAAAAAGGGTGCAGAGAAGATCCAGGAAAGGTGATAAGGGGCCTGGAGAATAAATCCCATGACAAATGGCGGAGGACCTAAGTGTGTCCAACTTATCCAAGGGAAGGATGGGGGGGGGGGGAGGGACAACATGGAGAACAGCCTCCCAGGATTTTGAAGAGGCTGAGGTAGAGAAGAGAGGATTGGTTCATTCTTCAAAGCCCCAGAGGGCAGGACAAGAAACAAAAGCTGGGGAGCTGCTTAAAGAGAGATCCAATTTCAGGAGAACTTTTCTGATATTAGAGAATAATTACTCAGGGGAATAGTATTGCCTCCTGGAGTTGTGGGTCACTGGAGGTTTTCGAAAATGGACAAGGCGAGCCATTTTGACGGGGATGGAGCAAGCTCTCCTGCTTTGAGCTGAGGGCTGGACTAGAAGACCTCTAGGTCCCTTCCAGCCGGATGAATCTACTATGTTCCATGTGAAGAACCCCAAGTGATCTTCGCTCTGGAATCTGGATGAAAAGCTTGTGTTGTAATTTTCAAAGTGAAGACCGGTCTTTCTAGGGGAGAAGGTCAGAGGTATTAAATGCAGTGCATAAAATGCCTTATATTCCTTTTATATCTCTGCTGAAGACATGAATCGTGAGGAAGCTTCAAACTCTTCAGTTTCCCTAAAATAAACAAAGAATGGCTGCTCCTCCCTTTGGCGGTTCTTCTGGGGAATCGTGGGCCTTGTACCTTGGGCCAGTCGCTCTCAGCCAAGCCCGCCTCACAGAGGTTGTTGTCGTTGTGGGGAAAATAGGAGGAGAAGTGTGTTGGATATCTTCCATACCGTCAGCTGGATGCAAGTAAATAAAACATAAAATTTGAATCCTTTTCATTCCACAATAAAAGGTTTATATTTTTCTTTTTCTATTCCTCAATCATAATAAAAAGGTCACTGATGCAATGATAAAAAGTGATGGTGAAAGACCCAAAATCCATCCTGGTTCCAGCATGCCAGGAAGGCCCTGGAGGGCTCCTCCTGAGAGTCTGGCCAAATTCAGAAGGAGGCCGGTCCCATCTCCTCTCCTCTCCTCTCCTCTCCTCTCCTCTCCATATGCTGGGAGTGTCCATTTGTGCTGCCAAGAGGAGGGAGAAAGCAGGCAGGGTCAGTCTGGGAGGGAGCCAGGAGGAGGAATCCACCGTCCAGCAAAGATCAGCCCAGGGGAGGAGCAGGAGGAGCAGCCTCAAGAGGGGGATCAGCCAGGGGGATCTCCAGAGTTACTGGAGGGGAGGGGCAGGGATGGCAGAGGGCTCCTGAGGTGGGTGAGAACCTGCCCCACAAGTTATATAACACCTATCAATACCCCCCCCTCAGATACACAAACCCAACTCAAGTCCATGTTGCCCCCAGAGACAAGTGAAAATAGCTTCATGGCCCCCAGAGACTCCAGGTCTTCCCTGCAGCATCTGGAGGGAGGGATTCCCAGATGGGATCAAGGAGGGGAGAGAAGCCCCCTCTCCATCCGTGACTGGCAGGACCCTCCCTCCGTTCCGTCCCTCTTTCCTTCCTTGCAGTGGGAACCCTCTGATCTCCTCTTTGCAGCTCTCGGAGGCTCCTGACCCAGGGACAGTCAGATCCTGAGAGGGGCCTGCCACAGTCTGGCCTTTCTGATAGAGTCTGGGGCAGGCAGACAATAACACATCTCCCCCCACCCCCAGAGCCCCAAGCATCTCTCCCAAATTTCTTATCTGTCAGTGTTTGAGGTAAGGAATATGGGGAAGAGGCATTGGGGCTCGGGGAGGGAGGGCTGCTTGCCCCCCAAACCAGTGGTGAAAGTCACATTTTTTTTACTACCAAGTTCTATTGAGCACATGGTGGGCGTGGTCTGGCTTGGTGGGCGTGGCTTAGTGGGCATTGCAGGGGAAGGATTACTGCAAAATCTCCATTCCCACCCCACTCTGGGACCAGCCACTTGCTGGTTTTCCGAACTACTCAAAATTTCCGCTACCAGATTTTCCAGAACCTGTCAGAACCTGCTGGATTTCACCCCTGCCCCAAACTCTTATTCCACAGGCCAGACTGTGGGACCTCCCAGGATTAGGACGCTCAGTGACTTGCTGACATGAAATAGGAGAGGGAAAAGGTTCTTCCAAAGCATCTTCATCATCAGGGGATCTTTCGATCTCAAAGCCCTCAACCTCCCTTCCTCCCTCCCCCTTTCCATACGGCCCCCCCGTTGGATCCACTCCGCCTGGGAGGGGGCTGCTAAATGGCCTGGTTGCTTCCTGCATTGGAGAGAAAGACCTAGAGTGAGTCTCTGCCTTGTCCTGGTCTTCTGTGACCCCCCCTGCGCTCCACCCCACTTATGGCACGCGAGTCAAAACAGGTTCGCCATCGCTGTCCTAGTCGCTGGACTGGCTACTCTCACTGACTGTAGATCAAAAGTCCCCTGCAGCTGACTCTGCCACCCATCCCAGCTCCCAAGGGGAAGAGTCGGGGGCTTGGGGCAGCCCGTTCCCCACCTGTAGGGCCAGCGCCCGACGCCCAGGATACACTGATTTCTGGTGTCTTGTTTCCTGATGACTCAAACTAATGGAATCGCCGAGTTGGAAGGGACCTTAGATGATTGTACCCATTTTACAGATGGGGAAAGCATAACCACATTCTAAGTGATGTTTTCTAGTGTAAATATTTATGCTTCCAGCTAAAAAGACAAAGCAATTGGAATTGTTCAGGCTGTAATTACTTAATTTGCAATTACCTAATTTGCAATTACTTAATTTGCAATTAATGTAATTAATTTGTGATTAATGTAATTAATTTGGAATTACTTAATTTACAATTAATTAATTTGCAAATTAATTTAATTAATTTGCGATTAAGTTAAACTATTTTGCAATTAAGTTAACTATTTTGTAATTAATTTGCAATTATTTAATGTAATTAATTTGCAATTATTTAATGTAATTAATTTTGCATATTAATTAACTTTTATTTATTTTTGCAATTAATTACTTTATTTTGCAATTAATTACTTTATTTTGCAATTAATTACTTTATTTTTGCAATTAATTAATTTAATTATTTTGCGATTAAACCCATTAATCTGGCAGTAAATCCGACTGAACTCTGGAAGGCTTGCTCTAGAGTGAGGGCGTGTACAAGCGTTGCTTCGCAAGCGATAATTAGAAAAAGTAGCAGCAGCGTTCGGAACCGGAAAAACACCCATGACGGCTACAGGACTCTTGGCCTCGAGCGCGGGGACTTTCCGACATCCTCCCACAGAAAGCGGCCTGATCCCCCTGATTGGAGCCAAATGGGATCCGCCGACGGGCCGCTGCCTTTCTGAGAAATCAAGTGGTAAAAAAGAAACGCCGTTCTCCTCGCAGCGGCCACGGGGGGCGCTGCCCCACCAGTTAAAGCTTCCCATCGACAAGGTGGGGTGGAAAAGTTGTTGCCTCTCGGAGCGCCGGCTGAGTAAAATTGATGGGTGTTGAGTGATGAATGGTTGCATGAGGCAGATTTATTTGCTCTTGTTTTAGAGGCAAAAGAGCTTGGCAGCTGGATAGCCTCAGAAGTCCCCAGCTCAGCGGCTGGTGTGCTTGGCAGGTTGGGCTGGAGAGAGAGAAAGGAAGCGGACCAAAGTCCAACACCTTTCAGGTTGTTTTTTCTTTTTTTTCTCCCCCCTTTTTTTCTCTTTTCTTTTTTTCCTCCCCTTTCTCCTTTTTCTTCCCTTTTTCTTTTTCTCTTTCCTCTTTTTATCTCCCCCCTTTTCTCACCCAACTCTTCCAACTCTTTTTCTCCCCCATAGCTTGGGCTTAAGTAGGAGTAGAGCCCGGCTGAAGAAAGCGCCCTGGGAGAAATAGTCAACACTCTCTTCTCTGACGCTGCCCAACGTTCCCTCCTTCTCGTGGCCCTCCGTTCTTAGCTTCGGAACCAAGGAAGGGTATCCACGTCCTTTGGCAGCCTTCGCGTTTTTGGCCCAATATACTCTCGGCGCTGGGACAAGAAAGTAAACGGCTAGCGGGAAGCAGGGGGGAAAGGGAGGAGAACAGGTGGGGCCTAGAGAACGGGGCAGGGCAGGGGCAAGAGAGAGGATGAGGGGGAGGGGAGGGATGGAAACAAGAGCAAGGGGAGGACCTCAAGAAGGAAAGGGGGAGAGGGGTAGGACGGGATGGAGCGCAGGAGGAGGAGAGGACAGAAAGGAGGTAGGAGGCGTGGGGAAGGAAGGAGGAGGGAAGAGGAAAAGGACGAGGGGGAGGTGAGTGGATGAGGAACAGGAGGAGAGGCGGAGGAGAAGTGCGAGGAGGAGAGTTCAGGAGGAGGTGCGGGCGCCAAAGGATGAGCGGCCAGGCGCGTGACGGGGAGGCACGAGGAAATCGGACCGCCGGCGAGGCAAGGGGCGGACCCGGAGGCTACTACGAAGCCACGCGGCCCCGGTGAGCGTGGCGGCGCTGGCCGGGAGGACGCCCAGATGCAGCGAGGGGGAGGTGAGAGAAGGAGGATCGCCGTCGACTCCGAGGCGCGCTCGCGCCGCGGCGGCCGCGCGAGTGGCTGTAGCCGCGGACGCGGCGCCGGGCAAACAGTTTTCTACGCACACCCCCCTATCACCCCCCAACGGGTGGGGTATAAACGGCCACCCAAGGTGCCGCTGCATGAGAGGGTTGGGGGTATCAGACCACCCCACCAGAGGATGCCACAAGTGGGGCCCACCCACAGTCCACCGGGATCCACCCCTCACTGCGCCCCCCGAGTCATCAAATGCCAGATTTGGTACCATTTTGAATAGAAATAGAATCGCAAATAGAATAGAATACACAACTTCAATATAGACCCAGTGTGGATAGGACAAAACACTTAGCCTATGATGCTGCAAATGCGCTCAGTGTTACAACAGGTGAGAATAAAAAATACATTAAACATACGAATAATATAAGATACAATGGTGATAGTCATGGTTATTAATAAGCTATCACACATCATAACTAGGAATCAATAAAAACAATATAAGTTGAAAGATAGAAGCAACACGATGGTTATAGTCCATCAGTGGGGGGAGATCAGATACTAGGACGGAAGAGAAGAAAGTAATAGTAACACAGTACATTCATGGTAAAATTATAGACAGGGTAGTGTGGTAATAAGTTAGCTAAGTTCAAGAGTGATGTGCATTCAGGTAAAAAAACTGTCCATTGTGACCTAGATGTTCTGGTTGGGGAGTGCCCCTATAGCATTGGTTTGAGGGGGGGGGTAAGAAGTTTGAAAAAATTATGTCCAGGAGGTGAAGGGGTCTGTAGATAAATGCAAAACTAATTCTCAAGGTTCGTAAACCCCAGTTCCATAGAAGAATAAATTAATACTTTTTGAAGCCAAAAAACCCCCGAGGCCCATCACACATAGTCCCACACGTAGAACACAGTTCTCATAGTTATGGGAACCATTCTGCGTTCAACGACCACACCTGTTGTGATGTCCTGAACAAGTTTCCAGGCTCCCACGGCGCTTCAGTAGAATCATAGAAGCTTCTGCTGTTTGTGTAGGATTCGTGCGGTATATGTTGGACTAGTGGTGTAATGGAATGTATTGAAATGTCCAGCTTCCACTATCTTCGGGCATGTGCACCGGGCTGACATCCTGCCAGTGAAATGGCATTGGGGGTGGGGGGACAATAGTTATGGGCAATAAACCTGTTATGCACTTTGTGTGGGAATTCCCGGAGCGGCCCTAGACCGCTGAAGAAAAGGCAAGATCACTGGTTCATGCCAAGGTGCTTCAAGGCCATATGTCCCTGAGTGTAGAAAGTCACCAGCCCATAAATTCTCAAAACATCCCAGTGGATGTCATGACTTGGCTGGGTTTCTACTGGTCATGGGGCGAGAGGGACTGAAGGAAATAGTGTTGACCCCCAAAACTGGGCTCTTAGGCTTGGTTGTCAAAGCCGATGAGGTCCTTTGGAAGCGAAATGTTCCTCCTGGGTTCTGGACTCCAAGTGGGGAAGAAAAACACAGGAGACATGAGGCCCAGCTTGGAAATATGGTTTTAATGGTGGACAGGACCACATGAGGCCTGATTCCTGAACAGAAAAAGGTGATCACATCTTCAATGTTGGTGAGAGAAGAAGAGAAGGAGGTATTGAGATGCTGAAAGTCCCTGGTTTGCCTATGCCCTCGATCTGGCCTTTGATCTTGAGCATGTCTCTGATTGGTTGTCAGACTCCCATAGGGCCCATGCAGGGGCAAAACTCTCTAGCGGTGTTATGAAATCCAAGGTTTGGTTGAGTTCAATGCCATGTGGGAGTTGGGTAAAGGGCCAATATTATCATGCCTTCATCCCAACCCCCTGGCGCTTAAGGGGAGAACTCTTTATTATAGTAAAGTGGTGTAGCTCAGGCTTTAATGCTCATTGGCAAAGGGGGAAGGCAGGAAGCTGCAGGCAGCTATTCTTTCTCTTTTAAAAACATGTTTTCTATCCTTTTCACATTCAGGGAAATATAATAATCTGCCTTTTATCCAATATTTCCCTAGGATATTTCCATTTTCCTGCATGGAGCGGGCTGGGTGATAACTTCCTACAAATCGCCTTTTTTTTTTCCAAAATGTGAGTGGAACCCACGATGTATCTTGACAAAAGATAAAATTGGTCAATTCTGAGGTAGGCTTAATTTTTTTTTTCCGATGGAAAGGCAATTGGAGAGAGACAGCAGAAGGATCCCTTCAGTGGCCCCAGAGAGCTTTCAACCAGAAGGTCTAGCAACCTGGGCACAATTATAATCTGGAAAGAAATTACATATCCAATTTACAATGCCCAATATATTTCAGATGTTTGATATCACTTTCTGTGAGCTTTCCAGACAGGTTACAAGTCAAGCAGAAGTCCCAAAATTCCTTCACACCATGCCTTTCCTTTAAGTTACAGGCTGCCCCATTATTTCAAAGAGATGTTCTTGACCCAGCCCAAATCTCTTATTCAAGGGCCAGGTTTTGCATATCCTCTCTGCTAGTGGGGGAACTGACCCTCCCCCATGGGAATTCAAAAGGAGATATCACTCTTAAGCTTTTGTGCGGCAAAAATCAATTTAAGGAAAGCTTTTGTTGGAGTTTAAGTCAAGGAGATAGTTTCCAATCTAATTCTGAATGGGCCACTCCTCCTCCCCTCTCTCTCTGTGGTAGCTGCTTTCAACAATATCGAAAAAACAGACATTTTAGACAAACTTCCCTCTCACTAGACAGAAATCTAAGGTGGCTCTAACTTGCTGTGCTAGCCATTCTCAAATACAATTCATTACATGAATACATTAAACTGATTACCACACAAATGAGATCAGGAAAAAAAAAAAAGAAGACCTTACAATGAATTTCTGTGGAAGGAGGCAAAGAAAGAAACTTTACAATCAATTTCCACCCTCCCCCCATAGTCCCTTTACATCTGTCTTCTGGGATAGAAGATGTCTTTTTGGTCTTTACTTCTTCATTCTCCTTCAGGGTTCGTTCATGTCTGCAGGTGACATGCTTGGTTTGGTGTAAGGCTGTGAGATTTAGGCTTCCACTCTAGTTGCTCCTGGACATTCAGTGGAGACTAATCTCCAACCCAAGTCATGGCTCAAATGGATGGAGGGTCTCCTCTAGAAGCATCTGGTATCCCATGTGCTCCTGCTCATCTTTGCAGGGCTGAAAGCACATGAGAACAAGTCCCACCCCCTCCCCCACACGAAAAGGCATTGTTGGAGGATTAGAGGTAAGGGAAAGGGCAATGGGGGGAGTAGATACTTTGCAGGCAGAGTTTGAAAAATAAAGCCACCAAGTTACTAAACAGATAAACAGATAAACATTATGGGGAATATACAGATGAAAATGGAGTCCTGGATTCACAGCTTCAGGAAAGAAATGAAACAGGTAAAAGCATTTAAAACACACAATAAATGCAAGGAAAAACTCTCCTGCCAAATAGAACTTAAAGATATTTCCTGGGTTGTTACTATTTAACGTATAGGGAAAGGAAGGAAGGAAGGACAGGAGAGGAAGGGAAGAAGAAGGAAGGAAGGAAGGAATGAAGGGACAAAAAACCTTCTCTTCTACTCTGTTTCTGCTGGCCAAACCAGGACACAAAGTAAAAGCACCACCGGCCACCTTCACGTTAGTTTTTCTGGGCCACAACAAACTGAGGCGAAGGCAATTTCTGCCAGTTTTACTCTTTTCTTTCACTTGAACAATTTTAAAATTCTTGTCAGACTTTTGGTGAAGAAATTGGATTGGAGACATTCTTAGCGTTACAATTTACCTTGAGGGATGCACAAAGACTTTAGACACACATTTTACACAAGGGACAAGGAGAAAATAAGAGGGGGGGGTGAGAACTCTCGGTTTTCACATCTCTAGAGTCTTTCCCTAAGCACAAATCTGTTAAATAAAAAAAAAAAAGAGGGGCAGGCCAACAAATCTTAACAAACAAACCACGTGGTTGCATAGAAGCCAGAGAAAGAGGGACAAACAGACAAGAGAAAAAAATAGAAGTCCCAACATTTTTCCCCTTTTCTTTTAAGTATACCTTTTTATGTAGCCAAAGTTAGTTTTTTCCTGTGATTCAGTTTGTTCAGCAAAGCCCAATTTTTCTACACTATCTGTTTTGCTTTCACTAGTTTCATTACGGCCAGCAACGAGAGCATCTGCGTTTTCGTCCCAGTGCCCCGAACACGGCCTGCCCTAGGGGGGTTTCCGTCACCACCCGTCCAGCGACAACCCGTCTTCCATACGCGATTCCTGCTCAGGATGTGGGGCTCCATCTTCATCCTAGCCCGGGCTTGCCACTTTGCATTCCCCCGCTTCGCGTCCTTAGAGGACCTTTCGCGCGCTCTTTAAAAGAGACTTTTTTTTTCTCGCCTTTCGGAGGGACTATTTGCGCCCTTCGCGAGGGCCTTTTCTCGCGTTCCTCACCGCGGGGAACCTTCTTTCGCGCCCTTGCACGCAGGGAACTTTTCTAACAGTTTTTCATCCTGGGAGGTCACCCCGAGGCTGGCTCTTGAATGGTGAACGCTTCGTTGAGTGAGGGGTTTTCCTAACCAGCACGCCTTGAAGAGCCCGGTGTGAGGGCCCATACTCAAGAAGCCCTTCGCTGACCCAACTGAGCTAGCTAAATAATCGTACCGGATAAATCTCCAACCTTCCCTTTTAGAGGCGAAGGTTGTAGAGAGTGTGGTGGCTTGACGCAAGTTTCCCACGCCACCTGGAGGAAACTGACTAACTAAAACCCGCGCCAGTCCGGTTTCCTGACCGCGGGCACAGCACGGAGACGGCCGTTAGGTCCGTTTGGTTTGAATGATCTCTGGAGAGCCAAGGATAAGGGTTTGATTTCCTCTATCCTGGTTTCTGTTAGACCTCTCAGCGGCTTTCGATACCATCGAACCATGGTATACCTATTGAGCGACGGGCTGGAGGGCTGGAGAGTAAGGGGCACCGTTTTTAACGTTGGTTTCGTCTGCTCCTACCTCTCCGACCGGAACCACATGTGTGTTGGCAGGGTGAGCACGGTCGAACCCTGAAGCGCCACTCACTGTGGGGTGCCACAGGGTCGCAATGCCTCTCACGCCTCTCCTGTTTCAACCCATAATATAGAAACCGCTGGGTGAATCATCCTGTGCTTTGGGGTGGGATACCATCTGTACGCTGGACGATACTACAGCTGTACATTCCACCCCGAACCACCCCAACGAGGCCGTTGACGTGATGTCCCGGTGTCTGGAAGCCGTACGGGTCTGGATGGGGAGACAACAGACTTAAACTCAACCCCTCCAAGACGGAGTGGCCTGTGGCTACCTGGCCTCTCGGTTCAACCAGCTGACTCCATCGCTGGCCATTGGGGGCGACCAACTGGCCCCCGTGGAACGGGCGCTGCAATTGTGGGCGTCCTCCTAGATGCCCGGCTGTCTATGGATGACCATGTGGCAGCCGTGGCAAGGGGGGCGTTCCACCAGGTTCGCCTGGTGCGCCAATTGCGCCCCCTATTGGACCGGGATGCCCTTCGCACAGTCACTCATGCGCCTGGTGACGTCTCGTCTGGATTACTGTAATGCTCTTTACATGGGGCTTCCCTTGAGATGCACACCGAGGACTGCAGTTGGTCCAGAACGCGCGGCCCGCGCGGGCAGTGATGGGGAGTACGAGGTACTCCCATGTGACACCTCTCCTGCGCGAGCTGCACTGGCTCCCTGTAGTCTTTCGGGTGCGTTTCAAGGTGTTTGATCACTTTCTTTAAAGCGCTCCCATGGCACAGGACCTAGCTACTTGCGGATTCGTATCCTGCCCCATACATCCCTGCGACCAATTCGCTCTCACAGGAGGGACTTCTCCGGGTGCCGTCTCCACCAAGCAATGCCATGAGGGACGGCGCCGAGGGCAGGGCCATTCTAGTGATGGGCCCAGCCCTCTGGAACGACCTCCCCCCCGACATTAGGACAGCAACTGATCTCCGCTCCTTCCGCACAAACTCCAAGACCCACCTGTTCCAACTAGCTGGCCTGGCCTGAATTATAGCTATTTTCTAATGCCCTCAGGAATTAAATTTTAAATTACAGCGGGTATTTTAATTGTTTTTACTTGGCATTTTGCTGTAATTAATTACATATTGATTATTTATTTATTATGTGCTGTACAATGCTTTTTTGTAGAGCTCCTCCTTGTGTTATTTGTTATTTATTTTGTTTGTGTAAATAAATTGTAACGCCGCCCCGAGTCCCTTGGTGGAGAAGGTGTGCGAGTCAATATAACGTAGGAATTAATAATAAATCATATATATATAAATAAATAAGTCTTGGGGAAAGACTCGGGGAGGACCAGGCCGCAACAGCTACCCAGGAGGGGTACTGTCATCAGCGGGTATGCGCACCTCCTCATTTACCTCTCTCGTACGCACAATGGGCATTTGCTTTTACTCTCAACAATTAACAGGCCCAAAGCAGCAAAAACAATAACCCAAAAAAAAAAAAAATTCATATCACACTTTTCCATCCATTTTCACACACACTAGTCACACACAGGCAGGCCTGCCACACACACATTTCCCACGCTTTTAAAATTACGTTTTTTTTTTAGGAGAATTAAAATTTAGAAGGTACTCTACCTTCTTGTCCAGGCAGCCTTTGAGCTCAAACTCAAAACCCCTTTAAAGCCTAGAATCCAAATGGCTAAAGGCCAAGATAACGTCCACCCACAGACTCAATGGGGTCTGTGCCGGCATGGGAGGCTTACCTGGGCCATATCCATGGTTAGGCTAGCTTGGAGTCCCATCTGGGGGTGCCAATTGTTGGAACGAAATGTCCTCTGGGTTCGGCTCCAAGTGGGGAGGAAAAAAGACACTGGAGACATGGAGGCTGCTTGGAAAGGTGGTTTTAATGGTGGACAGGACCACATGGCTTGAGTCTGAACAGAAAAAGGTGATCACATGACTCAATGTTGGGTGGAAGAAAGAAGAGAGAAGGAAAAAGGGCGGGAAAACAGAGAAGCTCGGAGTCCCTGGTTTTATGCTCGTCACTGGCCATTGAACTTGAGTTGTCTTTCTGATAGGGTTGTCAGACTCCCATGGGGCCATGGCAGGGAGCAACTCTCTAGAAGGCTGTGTTTTGAATCCAGGTTTGGTTGAGTTTTCCAGATGCCATGTGGGGATTTGGGGTAAAAAGGGCCAATATTATCATCCATTAATCTCATCCCCCCTGGAGCTGAAGGGGAGAACTCTTTTATAAGTTTACCACCCGTCTCCTTTAGGTAGGACCGTCCTTCTTTTGTAAGTTCTGTCCTCCCACGAAAAAGTGTCCTCCTACATGTCCTCCTTTTCGATATTCCATGATTATGAGAACGCATGGCGCTCCACACGAGAGATACTTGAGATTAGAGCGCCGTGTGCAAGTGGCTTTGTTTATCAAAACACACACGGCCCGGCGGCAATTGAATGAACTCCCGAATATATTTCTTTCTCAGTGAATTTCAATAATACAGAGGAAAGTACAATTCACGTTTTATTAATTCAGTAATTTATCTATTTAATATTTGGTGAGGAAAGTGAGGCACAGCCTAACCTTTCATCATCAGGCAGTGAGTCATTCGA